>CM067359.1:124487658-124900158 GCA_034401795.1 Chaetoderma sp. LZ-2023a
ATGCATATACATGTTTGCGTGTGCGTGTATATGTGCGCATGAATATGAGTATATGTTCAAGTATATGCCATCTACCATCGGGGTCCACCTCTACATAGAGGAGGGAGCTAACTATCGACAGCGACAGTGTTGAGTAGCTTTAAAGACATTCACTCATTACAATGAGATCAGTTAACGTGCTAGTATGCATTTTACAGGCAAGAACTTGTCGATCAATCAAGAGTTGTCCCCCACATGTATTTCTTAGTCACACATACATGTACCTGCTTCTACGAGCTTAGGACGAGCTCAATGTACTGAGCGAATCCGTTTATGCTGTGTGAAGAATGTTATGTGGGTCTTGTTCAAAGTACCAATACCTGAACTAATAACAGAGTTACCGAAGACCAAAATTTATTTATATCACTATGTTATTAGCATGAGCTAAACACTGCTTCTTTTAGCCTGACAGTTCAGCATTAAATGTGTTTCTAAGAACAGCGCAAAATCCAAAATGGTTACCATGCAAATTGACCAATCAGCTTCATTTAAACAATGTTGGATCTCTATAACCCAGGGGTTCTTCCTGACAAATTTGCGTTAAAATGGCAAGTGGTCTACGGGAAGAAGTCGTTTGAACCTTCCTGTTCGTTTTCTAGAGTTTTGGCCAGAAAATTATCCAAGATGGCTACCGGCCAATTTGGCAATTACTTTCTTTTCCTGCATCCCTATGCCTTTAATAATACTTCCTGCCAAATTTTGTTGAAATCCATATGGTGGTTCGTGAGAAGCCATCAAAATTGCCGATTATTTACCTATAGGATTTTTGGTGAGAAAAAAATTGAAGATGAGCACCAAAAAATTTGACATCGCCATATACAGAAACATATATAAAGCAATATTTGGCATCAAAATCTATCAAATAACAATCCATGTGGCCACCAAGGCCAAGTGCTACATTTTTGATTGGCTCATAATCAATGTGTTTTTATGTATCAACTTCCATTGAACAAACTTTAATGGCCCCTAATCATATTTCACAATGTTCAACCCAATCCTTTCATCGAATCCCGAGTAGTTTTTTGTGAAAACTATGTCATCCAATCAGGTTCTATTATAAATGTTATATGTCAAGGGTCCGCTGCATTATAGGCTGTGCCTTTGGTGGATGCCTGTATTGAATTGTTAAACTATTTATCCATATAGAAATAAAAAATCTTGAATCTTGAAGTTTCTTGAGTTTCAAATCAATTAGCCAAGCGGTTTCGGCGACAAAGACATTAAAAATTACGGAAGACAGAAATAACAAATGATGTTTATTGGTAATTCCATGCAATATTAAATAAACTACCATCGGTAAAACTGGAAATAAATCGGGATTATTTGAGAAAAAACATTTCTAAATCTAGGTGCGCTTAACTTGGGACCAATTAGTGACCAAGCTGGTCAACGGTGTGTGCAGGTATCGAATAGGTCTACCTGAATATAACGAAAGCACACCTGAATATAGTTTTGTAAGCGGTATGAATAGTATTCTCTATAGGCGCCGATGTAGAGCGATTAACTCGCTACTGCTAATTCACTATTGATCCTTTTGAAAACGATATATATTTGAAAGTAACTTTCTGGTGGAAGCAACAAGTTTCGGTCATAATTATTTCAAAATACACCCCTGGTTTCCAAGGTCGCAATGTGATACCTACTGAATATTTTGAACTTCGTGTGACTGAATGTCTCTGGAAACAATGGCTTTCAGTCAAATTGTTTTAAAACTAGACAATATTTTACCTGCAGGAAGTAGCTTAACGCGAATATAACTAAATATATGTGACCAGCGGTAGCAGCAGGTATTATTTATTCACTTGACATACACCAGAGCGCATAAGTCCAGCTGCATCACTAATTGGTTTCCGCCAGAGTATTAAATGACATTAAGCTGCTTTTTTCTAATTATTCTGATTTATTTCTATTTTGTACTGGGAGCTATAGGTTGATTATTATATAAGCTATCATTCAAGAGCATATGTTAGTTCCCTGATCCTTTACTTTAAATATGTTTCTAAAAATAACGCAAACTCCAAGATAACTGATCGCTCAAATCAACCAATCAGCTTCATAAAATTTGAACAATCTTAGATCTATGTGCCCTAAAGATGCTTTCTGATAGAGGTTCTTGAGAAGCCAGTGTCTTTACGGCTGCCTCGCCTTCTCCAGTGGAGGATAAATTAGACAGAAACATAGAGCAGCTGACCAGCTAAACAGCAGCATTGACTGCAGTGATCCAACAGCGAGACAAGAATAACAACAGCAATAAGTCAGAAGAGCAAAACAGTCCTTCGAATGATTAGTGATCTACTTAACCCAGCCACTGGCTTCATTAGCACGGATGACAAAGAAAAGGCAAATATCCTCAACAACTTTTTCTCTAAATATCTTCACTTCGGAGGACTTGAATGCTATGCCAAGTATCAGCGATAGAAACAATATAATAATAACACATATGGCTATATAGAGAAACAAGAGGCCCAAGGGGCCTGTATCACTCGCCTGGAACATAGACATTTCAACTAGAATGGTCATTGTCAATAAGTAGAACTCTAATGTGTTAAGCAGACTTGTAACAAGAAAACAGAGGCCATGTTTCTTTATGTGTCAACTTCTCTTGAACAAACTTTAATGGCCCTGAGACATCACTATCATATCTCCCAAATTTTGACCCTATCCGGTCAGTGGCTCTGGAGACGAAGTTGCTTTCATGAAAACCAGGCCATTCAAGATGGCTGCCCAACCATTTGGTAAATCAAGTTCCCTTGAACAAACTTGGTTCAGCCCGTGCCCTAAATGATATTTTATGAGTTTTGAATCAATCGCTCAAACAGTTTGAAGATTTTTAGACATTTCTAAGAATCAACCAAAATCTATGATGGTCGCCGGCCAAATTGGCCAATCGGCTTCATTTGAACAAACTTAAATCTCCATGCCCTAAGGATGGTTCTTGCCAAATCCCATTGCTTTAGTATGGGAGCTTTTGGCGGGACAATTACCCAAGATTGTCGGCAACCCGATTACCTAACAGTTTCGGAAATGGCAAATTTGAGATCAGAATACCCAAAATCATATATAAAACCAATTTCGGCCATCAAAAAAAAAATCAAATATGGCCACCAAACACGCTACATTTTGATTGGCCCACGGCGGCCATGGTTTTTACAGATTACCTTCCCTTGAACAAACTTTAATGGCTCTTAGTCTCCAATCATATCGCCACAATTTCAGCCTAATCACTACAGTGGTTCTAGAGAAGTCGTTTTCTGGACAACTAGGTCATCCAAGATGGCTGCAGAACCATCTGGTCAATCAAGTCCTTTTGAACAAACATGGCTTACCTCTTGCCCTAGATGATGTTTCATGAGTTTTGAATCGATTCCCCCAGCGGGTTCAGAAAAGAAGATTTTTAAAATTCCTAAAATCGGCCAAAATCCAAGATGGCCGCCGGCCAAATTGGCGGATCGGGTTCATCTGAACAAACTTGAATCTCTATGCCCTAAGGATGCTTCCTGCAAAATATAATTGAAATCGGCCTAGCAGGTCTCGAGAACACATTTTAAATTTCCCATTACTTTAGTATGGGAGCCTTTGGCAGGAAAATAATCCAAAATGGCCACTGAACCGTTTATCCGGCAGTTTCAAAAATGGCAAATTTGATCTCGGAATAGCCAAAAACATATATAAAACCAATTTCGGCCTCAAAATCCTTCAAATAAAAAAATCCAATATGGCCGCCAAACACACTACATTTTAATTGGCCAACGGCGGCCATGTTTTTTGAGGGATCAACTTCCCTTGAACAAACTATAATGGCCCTTAGACCCTAATCTTATCTCCCAAATTTAGGCCTGATCCCTGTAGCGGTTCTGGAGAAGTTGTTTTCGGTAAAACTAGGTTATCTAAGATGGCTGATGAATGAGTTTAGAATCGCTTCCCCAAACAGTTTCGGAGAAGATTTTTAAAGACGTTCCCTAAAATCGGCTGAAATCCAAGATGGCTGCCTGGAAATTGGCCGATCAGGTTCATTTGAACAAACTTCAATCTCTATCCTCTAAGGATGCTTCCTGCCAAATATGATTGAAATCGGCCTAGTAGTTCTCGAGAAGATATTTTGGCAGGAAAATAATCCAAGATGGCCGCCAAACCGTTTATCCAACAGTTTCAAAAATGGCAAATTTGAGCTCAGAATAGCCAAAAACATAGATAAAACAAATTTCGGCCTCAAAATCCATCAAAATAAAAAAATCCAATATGGCCACCAAACATGCTACATTTTGATTGGCCAACGGCGGCCATGGTTTTTGACGGATCAACTTCCCTTGAACAAACTTTAATGGCCCTTAGTCCCTAATCATATCTCCCAAATTTGGGCCTAATGCCTTTAGTGGTTCTGGAGAGGAAGTTGTTTTCCGGAAAACGAGGTCATCCAAGAGTTTTGAATCGCTTCCCCAAGCTGTTTTGGAGAAGATTTTTAAAGACATTTCCTAAAATCGGCCAAAATCCAAGATGGCCACCTGCCAAATTGGCCGATCGGGTTCATTTGAACAAACTTGGATCCCTATGCCACAAGGATGCTTCCTGCCAAATTTAATTGAAATTGGCTTAGCAGTTCTCGAGAAGACATTTTGTATTTCCCATTGCTTTAGTATGGGAGCCTTTGGCAGGAAAATAATCCAAAATGACCGCCAAACCGTTTATCTGAGAGTTTCGAAAATGGCAAATTTGGGCTCAGAATATCCAAAAACATATATAAAACCAATTTTGGCCTCAAAATCCATCAAATAAAAAAAATCCAATATGGCCGCCAAACACGCTACATGTTGATTGGCCCATGGCAGCCATGTTTTTTGACGGATTAACATCCCTTGAGCAAACTTTAATGGTACGTAGTCACTAATCAGAGCTCCCTAATTTTGTTCTGATCCTGTCAGTGGTTCTGGAGAAGAAGTCATTTTCGCGAAAACTAGGTCATCCAAGATGGCTGCCGAACCATTTGGTCAATCAAGTCCTCTTGAACAAATTTGGCGTACCTTTTGCCCTAGATGATGTTTCATGAGTTTTGAATTGATTCCCCAAGAGGTTTCGGAGATTTTTAAAGAAGTTCACTAAAATCGGCCGAAATCCAAGATGGCCACCGGACATATTGGCCGATCGGCTTCATTTAAACAAACTTAGCTCCTTATGCCTTAAGGATACTTCCTGCCAAATATAATTCAAATTGGCCCCGTGGTTCTTGAGAAGTCGTTTAAAGGAAAAGTTGACGGACGACGGACAGTCGCCATGGCATAAGCTCACATGGACGACGGACGGTCGCCATGGTATAAGCTCACATGGTGTTTCAGGCCAGGTGAGCTAAAAACTGAAAGCCCTCAATTCAAATAAAAACAATGGCCAGACAAAATACCAGTGAAAATACTAATCGAAGTAGCCATGAAAATTAGTGTACCGTTATGCATCATCTTTAACAAATCTCTACAAGGTGTACTACCAAACATCTGGATTTTGGCAAATGTGTGTTGCATATTCAATAAAGGTTCCCAAAATTATCCAATGAACTATAGACCAAATAGTCTTACCTGTACCTTGTGCAAGGTCGTTGAGTCATTTATTAGGGATAGAATCATAAACTATTTGGAAGAGGTCAACCTTTTCAATTCATGACAACACTGTTTTAAATATAGATCATGCAAACCTCAACTACTAGCGTATCTCGAACATATAACGACGAAACTAGATACAGAAGAATTGGTTAATGCTGTATATCTGGATTTCCCTAAAGCTTTCGATACGGTACCACACAAAAGACTCTACTCAAAATTGCCAAGCTATAGTATTGGAAATAAAGTAGCCAAGTGGTTAGAAAACTATTTAATCAAGAGAAAACAGAGTAAGAATCAATGATACGACATCGGATTTGGCAGATGTTACCATTGGAATACCACAAGGACGTGTTCTGGGGTCTGTCCTTTTTCTAATATACATAAATGACCTACCAGAATCACTAACCTGCCATTGTAAAATATTTATAGATGACATGAAAATATATGGCAATCTATCCATAAATGACATCCAAGACAACATAGACACGGTATGCGAGTGGTCGCAGACATGGCAACTAGCCTTCAATATAAGTAAAACCCATGTCTTACATTTTGGCAGAAACAGTTCCCAAACCAATATTCTATGATAACTGTTATCTTGCAGCCAATATCTACATCAAAACTAGAAAAAATTTGGGAATTCATATTGACACTGACCTATCATTTGATACACACATAGATATCATTGTATCTAAGCCGAACAGTAGAGTATGAATAATCAAAAGATCCTTTTCCTGTATAGACCCACCTAGTGGCACCTACACTCGCTCTAGTCTAGGAGTCTTTGCTGAGGCCCATCCTTGAATACTGTAACTCAGCATGATCACTGAGATTTAAAAGTCAATCACAGCTAATGGAAAATGTTAAACGGCAGGCAACACAGTTAATACCACAAATCAGAGACCACAGCTACACAGAAAGACTCAGAACATTAAACCTCATGTCATTGAAATACTCATGCAGTCATCCGATCTGTTACTCATGTAGTCAGTAACTCATGCAGTCAGTTGGGTGACCGGTCAGTCAGTTGGTCGGTCAGTGGGTTTGACAGTCGGTGGGTGGGTGGGTGGCTTAGTTTGTCAGCCTGTCCATCAGTATGTCACTCATGACAGTCCTCCGATCTGTCACTCATGCAGTCCACCCCTCACGCAGTTTGTCACTCATATAGTCGGTAGGTCAGTCGCTCATGTGGTCAGTCAGTCCATCAAGCATGCAGTCAGCGATCTGTCACTCATGCATTTGGTCGGTCGGTCCAATCTGTCACTCATGCAGCTGGTCAATCGGCCTGTCCATTAGTCTGTCACTTATGCAGTCATCCGATCTGTCGCTCATGCAGTCTGTCAGTATGTCACTCATGCAGTCGCTCATCCGATCTATCACTCATGCAGTCGGTCGGTCATCCGATCTGTCACTCATGCATGCAGTCGGTCATCTGCACTGTCACCCATGCAGTCGGTTGCTCAGTTGTTGGTCGGGCATTTGGTTGGTTCGTCGGCCTGTCAGCATGTCCATCAGTCCATCACTCATGCAGTCATCAGATCTGTCATGCATGCAGTCTGTCACGTATGCAGTTTGTCATCCGATCTGTCACTCATGCAGTCAGTCGTTCGGTCAGTCAGCCTGTCTGTCAGTCCATCATGCATACAGTCATCTGCTCTGTTACTCATATATCCCATCTGTCCATCACTCATGCAGCCAGTCATCCGATCTGTCACTCATGCTGTCGGTCGGTCGGTCGGTCGACTGACCGGTAATCATGTCTGTCATTTAACCGATCTGCCACTCATGCAGTCCATCACTCATACAGTCGGACATCCGATCTGGTACTCATGCTGTCAGTCAGTTATCTGCTTTGTCACTCATGCAGTCTGTCGGTCAATCATTTGGTCGGTCAGTTGGTCGGCCTGTCCATCAGTCCATTACGCATGCAGTCATCAGATCTGTCATTCATGCAATCTGTCAGTCCATCACTCATGCAGTCGGTCATCTGATCTGTCAATCATGCAGTCAGTTAGTCATCTGAACTGTCACTCATGCAGTCAGTCGTTCGGTCTGTCGTAATTTGGTTAAACCTTATTGTTTTAGAGATATCAGGGCCAATAGTAGGAAGTCCAGGACTTTCTTGGTATGTTTTGTGGAATCCAGACATTAACTTTGATATATATGCCATATATACTTGTCTCTGACAACTCAACCTATCTCAACTTCATATTACAGTGATGAGCTCTTCCCTGAACCCCCCCCCCCCCATCCCACCCTCAGTAGCATACAAAAGTCCTATATAATAATAAACCACTCCCTGTCCCTGTTTTGATATTCACATGGATATATGCCACTATGTGCACAAACATAAAACACTCGACATTCAAACACATATTTATGGCATTCATATTTACATACACATATACATAGTTACTGACTTAATTAAACATATATTATACATATACTCCCTAGTTACATCATCCTCTCATTTTATTTAAATTTAGTTTGGAGTGGTTTATTATTATATAGGACTTTTGTATGCTACTGAGGGTGGGATGGGGGGGGGGTGCAGGGAAGAGCTCATCACTGTAATATGAAGTTGAGATAGGTTGAGTTGTTAAGAATCGACATATGCATTGATCGAGTGTGGGATATTTAAGTGTACTAAGTAGTAGTAGTAGTAGTAGTAGTAGTAGTAGTAGTAGTAGTAGTAGTAGTAGTAGTAGTGAAAGTAAACTGTAAAGTATGTTTATGTTTAGACTATTACTTCAATTATTAGGTTAGGTTAGTTTACCTATAGTGGTGGTGGTCGTGGTGGTGATGGTGGGATGTCTTAGGTTTGTATTATTTAATTAGCAGAGAATCTGTGACCATCAGGTATAAATATATTAATTTAGTATTTGTCGATCATAGATTCCCTGGCAATCTTCTTAAAGGATTTCTGGTTTAATATACTATCGCATATTTTTGTACTGGTGCTGTTCCATAGTTTTGTGGCTGATATTGTAATTCGTCTTTTTCCTATTTCTGTTCGTGTAAATTGAGTGTGTAGATTGTGTTTTGTCCTAATGTTGTGTTTGTGGATGTCGGTGCTTAGTGTGAAATTGGAGGCTATGGATTGTGGTAATGTATTGTGGTGAAACTCCTTTACAATGGTATATATCTGTAGTTTGCCTATGTCCTTTAGTTTTAACAGCTTTTCTGACTAGAATATATTCTGGCCCTTTGCTGGTTTAGAAAAGAGTTTTAGTGCCTCTTCTGTAGGCGTTGTAGTTTTGTTAGGCTGCTTTTGTGTGTATTCGTCCAGATAGCATTACAGTAGGTGAGATGCGGAAGAATAAGGGTGCAGTATAGAGTTTTAATTGTAGCTGGTGTCATGTAAGGTTTTAGTCTTTGTATGACACCTATGCCTCTTGCCACCTTTGCTGTTACCGTCTCGATTTGTTTGCCCCAGGTCAAATGTTTATCCAAATATACTCCCAAAAAAATGGCAAATGGGGCCTCCTCAATTTCTTTTTTGTTTATGTAGATTTTTGGAATTTCATCTTTTTTTAGTTTGAGATTTGTAAATAACATAGAATTTGTTTTGTCAACATTCAACGATAATTCGTTTATTGAAAACCAGTTAGTAATTTCTTCCATTTCCTTATTTTCTTTTTTGTATAAGGTGTCTATGTTGTCATCGCATCAAAAAGCATTTGTGTCATCAGCGAACAGTATTAATGGCATGTGCTTGAATATGTTAGGTAGATCATTCATGTAAAGAAGAAACAGCAGAGGGCCAAGAATAGATACCTGAGGAACACCACAAGTTAATTGTCTGTTTTCAGAGCACATCTCATTATATTGTACGCATTGTGTTCTTTTACTCAGGTAGTTCTGAAACCATAATAGGCAAGCTTTTCTAGTAAGACCTGGTGGTTGATAGTGTCGAAAGCCTTTGAAAGGTCCAAGAAGATGCCTATTATACTTTGGGTTTTTTCAGTGATTCAATAATTTTTTCTGTCATTTCGGCTATTGCATGCATTGTTGAATGTTTCTCACGAAATCCATATTGCGATTTGTATAAAATTGACGTTTTGTCCAGGTAATTTGTCAGTCGATTGTACATTAGGCGCTCTAGTAACTTGGAGAAAAGTGGAAGTATGGAGACTGGCCTGTAGTTTGAGAATTTAGTAGACGCCTAGGCTTTATAAATGGTGTAAAACGTGCTATTTTAAGTTTGGATGGGAAAATGCCTTGTGTTGGGGATAAGTTGCAAATGTGACTGAGTGGGATAAGGATATTCATAACACAGGTTTTTTTTAAATTTTATAAATGTGCCACTTAAAACCATCGATTCCGGCACTTTTGGCTGGGTTGAGTGTGTTTAGAACGTTAAAGATCTCTTCAGTGTTAGTAGGGTTGACGAAGAATGACGATTGATAGCTGCCTGTAAGGTAATTAGAGAATTTATTCTTGGATGTTGATTGGATTTTGTTCGAAAGTTCTGGTCCTATATTTACGAAATAATCATTGAATCCATTGGCAATTTCGAATTTATCTGTAGTGACCTTATTCTTGTGAAGAAATTGTGTCTGTTGTGCTGTATTGGTCGTGTTTAAAGGTGATTTAATGGTTTTCCATGTTTCTTTTATGCCATTATTAGACTGTTCGAATTTCTTGTGATAATATGTTTTCTTAGCTGTTTTTATTATTTGGTCTAATTTATTTCTATATTTTTTAAACTGAATTTCATTGTATATAGTTTGACACTTGATAAATGTTAAGTAAAGCTGATGTTTTGTGTGACAGGCAGATATTAACCCATTTGTAAGCCAAGGTTTAGTTGGGTTGTGCTTATATTTTTTACTTTCTTTCATTGGAAAGCTTTGTTAAAAAATAGTCGTGCAGATGTCATGAAATTTGTTGTAGGCATGCTCACAAGACTGAATGCCCGTTACTATGCGCCAATCGACCTCTGACATAGACCATTTGAATGTTTCAATGTTGACCTGACAGTAATCTCTGCATATCAATTTTCCCTGCCCGAATTGTTTCCGGTATGTTTGTTGTTTTTCTAGGAGAAATATAGGTAAATGATCTGAGATATCAGTTACAAAAATTCCGACATGAGTTTTACTGATATTACGATTAATATTATTGCAGAATATGTTGTCAATCACGGTCGCCGTAGATTCTGTTATCCTAGTTGGTTTGGTTATTGTCGGATAGTAGAAGTAGGTATTTAATAAGTTAATGAAGTCTTTGGTATGACAACATTTCTGTTGCTGCAGATCAATATTGAAATCACCCATAAGGTAGGCTGTTTTATTTTCCTTTTGTATTATATCCAGAATTCTGCTAAAAGCTTCAATGAATTGTTTGTTGTCACTGTCAGGAGGTCTGTAGATTGTACCAACAATTTTATTTCTACCTTTTTGAATCAGAATTTCGATAAATATTGTTTCAATGTATTCTTCCATCATGGAAAGGTTATCACGCACAATGAATTGAATATTGTCTTTTATGTACATGCCTGCACCACCTCCACCATCCTTGTTAATTTTGTCAGATCTGTGCTTTTCGATAAATGTATAGTTATTCTTGTTGACTAGAGTAGTAGGTGAGTTTATTTTTTAGCCAAGTCTCCGTAATTCTAATAATCCCAAACTCATGTGCACTCATATCTAGGAAATTATTTAACTTGTCATTGTTCTTCAGTATCGATCGAGTGTTTGCGTGCATGAGGGAGAGTGCAATGCTTTCTTTACTGTTTGTTATAAAGTCATTAAATTTGCTTAGAAGCGTTTAGTTACAAGTTTGTGAAGATATGGATAAGTCAGTTCCAGCATCTTTTGAGTTGATGTCTCTATATGTGTGGGTGTTAAGTTTTAAGGGATTTAGAATTAGGTCTTGTATGTGCTCTGTGTAGTTATATTCAACATGTTGATTCACGATTGCAAGTGTGTAGTTAGCGTCATCATTAATGTGATTGAAATGGAATAGAGATTTGCTGCAGTTTAGACACCACCATGGTTGGTCATCTGACTCAAGATGGAGATAATCAGAAGCAGTGAGTTTAGAACATCTTAAGTGAACCCACTCCGAACACAAGTCACATAATACGGCTTTTTGGTTAGTGCTAACAGGTCTCTTACAGGATGAGCAGGGGAATTTGGTTGGCATGGTAGGGCTAGAAGAAGAAAGAAGCCAAAACAACGATGGTTGGAAAGGGTTTAGGGGAGGGAGATGCCAGAGATATTTTCCTTGCCTTGGCTTTGGCAAGATTATACACGGCTTAGTTTCAATCAGGCAAAAATATTCTATATTGCTGTTACATGTACACAACTGGAAATTGAAATAATGAAAGCTGGTAGTCATTGGTTGGGATAGGTAATGATAATTAACCCTTTAAGTCTTGAATTTGTTCAAGAAAATCTAAATTTTCATTTGCAGACCTTGAGAAGACCACTTCCGACAATTACCACTGGAGTGACAGGCTCAGTTATCGAGCCACTTACTCCATTTGCACATCCTCAAAAAGAGTCTATTATTAGCATTCGTCATTATTATTAACCCTTTAACACCCATACCAGCAGCTTCTGTAGTCGTTTTGAGAAATGTCAGTTTGCGGACCAGGAGAGGACTCTTTTTGAGGATGTGCAAATGGAGTAAGTGGCTCGATAACTGAGCCTGTCACTCCAGTGGTAATTGTCATCTTAAAGTATCCATTAGCAGTCAAGTGGAGGTCACCTCTGAAAATCAACAACTGAAACAGCTGAATCAACTAATCGAGCCAGCCGTTACAGTGGCGGATTACCAGGAATAACCTCCTTCATGACCCCAGATGAGCAAGAAAATTAGATTGTTTACCATTTTCAGCCCAGTGAAGGGCATTTTTGAGGCCAATAGAAGACTATTTTCCGAATTGTGTCACTGGAATGCCTGGCTCGATTCTGGAGCAAGTCATTCCAGTGATACATCCTTAAAAACAGTCTTCCCGTGGCCTTTAATTGGACATATATTCACAGAGCAAAATGACAATTTTCGTGACCGATGTTATTAAAAAAAGTAAATATGAGGTTGGAATTGACCTATTTTATACAGTAGAAGTTTTTCACGATTATTCGGACTTTATACAACATCATAGAGAAAGTAAGCTTGTTTCAAGAGTGGTCTAAAAGAGTATTTGGTGAGAGAATATAGGCAATGTTAGTATTTCCGAGAGTTGGGTCGATGCGTCATTGACCATGGGATTAGCTGACAATGAGAGAACTGAGACCAACTCACATCCTGCAGACTGCTCTTATTACCAAAGCATGAACGTCAGCATATGGCACCTCGAGAGGGGCCCTGTTGGGCCAGCTTCATGGGGAGATAACAATTGGAGAAGACTAGAGGTGAAGACGATGATCTGAGCGCCATGAGATGTACATAGAGATCTACGCCTTGCTTCAGACATTGTGACCATTGAAGAGGAAAGGCGATGTGGAGCACTATGGATGCTGTACCATCTGAGGAGCCAACAGCTGAGTCACCGGATTGAGACTAGGTGTGCAGCAAAGCTGGAGCGGGAGCTCCCAAGAGCCTATGTCAGAGATATGAGTTCCCATCTTTCTTGAGAGATCGGATCGAGCCACTCTCAATCCAAGTGTTGGTGTCGAGCCAGAGTCGAACCCATTATACTGACCAATGCATAATCTGGCCTGTAGATCCAGCCTGTGACCAAGCCATTGGAAAGATTTACTTACCTTTATCGCTACCTAGTATTTGTCAAATTTCAAAAATGATCTTTGACCGCAGGGGCATATGAACTTAGGAGAGGAGATGGGGAGAAGAGGAGACATTGTGTAATGTCTTCAATGTGTGGAAATGGTGTAGTTAACGGTGTCCAATAGCTTTGAGTGTTGCAATTACCTTCATCTGTGTGATTCATTAGAGTGAATAAACCTTTGAATGTCTTTGATGCTGCCCATAGTGAAACATCTCGAAAGCCATTCTCCCAATGACAGAGGCTTAATTCTCCATGACATCGTAACTCCAGAGAGACGTACAATGGATTGCAACATTATTATGGTATATATAGTATGGGCCGATGGTGTTGCGAGAATGCCTGAAAGCGTGCTGAGTTGGAGTGGATGGGCTTAGAGTGCTATGTACTGTGCAGTAATAAAGTACCTTTTCAACGTTGTTTTCCTATATGCCATGTGAGGAGACAGTGTTCGCTATCACCCAAGAGATGATGCCTGATGCCTTTAGTGGGACTGCAGCCATGCAGTCTCTGGCGGCATTCATCCGCGTTGCAGCACAACCCTGGGGGTGTCCCTCCAGACACACATATAGGCTTGTTAAGAAGTGTAATAGATAGGCATACACCTAGCAGTCAGATGATCAGATGCTGTTATTATTTATGGTGCATGGATAGGTTTTCTCATTTTCTTTTTGCATCCTAGATTTAGTACTAGTTATATATACATTTCATATGGTGCAAGTGAAACAAGATATATTTATTACAAGATTACTGAAAACATTTGCGGCCTATGGCAGCAACAGCTGGCCATCAGATTGTTCTCAAAATAATCAGCTAATATATAAATGCATTAAGTCACCAGGCAAAGGATTTGATAACGAATTGACTGAAAATTGTCCCATCATCATCATCATCATTTTATGAGGCATAAGACATTGGCTTGTTATTGTCTCAGTGCTATTTATTATAATATGGCTTGCTCAGTCCAATTCAAAAGATCTTTCTCTGAAGTAGATTATATCTAGTTTGCTCTTGAATGATTTTACTGTTGTCGCTTAATTAATTGTCGAAACCGTCAGTATATCAGTAACATTAGATTTAAGACTTTAGCTCTGTTTTGTAGAAATGATGTGGTGCAGATGGGTTGTCCCAGCATTAGCTGCGGTATGCCGCCAAACTCATGGTTACACCCGTTGCGCCTAGCATGTGTTTGTATGCTGACTTGTGGAGGCTGTGGTTGGTCTTATTGTTGTTGTTTTTATTTTCTGTGTTCATCGCTATCCAAGTCTCCTCCTCTGTGCTAGTGTCTCTTAATGCAATGACAAATTGAGGACGTGGAAGCAGATATGTATCTACTGGTCATTGGAATAGCTACCGAGCATGTTCTTGTCTATGCACAAGCTACTCCAAGATCAGTCCACTGTATTGGCAGAATTGCAGTGTGGCTTTGTGATGGGCTAGTATACATATGGCATGTTCAGTCAAATTCAAATGTTCTTTCTTTGAAGTAGATATCTAGTTTGTTCTTGAATGAGCCGACTGTTGTTGTTTCGGCTATTGTAGCTAGCAATGAATTCCACTGTGGTACCAGCCTATTGGTGAAAAAATGCTTGCAAATTTCTTTGTTGCTGTGTTTTATGTTGAGATTGAACTTATGCATGCTTCTGATCTGTGTAACACTCAATGGCTTGAAAAGGTAGTCTTTATCAATATTATATAGATCCATGATCGATGAGCTTGAATTAATGTTCCAATTAAATCTCCCCCGAAACCATCTATATTTCAGTGAGATTAATGCTTCAATTCTTTCCATGTGGCTATAGTCTCTGATTTGTGGGACAAGTTTTGTTGCTCGGCGTTGAACTCTTTCTAATAGCTGTGGTTGCCTTTTCAATTTTGGTGGCCATGTTGATTCACCTTCTTAAGCCTGACTGCCATGTGCATGTGTGCGTGCATGCATGTGAACAAATGTGCACACATGTTTGTGCATGTGTGTGTGCATATGAGTATATGTTCAAGTATAGAGTGCAAACAGATGTTATTGAGTTTTCTATATGTCTTTATAGCCATACTCGCCCTGATAACATTCCCATATGGGCCCATATGGGGTGGATCTGGGCATCTGGGATCTGGGGATGACCAGGTGGGTCCCATATGCGTCCCATATATGCTATTAAAATCTAGATTTAAATTCAGGCTTTACACAGATGTGCCTCATAAATGGAGGTGGATATAGAATCTAAGTAATAGCCTGAGTCCATAGTTCAATCCTAAGAAGTTCTAGGAAGGTAATTAAATCTTGCCCATATTGGTCCCATATGGGCTGTGGGTGCAAAACAGCCTGGACCCATATGGGAAACAATATGGGAATGTGATCATACTCATTGATCGTATATATATATATATATATATATATAAATATATATATATATATATATATATATATATATATATATATATATTTCCATACATGGATGCACCGCCCAGACTGACATCGCTGCATGTCATGTGTGTTTACCGTGAATTATCAAAGTATTTACAAGGTTTAGATATACACATCTCAGGGGTCACAGACATCGGAGATGACCACTATGACGTAGGTTGGGTTTTTTAGAGCAAGCTGCCAATGATATGCTGTACGGTGTGTCTAATCGACACACTAATCCCGTATTCACAGGCCCCAGGCATGGCTGTCAGTATTAACACATCGACCACAGGGCTGACATCTGACATCTACTATGTACACTATCAGAGCGTATTCACAACTGAGCTCCTGATGCAGGGTCTGCACAGACAACACACGAGATGGGACTGACAGCTTTATGTCCCCTCCGTTGAATGACATATGGAATGGCGCAGGTTTTTACACCTTGCCTGAACGCGGGATTGAACCTGCCTCTTTGGATTGGAATTCCAAGCATGTGCAGCGCAATGGTTTTGCCAACCAAGCCAACCCAGCAGGCACATGACATTGTTTCAATGTTGAATCCACGTATAAATCACGTCATGACGTGATTTCAACGTGGATTCAATGTTGAAACAATGTCATGTGCCTGCTGGGAATGTACATATTATAGAACTCATGCACTCAATGTATGTATGCCTATTAGCCAAGTTGACATAAAAAAACCATACAAATTTTATTTACCAAATTTCATTCAAACTGTTCTTAAAATAATCAGCAGGGTAGTCAATGATTCAAGAAATATTGAAGAAATATTTTTGAAGATATTTCAGTTGAGCAACTTAATTAATTTGTGAGAACTTTAAGTCCACTGATCATAAATTTCGATTACCGGGAACTAGTTCTTTATCGGGACCCCATCTGCAGGTCAATCTGATGTCTAAAAGCTAAATTTTTTGTCGGCAAAATCAAACAAAGAAGTGAATTGAAATATAATAAGTTACTATGCCACCGAAAAAGCGAGTCGGGATAGACGACAACGGTGTGCAAAAGAAGAGAAGAAAGAAGAAACAGGCTGAATTAGACTACGATGACGACGATGATGACAGTGAAGAAGAAATTAATGACACGAAAACTGGGAACGGAGCACCTGCCTACTTAGAAGAATATGCCAATTTTGTAAGACCGTCGTAAACATGTATGAAAGTATCACATATAGCCACAGAAACAATGCATGCCGTGATAAATGAGAAAATCCACACACTTGTCTGAAGTTGTCAACTTTGTAACGTCTGCACCCCACCTGACACGAACTCATCACATTGTCTCTCGAGCTTAGCAATCATTATCATGGGCAGTGCTCAGGTTACAGGTCATAAAGGCTGCCAGAAAAACAGCATTCATAATTATGTCAAGAAAGGGTGTAATAGTATAAAAGTGTAATATATGACGTATTTGCCAAGTGTGTGTGTTATCATTATGTCATTCAATTCAATTCAATTCCAATATTTTTTATTTTATAGTAGCATTTCACATTTATATTACAAAGGACAGGTAGTCCATCAAAGGCAAAAGCCTATGTAGTGATGGACCCCTAACATGTATTAGACAGAGACATTACAACATTAAATTACTGTACATATTACAAATAACAACATTACAAACATTACAACACTACACGTAACGCACACAAAAACATAATTAAGTTACTAGTAGTTAATTATAATAATATAAGAAGATATATATATATATGTATATATATATATATATATATATGATTTTTTTTCCCACTTGCACCCACAGTACATATGCATTATTTTTAACATTTAGTGTTAGAAGATCTGCAGTTTTAAGTTTCTAGAGGTAATGGAGAGAGGGGTGGGGGGTGGTGGTGAAGGGGCGTTATCTAGCTTAAATACAGTAATCCAGTATGTGATGTATTATTAGTATTATTATTATTATTTTATTATTATTGATCCTAATATAATGTATATATGAGCCATGGTGGTAGTAATGATCTTCCTAAAATTAATGAGATTGGTAAATCCATCAGACTTCCACAGCCATACACCTTCGTGTTCTTCTAAAGGGGTCACCTATAGGTGATTAACCCTTTCCCTGCTGAGTATCCTATATCTCGCTTACGTCCAGAGGCAACAATTTATGAAAACTGTTGAATATTTTGAAATTATTCCAACTGGAAACTGATAGATGAACAATACAAACATTAAATTACATGTTTCGAAGTATCCAACTATTGCACATTACAAATATAAATATATAAATAATAGATGAGTTTGGTTACTATAAAAATACACAGACCTACCTACATCCTTCCATTTACAACCACGCATTATTATGAAGCTAACAATATGATTCCAGTCAGACCAAATTCAAAACACCCAACAGAACTAGATGTGTATCATAAGCAATGAACTTTGTCTAGGACTCATCAGCGAAAGGGTTAGTAGGCTTCTATAATAATTGTCTTGAGGTTCTTTTTGTATGCTTTTTTGGTGATAATCTGTGTGTGGATGTCTGAAGATATGTCATAAATATTAAATAATAATTATACGATGATATACGCGAATATTTAAACATAATGTCTAACATTATTTATTTCGAGAATTACTTTTCGATTCTTATGGAATACGATTCAAACATTCAGTAGTTTTTCGTATGTCATAGTACATTTTCAATATAGAAATAACTGACGAAATAAACTGAAATTATTCAATCATAGAACATTTTCACTATAGAAATAACTGACAAAATAAACTGAAATTATTCAGCTAATTTATTCTATTCACGTTTGACTCAAAACGTTTTTATGTTCAAAACTAATATAATACCGAAACGTGAGCATTATAAAATTAATTCTGTCAACGCTTATCCGGACCATATTTTATTTAATAAACATCGTATGATTTTGGAAAGACTTTTCTGGCATTAATATTGTCTAAAATTCTCCAATTATTTCGGTCAACATAACATGTGCTACCTCCAGAACATCGCGCAATACCCATATATATCATAAAGATGAGATCGCTCACTAAGTCTTCAAATGCGTATTATACAATTTAATAAGATACTAGCAGATTACTGTTTCTGAACGCATTTAGCAATGCAATCTGGCAACATACTTGAAAAATACGAATGGAACTGAAAAAAGATTCGCATTCTACATTTTGTTTTGCGTATTTTATGTCTAATAATTGGACATACAGGGATTTACCTCAGTCTGTAAGTTTGGGAGTCCATTGGACTCAGCACACCTTATTTCGAGGGTCCCAAGATCAGTAAGGGCAGTCCTAGTGTGCCAGAAATGCTGCAATAACCTATTTTAGGGATATCTAGGACAGCAGATTTTTCTTCACATCAAACAGTAAAAAGACGACTTGTCAAACTACAGAAAATGTTTGCGAATTATTGCGAATTTCGCTTGAATATTTAGTGGCTTAGATATTTGTTATAGCTAGATTTGTTATAATAAATTTATTGGGATCGGTGTCTTTGCATCCATAGGGATGCACTCTCTATTTTTTGTGGTTCCTGTGTGTATTTTTAAGGGTATATGATGCAGGATTTCGAGTCCGGTAAATCCCATGGCATATGAATTAAATTTTATGCAACCGTAGCATGCTTTTTTAAAAATAGATGTTTATGGCACCGGTTTTCAAACCGTCACAACTATAAAACTGGCTCCAATACCGGTATACCGCACAGCCCTAGTTCGTGGTTGAACCAAGTCGTGATATTCACTGACTCGGTCAGAATGTATATACAGAATTTTGATGTGTCAATTTTTCTGGCAGCCACTGGATATTCCAGAAATACTTTACAATGCTAATCAATGGCCAGATTTCAACTATCCTATGGTGATCGGCTTAGACCTCTAATGCATGTTTTGATTGGTCATTTTTTTCTGGCAACCACCTTGGACTTTCCCAAAAAAATTTCAGAAGCCTTTAAATCGCTACCACTACTACTATGGCTCGATATCAAACACATTTGGGTGGAACGACCCTGTGATGATAGTCTTCAAGAAATGTAATGCAAATTTTGATTGGTCAGTTTTCTTGGTGGCCATCTTGGATTTTCAATAAATTATCTATCCTGTATTTAAATGCATACAGTTTAAATGCTAATGGTCCAGGTGAGCGCCACAGGCCCTTGGGCCTCCTGTTTATTGGTCCCCTACCGGTAAAACGGGGGTGGGGGCAAACCAGAGGTTTGCACTCTGTCCGTCCGGGTGTCCACCTGTCACAGTTGGGTTTCCGCACTTTTTTGCAGTCCTTCAAGGTATTCAACTGAGAAGTGATATATTGCTTTGTTATGATAAGTTACAGACCAAGTTCAAGTTTTCAAGATATTCTACTCCTTAAGCTGTTTCTTCTTTTCGCACTCCTTCAAGGGAGTCAACTGAGAATTGGTTCTGAATATTTTGAAACTAATTTGACTTGGCACTGTTGCTGCCATACAGCCATAGGCAGCAACAGCATCCAGTCAAATTAGTTTCAAAATATTTAACAGCTTATCTGTATAGTTTGCCGATACGATATATGTATCATCAAGCTTTGGTATCGTGATCCGCGATGCGTATTGCATATCGTGACAACCGTGCGCTTAGCCAGTAGGCCTAGGGTCAATTACATTTAAATGAGATTGAGAGAGAGGGGTGGGTGGAAGGGAGAATGAGTCAGGTGTGGAAAGAGGGAGATTTCCAGGCAAAAACGGCTTTTGCAGTGGTCTTGCGAAATATCCATTTACAGATTAAGAGAGAACATTTTGAAAATTTACCACTTTAATGGCTGTCTCAATAACAGATATTTTCTAAGAGAATATTGAAATTTGAGAATTAAGTTAAACTGTTAACTCGACATTTGATTTCAGAAGCTAGAGCCGCCCATGACCAGCGGTGAAGTCCTGTTCTGTGGAGCAACAAACTGGGATATGGTTGGAAGAAGTAATCCGCCTAAAGGAAGTAAGTTATGCAGGAAATATGCATGCTATTAAATATGTACTGTAAGGCTTGTTAACCATCTCAACAACAAATCCTGGAAAAAGTATATTCTTTACGCTATAAAACTTATTCTGATGAATATTTTGAAATTGATTTGACTGGAAGCTGTCATTTTCCATTCAAATTAATTTCAAAATATTCAGCACGTTGTTGTATGGGTGCCTTGAAAATGAGATATGGGAATTACCTGTTGAAAGGGTTTTATAACTATTCTCTGTGAATACTCTTAAGTATGGGTTTAGTTTTTGTCATGTTTGTAGGGCATAAGTTTGAAACTGCATATTTAAAAAAAAAGTTCAGTGGTCACCGAGGTACATGTAGGTAAGACGAAATACTTTTTTAAGTTACTGTCTCAATAGAGAGATCCATTTCTAGCTAAACTCCTCCCACATTTTGTGGGTGTTTGATTAGATTTATGTAATTTCAACCCTGAATTCCCAGACTCCCTATTTCGAGGTAAGTATATACAGGTACATGTAAGCTATTGAACATTTGTAAACTATTTAACTGGGGTTGTTACTGCCTATGCCAGATTGGCAGCAACAGCTGCCAAATTAGTTTCAAAATATTCAAAAGAATGTTTATTAACCCTTTAACACGCATATCAGCAAGATAGTTCTTATGATAATGATACATGTTACAAGTGCGTAATGCTACAGTTGCGACTTAGTCAGCTTTGTCAGAAACATTAAAAATGTTGACTTAGACTTATACTAGTCGCAACTAAAAATGTCATAATCGCCTCATTTAAGAACCCTATTCTGCATGTATAGTTACCTAAAAAGAGAAACGTTTGTTTTCAGCCAAAAATATCGGAGGCCCGAATCTCATGGGACCACATCGCCTTGGTGTCATGTGTGGTTTGAAAGTACGCTCAGTTATTTCGAGCTCAACATCATGTCACAGTGTTATTGTTACAGAGGAAGGGAAAACATATACATGGGGTGAGTTATTGGTGTATGGTATTGAATGATTTAACCCTTACCACTCTGGTGTTCAAATTTTTAATTTTCAAATTAAATTAAAAGATGAACGGGTGTTCAGTTTTTAACAAATTTGGTGGGAGATGGTGCTGTTGTAGACAGCAACATTTTCCAGCAAAATTGTTGAAAAATGTACACCAGTTCCTTTGATACTGACACAGTAAAAGATAGAATATTGACATCAGTGTGCTAGGAGTTAACACTGTAATGGACAAATTTGTTCATGAAAATTTAATTTTTAACTCACCTGCCCAGAATGGCCAAGTGAGCTTGTGGCATGGTGACCGTCCGTCTGTTCGGCATCCAGCCATCAACTTTTGCATAAAAACGTGACTCCTCATTAACCACTTGACGGATTTCAACCTAATTTGGCTCGATTGACCTTATGGGTGTAGGCTTCAGAACCTGTATACAGAATTTTGATTTGTCAATTTTAGAGGCTGCCATCTTGGATTTTCTGAAATTTTTTGAAAATCACTTGAAAGCCTACTCGATAACCACTTGGCCGATTTCAATCAACCTCGAATGGGAGAACCCTAGCTTAGTATGCTTCAGAACTTGTAAAAATAATTTCGATTGGTCCAGTATTTCAGCAGCCATCTTGAAAATTCTGGAAAATGGTAAATCGTTTAGAACTCTACTCCTCATTAACTTCTTGGGCAATTTCAACCTGACATAACTGGGAGGATAGTACGCTGGTCTGGTTCAGAACTTGTATACAGAATTTTGATTGGTCAATATTTCCGGTGGCCATCTTGGATTTTCTGAACATTTTGGGAAATCAGTTAAACGGCTAGTTCTCAATAACGGCCTGACCGGTTTCAACCAAACACTGCTGGAAGAACCTTAGGTCGGTACGCTTCAGAACATGTATACAGAATTTTGCCTTGAGAATTTGTATAAAATGCTACTCATTAATCGCTTGGGCAATTTGAACCAAATTTGCCTGGAAGGATCCTATCGTCGTAGCCTCTAGAAATTCTACTCAGAATTTTGATAGGCCATGTTTTGGCAGCCATCTTTGATTTTCTGAAAGTTTTCCGGAACCATTTAAAACAATACTTCAATCAATAGGCCGATTTTCAACAAAACTTGGGTGGAACGATCCTATGATGGTAGGCTTTCAACATATTAAATGAGAATCTTGGATTTTTTGTCAATTTTTTAGTGGCCATCTTGGATTTTCCGAAAATCGTCCATGATGTCTATTTAAATGCAAATGGTTTAAATACCAATGGTCCAGGTCAGCGCCACAGGTCCTTGGGCCTCTTGTTTTATTGAAAATGTCAATATGCCAGCTAGGAGATTATTTTGGAAAATTTATCACAGATGACCAAGGCAGTCATAAAGAATAAGCTCATGGTCTGCAAATATGGGCACATTTTCACGACAGACTCAAGGTTCATGGCACCACAAACCAGAAACACCAAAACGATCATAATTTCTTGGTAAGATTCTGAACCCTCAAACATTCAAGTTGCGTTAACTTTAGCAAGTAATTTGATCGCATTTCGATTTAGACTTTAATTTCAGTCTGTAAATCACAGACAACCGCATTCACTAAAATATTGACAAGATTTAGTCATTCAAATAAGTTGTAAAGGTTAGTTGGGCACCGCCATCTTGAAATTTGCGATCCTGTAACCCTTTGGTAACAACAAACCGATATCAAAACTCGGTTCCTGGTTCGATGAACCACATCAGTAACTTTTCCAAGCGCCAAGATGAATGAATCATGAACTACGCGAGTGAACCACGAACCAAGTCAGTCACGAAAACGGGGTCCAGAGATTTTTTCTCAGAACATTGAGGGTTATCAAGGTTCGTACTGGTCATGGAAATCCTGGGAAGTCATGGAATTTAAAATTTAAAATTCCAGACCTGGAAATTCATGGAAAATATGGATTTTTATCATAGGTCATGGAAAAGTCATGGAAAATTGTAATCATGCAAAATAAAAGAAATCTATTTGTGTAGTCACTTCTATACAATACAAATTGCGACAACAGCTTATCAAATAACGGCTTTGGCTTGGTCATTGCAAAATACAATATTCAGACATTTTGCAGAATAACTCTAATCATAATTAATATAGCTACATGTACGTCATAAACACAAATCTCCTAAATATTAATTCTTGGAGGTCATGGAATTTGTTTAAATTTGGTCATGAAAAGTCATGGAAAGTTATGGAATTTCAAGTACAGAAATGTGAATGAGCTTTGGTTAAAGGATTAATAAATCTGGTGATGATTTTGCTTCATATATTTATTAAGATCAGATTCTGTTAACCCTTTAATCCTCAAATTAATTCAAGAAAATTTCAATTTTCTCATATAAAATGTCCATTTGCAAACCAAGGTTATTTTTGAAAATTGACCACTAGAATGACTTGCTCGGTTATCGAGCCAGTCATTCCAGTGGTCAATTTTCAAAAATAGTATTTTCTTGGTCTGCAAATGGCCATTTCTCAAGACCACTGCAGAAGACGTTTTTGGCTAATACGAGTGTTAAAGGGTTACAGCCCTTGAAATTTGTCACAGCAATCAGCAAAGCCATGGTAACAGCTGGTGTAACAGCTGTGGTAAACTTAATTTGGCACAGCAAATATTTGCCATGGAAGAAAATTGCAGCCCTAGCAGGGATTAACAATGGTGTCAATTAAAGCAAGCTTCTACAATTCACCAAAAGTCGAAAGCAGATTATAGTTAATGAAATTGGAAAAAATACTGTATTAGTGCCATAGTGAACCGGTTCTGCCACAGCTTTTTTGTGCTGTGGCAAAATTGTCTTGAATTTCAAGGATGGTAATTAAACCGGTCTCTGCAGTGGTCTGGAGGAATGTCCTTTTGCAGTCCAAGAGAAAACTAATT
The DNA here is from genome assembly GCA_034401795.1 of Chaetoderma sp. LZ-2023a. Classification (NCBI taxonomy): domain Eukaryota; kingdom Metazoa; phylum Mollusca; class Caudofoveata; order Chaetodermatida; family Chaetodermatidae; genus Chaetoderma; species Chaetoderma sp. LZ-2023a. The sequence continues at coordinate 124,512,283 of CM067359.1, forward strand.
TTGTATTTTTGTCGCCGGAATAATTGACTCGTCATTGGAGATTTAGTATCATCGGCTCTGACCAACATTTTAGCTGGTCAAAATTGGTTGAAATTAAACTTTTTATATAGCAGATTTCTCAAGTCAAGGCCACTGCAGATGCTATTTTTAGTAGGGCAGATATGTGAAAAAGATGTTCCATTCTAGCAGAAAGCATGAAGTTTGGCATATAGGTGGTTTAAGGTATCCTGATCATAATTAGATGCGGTGCCATGTGATTCTACCAAGGGAACCCATTCAAAATGGCGGATTCAAAATGGCCGCCTTCCCTACTCAAGCTCTAGACGGAGTAGAGAGATGGGATTAATGTCAAATTAGGGGTTTCATGGGTCAATCGTTATAATTCTACCTGCCCATATCCGAAACTGTCACAAAATTGAGCCTTTTAAATCTAGCCTAAAAACGTATCTTTTTCATCTTTAAAATTTGTAAAGCGCCTTTGAGCGATTAATTTCGGAATTGGCGCTCTAGAAATATTTACATACATACATACAATTCTACTCACTACAATACTCTAAATATGTAAATATCAATCCTTCCATAGCGCTCACCTGTGTTTGATGTCAAAAGACGGTGGCTCTTTAAGATGTGTTATCTAAAAGATCCATCTCTTGAGAACAAAAGCAATATAGCATCTAGAAATAGTTTAAATTACTTGATTTCTTAATATCGAACCAAGTAATGGTCGTTATAGATACATTCAATTATCCTATTAGAGTATGCAAGGCTATACATGATGCTGTTGATTGTTGAATCATGATTCACAGATGTCACACGCACTGTGCACCGCATGAGCACAACTGTGTACAAGCTAAGTTTGATTTATGCTATAGCATTTGCATCTGCCAGTGCAATTACTTTTGCAAGCACATTTCACGAGTGCCCGGCATGCCTTAGATGCGTCTGCAAGCAAACTCCATTGCGGTGACCAAGTGTCTCCATCTCTGACCCAACCCCAGTCAGCTGGCGATGGCGTTTTTGCATTTGTGTGGAGTGGTTGGCCCCAAAGATGACCTGCCAGGAACGCAGCACGTTTGGTGTGTTGCAGCAGAGCTGCACTGGTCGGAGGAATGTTTTCTAGCTGCCTGTTGCCAAAAGCGAAAAGCCGTTTTCGTTCCTCATTAACCTTTGACAATGGTGATGTGCGTTTGTACAGTAGTACGACAAACCTCTCCAGCGTTTCCATGTAATTGTCACACAGAGACGCCGGGGCATCAGACAGTCTCCTAAATAGTGACTTGAATAGATCTGAAGTCCTCCAAACTTCCCATGCTGTCTTCTTACCAATCCCACAAAATGCAGACACAGTGTCACACCCAGAGAAAGCATGCATAAATAGCAGTCCTTGTGACGCTTCTACACCCAAAACTGTTGCAATGCCATGAGCTGATACATAGCGGAAGGTCTTCCCATGGCCAAATGCGACCCAGAGATCACACCCATGAAGAAAGTTTGCTGTCCGTATGGCTAGGACTACGACGTCTGTATCTGTAGCATGAATCAATATTGTTCGATAACCTTGGTGATATGCATGGAAGGCGTGGAGCAACATTCTACCATCTGCTTCATCTTGCATGCATGGCGCGAGTTGTGAAACGTCATTCTCTGGCCTCATCAGCATGTTTTCCTCACATGTTGTGACGAATATCTTTCCTTCTGGTAGCTCGAATGACTCCAATGTATGTGCGAGAAAGGTGAAGAGGCCTGTTTTGTTTGCATCAACTCGTAGGAAAGTTTTCCAATTTTGAGGGAGTCTTGTACTCGATGCAACACGAAGAGCTTCACCATGTCCCCATAATTCTCTAGCGTGTGTCTTCAAGCTTCCCGCCTTATACACGTCCCATACAACATCCAATCTTTTAACCGTCTGTAGTTGTCTAGCAATGTGTGGGAGGAAGCCGTGCTCTGCAAAATCCCCAAATGCGTTCACAACCACGTTTGATTTCTTGGGATCTAGATTGTGCATCATAGTCAATGATCTTCACTTCAACCTCTGGACAGTCAGCTGCACGAGCTACTAATGCTTCCAAACATCCCATCAGATCTGATTTGCTGCCTTGGCGCATTGCGTTGCTCTCAGCAAGTGATGGGGGCCATGGATGATTCTCATGCTCAAAGAATGAATCAAGGTCTCCATCTCTGGATTGGCAGGAAATGTACAGTCTAGAGAATAACTGTACATCTCTCTTCATTGCAACAAGCTTCTTGTTGGTTTTGGTACTCTTCCTCTGTTTTGATCTGAACAAAACCAAATTGTTCTTTTGGATTGGGTCATATACCGATTTTGATGATACAGATAGTCGATCTGCGACGAATGCGTGGTACTGTCTGATGCCTAGTTCTTCTGGTGTTCGGATCGCATTCACTACAGACTCGGACATAATGACTTTGGTATCTAGAGTCACTAAGTCAAAACTGTCATCTAAAAATGGGTTTCCCATTTCCTCGATTGCATCAGTAAGACAAATTGTGTTTAATCCAAACAATTTCTGGTTACTCGGAATCTGCTCATGGTGACAGTTATCATTGATATTTCTGTGTGTATGTTTCACTTCGTACTCGCTGATCATCCTTCCTATTTCTGGGCCTGACACCATCCATCGTTTCAAAGCAGCTTCATTTTCTGTGATTCCGATAATTCCATCATCGCCCTTCAGAATAGCATTTTGCAGTTTCCTTCAACAAATTTCCTATGTACAAGTGGGCATTGTTTTGAGTAGCGAAAACTTGTTTCTAAAATGTTCCGCCCAGAACATGTGTGTACAAACGTTTAGCAATAATACTACTAATTTACAAATGTTACAACAATGATGACGATCACAACAACAATAATAATAATAATATATTTTTCAGCATGTTTATCTATTTAGAGTATTGTAATGAGTAAAATCATAACCAGTGACCCAAGAAACCCTTAATTTGACATCAATTCCAGCCCTCTACTCCATCTAGAACTTGAGTAATGAAGATTTTCCGCTGGGAAGGCGGCCATTTTGAATCCGCCATTTTGAATGGGTTCCCTTGGTAGAATCATGTGGCACCACATCTAATTTTCTCCTTCGATCAATACTCACCATTCTATTACTTCTGATACAGCTAGCCTGGATAGCTGGGCCCTAGGACTATATACTTAGTAAGCTTTACCGACTCCTGGAACCGGGTACTCTGCTCCCAACTGCCGAGTACCCGTTTGCCATGAAGCTCATTCTTATTTGCATAGCAACAAGAGACACATGCTTTTTTGCAGTTAGAAGTCTTGAGATTGTTTTAAATCTTTTCTGTGTAAATTGTGATAGCTTTGTGCACTCTCTAAGGATATATTGGATTACCATGGATGCTGCCGATGATAACCAGGTTGTATATTTCCATGTTATTCCATAGTTAAAAGACTTAGGTCTTCAAAATTTCGCCTGTGTCGCATGTTCCAATTTCTAACCCCAAAGAATCTGGAACGTGTGTTAACAGCGAAATATGCCAGATGATCGCCTTCCTTTAAACCCCAACAGGCGATCGGTAGATATGAAATTAGGTGTTGGTTGACAGTGTTTTTAACACAAAAATCGGCTGACGTCAGTCTCTGTAAGATCCGAGCGGGTGATGTCACACCGTGTTACTTGGATGTTATGTGAAGAAACTGTTTCATTAATTCGCGCATCTGATTCTAGGTGCTGCGTACTTGAAATGGTACCAGAAAAACTTTGGAATTTTCAAGTTTTGCGTGTTATCACGATCTGTTTGCAATGATCAGTGGTTTCAAAATTCTTGATTTAGATGTGTGGTCTGCGGTTTTAACGTGTGCTACAGCAGTTTGTTTACATTTTGTTGTTTCTTCACATATCGTTTTGGCCTTCGTTAGGAGTATAATTTATATTTATTAGTAAATATACCCCGAATGCTATGCGATATGATTCCTGGTTCTGTTATACATCCTTGAGGATCAGTGTATGGGTGTATTATTGCCCGCTTCGTTCTTGTCGTCATAATCAATGCGATCTTTGTTGTAACGTTGCGGGGTGGGGTGCGGGAGGGTTAACAGGAAATTTATGGTCAAAATATTTGAAAATTAATTGTCTGCCTTCCATGTTTGTTTCGTTCCGCTTGCTTATTGTAGGTTTGTGCTTATTTATAGGCCAAGCCAGCCCCGGCATCATGTGACGAGTGCCACAAATTCGTAAAGGTTCTGTTCAAGGACCATGTCTATTTCCGCTGTACTAAGTGAAGTCTTGACAGTAGGTGTAACGTTTGCGCTGTGTGGTCGGTCGATATGATGCTTAAGTTCCTTGCCCAGAAGGACTTGGCAGGGTCTGACGCGGGGTCAGGCGGTCCGAAAGTAAATCTTGGAGCGTCCGTTTCGGCCCTTGGGGGCGTTCCACGTCTGCAACCGGATGTGGCGGAGATGGCACTGCCGGCGTGGTTTGGTCCTGCTATACAAGGCTTCTTGCATAGTGTTCTGCCCACGCTGGTGTCGTCCGTGCTGCCAAAAGTTGTAGGGCAGTCTCTCCCCATGTTTGGTTCGACAGGGTTCTGGACTGGCCACCGAAGGAGCCATCTCATACAGCCCTCTGGCAGTCCCGTCGGGCTCCGGCCTGATGGGCTCTGTCTCTCGGCGGCCCCCTCCGGGTGGTCCAGAGGCAGTGGCTGGTCCGTCAGGCATGGGAGCCGTCTGCCAGGACGGCTCCACGGTTTCCTCGTCTCGTGACGACTCTTCGGGGTCTGAAGATGAGGAAGCCGAGGAGGAGAGGTTGCTGCAGCCTGTGATGCCGCGGGTGGAGAGCATGGAGGTCGATTCCGTCCTGGACGGAACCGTCCGCACCAGACCGCACGGTTTTCCGTGCGGGCCTACTCCATGGACTGGTGTGTTCCATGAGGTGGCGGCGGAACCGTATGGTACCAGAGTTTCTGGCATATCAGCAATGGCTCCTAGCCGGGAGGCCGTTGCTGGTAGGGCCGTGAACATGTCAATGGGTGACGTGTTCACGGGAGTGTCCTCCTCAGAAACAGATTGGTCTGAGGCTCTGGCTTGGCTAGTAGACCCGTCTGTGGTTTCGACCACGGCCGAGGAGGATGCACCCCGTCCATCGGTTGCATCGATTAGGGCGGGGATCTTTCTATTGGACTGGATCCAAGGTTTATGGAGTTGCTTGATGCTATTTATAGCAAACAACTCCTGACCAGGGGCCAGCTTCCTGCGGCCTCCAGGGAGGTGCGGGCGAGGTGTCGTATTCCACAGGAGGAATACGACAGGTATGCTGTTGCCCCGCCCCGGCACTAGTGGACAAAGCTCAGGTCCACCATGATGAAGTCCTGTCCCTATGTGATGAGGGGGTGAGGGCAGCAATGAGTGCTGTCAACCACTCTAATCGCTTACTTCAGTCGGTGCGGGCTGAAGCAGGGCAGGCCACCCTGTGGCGCTTTCGTGCGTTAATGACGGCATGTTGCCGTCTATGGACGCATTGGCAAGGGTGCAGGCGCGTGTGACTAAGTCCAGGAGGCAGAAGGTCCTTGACCATATGCGTCCGGCTACTGCCATCAGGGAGCGTCTTCTTGGGACGCCCCTGACATGCCCTAGCATCTTTGGTGGCCAAGCGCAAGCCATCTTAGAGGACACGGCCAGCATTGCGCAGAATCGGTTGGCGGTTAATCTGCAGCTAGAGCTAGTGCGTCAGGCGCACACACACTAGGGGCTGTAGCCAAGCCGCTGACCGGACAACCTGCTAAGAAGCAGAAAAAGCACAAAAGCAAGGCGAAAGCTAAGCCTAGTGCTGCTTCTGTTTCTACTGGGTTTTCTCAGCCGCCTCGGGCGAAGAAAGCCAAGAAGGTTGTGGAGGCCCCTACCCTCCCCAATGTTGCTCCTGATCCCCCGAGAGGCGGGAAGGGCAAGGGGAAGAGTAAGTCCTCAAAGGGCGGAAAGAAGGGAGCGGATCGTACCTGAGGGTATGAGGGCTCCGTTCGTATCTGCCTGGACCGCACAGCGGTGCCAGTTAGACCAGCCACGCCAAGACCAAAATGGTTCTCTCTCTCTCTCTCTCTCTCTCTCTCTCTCTCTCGTCAAGGGGGGGGGGGGAGCAGATCGGGAGCCAGATACCCCCATTAGGCATCGATGCGTCTATAGTGTGTGGAAGGCTCATGCGTTTCGTTGAGGCTTGGCGAGGTGTGACGTCAGACAGTCTGGTCCTGGGATGGTTATCCCAGGGGTACATGCCAGAGTGGTATGACTTTACACCACAGAATCTGTCTTTGGTACCTGTCTGGACACCTGTACCAAGGGAACCAGACAAGTTGGAAACCATTCAAAACAAAGTGTCAGGTTTGCATCTGAAGGGAGCAATAAAACCAGCAAACCGGAACACTCCAGGCTTCTATTCAAACATGTTCCTTGTCCCCAAGAGCACAGGAGGATGGAGACCCATACTCAATCTCAGGCCATTAAATTGGTTTATCCATACGCCTCGGTTTCAGATGGAAATTCCGAAGTCGGTAATGGCAGGATTGAGGAAAGGAATGTGGTGTGTATCGATCGATCTGAAAGATGCATATTTCCACATTCCAATGAACGGGAGTTGTCACAGGTTTCTGAGATTTGCATTTCAGAATCAAGTATGGGAGTTTATGGTCCTCCCATTCGGCCTGTCGACAACTCCACGGGTTTTCACCAGAGTGGTCCTTGCGGTGACAGCGTTTCTCAGAAAAGAGAACGTGGCGCTTCACACCTACATAGACGATTGGCTGATCAAAGCAGACACATCAGTCAGGTTAGAGGTGGATACTGCTCTGACTCTGAAGTTGCTTTCAGACCTAGGCTGGATAGTCAACAAGGAGAAATCCGAGTTGACACCCACTCAACAGTTCGTTTATTTAGGAATGCGATTCGATCTCGAGGAGGGCAGGGTTTACCCGTCAGAACCCAGAGTGGTCTCTCTGTTAGCCATCCTCAAGAGTTTTCGATTGGGAAACCACATTCAGGCGAGGCGGTTTCTTCAGATGATGGTCTCCATGGAGCAGGTAATCCAGTACGCTGCTCTGATGCGAAGACCTATCCAGTTGTATCTGATGTCTCTGTGGAAACAGAGAACAGAACCCCTGTCAAAGCTGGTGCCAGTTTTGGAGCCATTAATGTCGCATCTTGTATGGTGGAAAGAGCGTCAGAATCTCCTAGTAGGAGCTTCGCGATGCATCGGATGCATCGCTGGAGGGATGGGGGGGGCCTGCCTGGGAGAACATCAGGTCTCGGGCACATGGACTCTCCAAGAGAGCCAGCTGCATATCAATCTGTTGGAAAGGATGGCAGTGGAACTGGCATTGGAAAAGTTTCTTCCAAAAGTCAGGGGCAAGGCGATATTGATACGGTCGGACAACTCGACAGTAGTATCATACATGAATCGCCAAGGCCAAGGGCCAAGTCGCCCACACTATGTATCAAAGTGTGGCACTTGATTCAATGGTGCAGGAATTACTCGGTTGTTTTGAAAACAGCTGACATTCCTGGGCGATTGAACATTCTGGCGGTGCTTTGCCTCGCAGACAGAGAATTCTGCCAACAGTTCTATGAAGGATCTTCGAGCATTGGGGCAAACCCAACGTGGACTTGTTCGCCACAAGGGAAAATGCTCAAATCATGATTTATGTCTCGCCGGTTCCCGATCCAAATGTCGTCGATACAGATGCTCTGGCGATAAGCTGGACAGGGATGCACGCTTACACGTACCCACCCACCATTCTTCTACCGAAGATATTGGTCAAGATCAGGGAGGAGCCGTGCCTAGTCCTGCTAATAGCGCCATTTTGGTCCAGCATGGCGTGGTTCACAGATCTTCTAGATCTGCTGGTAGAGAATCCAGTGCAGTTAACCGAGATTCCGAACATAATCTCCCAGGCCAAGGGACGCTTCCTACACGAGCATCCCGAAATGTTCAAATTGACTGCGTGGATGTTATCAAACAATGTTCCACGTCGGAAGGCTTTTCTCGACAAGCTGCAGATTTCATCGCAGCTGCGAGAAGGAGGTCAACCTTCAAGTCATATAACAACAAGGTTAACAGATTTGCAGACTGGTGTGAAGAAAAGGGTATTGATACCTTTCAATCCACTATTCAGCAAATAGCAGACTCTGTGACCTGTTCTTTTCAGGACTAGCTCCTGTCACAATTGCTGGATACAAGTCAGCTTTGGCATCAGTTATCCCTTGTCTAGCCAACAGGGATAGTCCAGAAGTGGCCCAGTTGAATGTGATGAAGGGAATGAGCAATCTCCAACCGAGACAACCGGTAATCATTCCAGCATGGAGTCTATCTTTAGTGCTTAATGTACTGGCCAAGCACCCTTTCGAACCATTGCGTTCGGCTACTTTAAAGCGTTTGACTCTTTCTATTGGCAACTTCCTCAGCTAGAAGGCGCAGTGAGATCCATGCACTTTCAGCAGAGAGGGACCGATTTATTGTCTCCGGAGAGGGTCTGCGTCTACTGCCAAGAGCAGAGTTTATGTCAAAGAATCAATCTTTGAGATATCCCGGCAAACCGATCATTATACCGAAACTAACTAGGTTTGATCGTGATGCCAGTGTCTGGTGCCCAGTCCGTGCTTTGACTAAGTACAAGAAATGGACAGACTCGTTACAGTCGAATGATAGACATCTGTGGATCTGCCATAAGAAGCCATATGGCGCCGCATCCATGGATTCTATCTCTCGTTGGGTAATCGAATGCATTCAGACTACCCATGAGATTGCGACTGGGCACCAGGTGCAATGCGCAAGGGCACACGATGTTAGAGGAATAACCACCTCGACCGCCCTTTACAATGATGTTCCGTTAGAGGACATCATGGCTATTGTACAATGGCACTGTGAGTCCTCTTTCACGGATTACTACATGAAGGATGTGTCAGAATCCGCCAATCCACTCGCTTTAGCTGTTTTTAAACGATAGTTAAACGACCACACTGCTCTTCTCCCTTTTTTGGCATTTGTAAGAAAGAATTAAGAAGCAGACATGGTCGAGCGAGAGGATGTCAACCAGATTGGGTCACTGATGGACGGACAAGTGAATGGTTGGAGGGGCCACGTCTGGAATTCAAATATCATGAGGTAATTCAAGATTGAGGGTTTTTTGTATTATGTCTATATATCATGTTCATTCATCTTATATATTCATGCTCATTCCCAAGCTAATATATGCAAAGAGCAGTTAACCCTCTTGGCATATTTGTGTTTCAGGCGAGATGCATGTTCATGAGTTCTCTCCCTTTTCTTAGGAGAAAAAAGAGTGGGGGCCAGTGATGCGAATGTGATTTGGTTCTGTTAACTTGATGGTTCTTTTAGGTCTCCATTAATCAAGTTTAAGTCTAGCTCTTTCTCCAAGGGGCAAAAGTAGCAATTGATGGCCTACCCCTTCCCACCGGGTTACTGACTAAATCTGGTGTATATCAGTAGTAATAGAATGGTGAGTATTGATCGAAGGAGAATGAAGGAAATTTCAATTTCCCTTTCTCCGAGATCTAACAATACTCACCATTCTATTACGGACCCAGCCTCCCAGCCCCACGGAGGCAAGCCATGGGTATCTCTTGTTTGGTGGCTATGCAAACAATATGAGCTTCATAGCAAACGGGTACTCAGCAGTTGGGAGCCGAGTACCCGGTTCTAGGAGTCGGTAAAGCTTACTAAGTCTATAGTCCTAGGGCCCAGCTATCCAGGCTAGCTCTATCAGAAGTAATAGAATGGTGAGTATTGTTAGATCTCAGAGAAAGGGAAATTGAAATTTCCTTCAATGTTCATCATACCTTAAACCACCTATATGCCAAATTTCATGCTTTCTGCCAGAATGGAACATCTTACCTCAAATTTGTTACATATCCGCCCCACTATTTTTGCCAGGTTGGTTGTTAACCCTTTTGCAGTCAAATGTTTGTATTATCATAAATGGTTAAGATAATTAAACTAAATGACTATTTTATGTTTTAGGTCGAAACGAGAAAGGCCAGCTAGGTCACGGTGATACTGCCCGGCGAGATGTTCCAACGCTTGTTGAAGGTCTCACTGGCTATAACATTGTCGACGCAGCATGCGGCAAACAACACACAATATTCCTCACAGGTCAGATTATTGCTCGCTCATAACTCATGTATCATAACTTTGTCCATTAACCCTCTGGGCCCTACCAAGAATTTACAAAAAAGTGCTAGAAACCCTACAGCCAAAAGCTAGAAACTTGCTTAGAAACCTAGCCTGTTGGCGGTAGTGGAGTGATAGCGGTGTAGCGCTACTATGCCATCTATATTAACTATTTTTGGCAAAGTAACAGATCACTATATATAAAACTATATATCATTAGAAAGGGCAATAAAATACCTTTAAGTACATATACAATTTGTATGAATAAAATATATTTTAGTTAGTCAACGTGCGTCTCAAAATGGCCACACCTTATAGGATAAATACATTGGTCTATTTTTGCAAAGTTTATCGAAGTTTTTTTTAATTTTACAAATGCCATTGATAAATTTGATCACAATGGTATTAAAACTAACAGATACCAAAGTTTCGTGAAGGTTTTCATCCGATAAGATGTGAAAATGACAATTATATTATGTCATGGTACCGTACAATTTCGGGAAATTCCGGTCATGATTTTGGGGGGGGAGGCCTCATTCAATGTTGAATAATTCCTTTATACATAATCGAACACATACCAGGGTTTCTCAGCGTTGACAGCGAATAAATGGCAAATTTTATGCTATGTAGCATGGCTGGGTGGACTCAGCCATTTAAAAAGCGAACGCGAATGTTTTACGCTAAGATTCTATAGCATCAGACATTTTTTCGTAGCGTCGTCCCAAATAGGAATCGTTTATCGTGAAATATCGCGAGAGAATGACAGGAATTTGTAGAATTGTACCCCTATCTAATATACGAGTACCAAGCTCATTACCCGTTATTGGCAACACTGTATCACGTACTATAAGATTGATGCGTCTGATTAGTCGGGAATACATGAATATTAATTTTTCCGGCAAGATGGCGACACGATCAGCTGTTTTGCAATAATAGTTGTGTGTTCAAATATGTCAATCTATGCATATTTCTTGTACGCCACATACTAAAAAGTAGACAGATGACTAGATTAACGATATTGCCAATCGGGAAGTGGGATGCCGATATATTTGACAACTTTCGCATCTCAACTCGGCCTAATTAATGCTAGTAATTTGAAGAGTAAGTTATCTCGGAAATTGTAAACAAAGACACGCATCGATGATTGAGATTATCGGATTGTTTATCTATAACCTTATTGTGATTTCGCGACCAGAGGTAAACGAAATTGATTTATATATTATTGGTTTAGCTGCTCTCTTAACACAATCTATAACTTTCTCGGTTAAATTAGTCATTGAGTAACTGAAAACTTACAAGTAACAGCACATTTACTAATAATCATTGATGACTGGAACTTACTAATAATTCCTTAGAAAACAAATATTTCACTATTGCCCTGGTTACAAACATTCTATCACCATTTACTGTGTGGCCAGTATCCTCTGATCAAAGATATAGAGAACCGGGGCCCTGAAATAAACTTGTGTGCCCAAAATCAAAAACAATTGATGAATTGTCACATTTGAACCTGAAATTCCAGAACTCCACATTTACAGTCATTATAAATGTAAGATGTTGAATATTTTGAATCCAATGTGAAGCTGGTGCTGCCGTAGCCAGTTTAATTAGTTTCAAAATATTCAACAGAATTTTGAAACATTCGTAGCAAATTTATTATTCGCTCTTGTCGATTGAAAAGGTTAATCCAGTAACTAGTAGTCATACTCCCTCCTTGGACGATATATGCCCACCATTTATTATATTATTCATTTGATTTATGCGCTAAAATCTGAGGGTGGTGTATGACCATAACACCCGTTGTCGGGTCATAATGTTTACCAGTATATCCCTTAGTCTGAGTCTGCTCTGACTCAACCTGCCCCTGTGACAGATATTTGGACAGACTGTCTGTCCAAATATCTGTCAGTGGGACGGGTTGAGTCAGAGCAGACTCGGACTATATATCCCTATGACCTTGCGCCGTACATGTATATTGTTAGCCATTTAACATTTGAGTCAGACCAAAACTGCTGCAGTTGTCGAGGAAAATGTAAATTTTCCGACCAAAGTAAGATTATTTTTGAAAATGTATCACTGGAATGACTTGCTCTTGGTCTGCATATGGGCATTGTCTATGAGAAAATTTAAATTTTCATGAAAAAATTTGATTGTTAAAGTCTTAATATAACACTTCTAGAATTTGGATATTTCTAACTTATCCTTCCTATTTTTTGCAGGTGACTGATGGGCGATGGTTTCTAAACTCTAAACGGACTCAGTTTTTCCTGCTACGCCTAATGGATTTACTAACATGGATTTTATAAAAATAAAAATTTGATGACCTGTGTTACTCTATAATCTAATTTTTGTATGGAAACAGTATATTTGAACTAAAACATGATGATGTACATTCGAAACATGATCAGCTACTACACACATCAATGGCTGACAGCTATGCCGGCGGCTGTTCTGGATCGACTGCCGACTGTTATCAACCGTATTCCTGAGGGCTCAGCTAATGTGCATCTCACATAAGCTCTATGTATCATTTGAGATTGGGTGGGATTTGAATCAAATATCAGTAAATTAAATTTAATCTTAATTATACCCACACGTTTTGAAAAAACTGCAGGGATATTACAATCGCCTCCATCTGTCTGTCTGTCCATCCATCTCCTCAGAAAGCTTTTGGTAGAATTCAATCAAAATTATTGTGTAAATTACCGATATGCTTGTGGATTGGGAGACACCATTTACACTAGGCTCCATTCCCAGGGGGTGGGGGGTTGGGTGGGGGGGGGATAGGTAGGGTTGATGGAAGACTCAAAGTTAAAGGAATATAACCAAATCTGGTGATTTACCATATCATGGCCCTATGGGTGTAGGATGTGAGACAACCTAATACATTAGGCTGTGACACTGCTCGGGTCGGAAGAGGCTGATGGGGGAAGGGAAAAACGTCAACTGAATTTGTTATGTGAGTAGCGGCGACAGCAGAGTGAAATCTACACAATGTAATGTGCACAAGATCAAGGTAAGAGATGAACTGCCCATATCTCATTTTAATGGGGAAAAATTAAAATTTATAAAGGAAAGCTGGTGAATATTTTAGAATTAGTTTGCCTTTGCTGACCTGGTGAGTTGGGCAGCAACAGCTTTCCGTCAAATCAAAGTACTTGAAATTGGTTTCAAAATATTCACCAAGTTAGCGGTATCTATGGTTACCATGAAATTTGGAATTCAGGATTCAAAGTATATAAACTGATCCCAACACGCGCAAATCATCGATGGAGCTTATGTAGAGATGGGCGGGGCATAGCTAAAAAATTATCCATTAGAAAATCTAAATTTCTGCTCTATCCTTCCTTTTGTCAATTCCAGTTTTTACTATGTTTAACCCTTTCGTGACAAGTCCTGAAAACAATGTGGCATGGCAAATGATGGTTGTAGCCTAATTTCTCAATCCGAAAGAAAATTACATTTTAGTATGATGACTGAATTAATTATACCTACCAACCATGTCTCTGAGACCATTCATTATCCCCATACCTACCTTGTCTCCTTGAGTCCATTCATTATCTCCATGTTTTGAAAAAATGGGGATATAATTGCCTCCATCCACTTATCTGTATATCCATCATGCTATCTCCTCCCAAACAGTTGGGTCGATTTCAACCAAATTTGGTATGGCGGTTACCCATATGATTGCGCTTTGCAAGACAACATTTAGATTTGGCCCTGCCCACTGAAGGTCAGGGGGTGGGGTCCAAAGTTCAAATATAAAAAAAAAATGTCATATTTTACTCCCAAACTGTTGTGTGGAATTCAAAGAAATTTGGTGTGTGGGTTGCCCATATAATTGTGGATTGCCTGACATTTATTTCTTTGGGTTGGAGAAGGGGTTAAAAGGTCAAGAAATTTATTGTAAGCAGAGATTGGAGTCTTCCAGATTTATCTAGATTTCTGGATTTTTCATAGACCACTCTCGCACACCAGTTGACACTGGTTGACACTCCATGAATTGAAATTAAGCCAAATGAGCCACTACGTTCAGATAGGACTAGTGATTACTAGATTCTACTTTAGCCCTTCAAATTTTCTATACAGACCAGGGAAGACTATTTTTGAAATTTTACAACTGGAATGACTGGCTCAATTACCGAGCATTCTAGTGGTAAATTTTCAAAAAGTCTTGCTCTGCTAATCAACATTTCTTAAGATCACAGCAGAGGCATTCATTGGCCACCATGACCATTAAAGGGTTGACAAATGAAATTGTTACCATTGGGCTGGTCATTGTATTAACCATGGTCAATTTCTACTAGCCTCTGGCTCATGTTAATTTTAACTCCTGCTCTCACAGATCACTTCCTCTGATGACATCCAGATTTTTCAAATCAATCCACTCCAGTCTGTGTAATGAAGCTAATTCAAACAAATTTGGTATGTGATTATGGAGTGCAGAGGATACGTCCCCAGGGATGGGATGTGTAAAGAGGTCAAAGTGGTGAGCATGCGGATTTTCTATAATGCGTCATCGACCAAGCAATTTAGTTATCACTCACTTACCATCATTGTCGAAGACTTGATGCTTGATAAATAACATTATGAACAGGAGTAATCAGAGATTGTAAACCACCGCCGAGACTACCCTACCGTTTGTGTCATATCCAAATTTGTTAAATCTTTATGTATGATCACACAGATCACAGCCAAAGTCTGGAAACCCCTGTTTAGGTTATATTGGTTTGTTGTGTTAAAATTTTAAACGAATCAGATCAGTAGTTTTTTAGATGCAATACTTTACGCATGCACACACATAATACCCTTTTTTCCCTTATGGCAAGGGTAATAATCCAGGAATGAATAGCAATAAAGATCAAAACTAGCTGCAATCTAAAGAAACAATCTGTCGAGTATATTTTGACAAATTTAATTGGAATCTATTGTTGTCCAAAACAACACCAGTTTCCAATCAAATTGGACTCGATATATTCAACAAAACTACTATACATAGTCCAGTCTGATTACCTAAGATGAGATTCTCTCTCCCTCTCACTTCGAGTAAACTTTATTTGATATTTACACTGATAGCTTACAAATAATACAGTATTCAACCCTTAAATACGCAAGCTTTACCACTGGAACATGTTGTCACCTAATGCAGCAACATCCTCCAGACCAAGTGATCTCAAAATATTCAACAATTTAATCACCAGTCCTACTAAGTAATATGACACTCTTACATAGAAAATAGTTTACAATGGCAGCTTATACAATAAGTGATTCGAAATAAAATGGTACAGTAGATTTACATCAAGCGCATCAGATTTAACCTGTACCACTCTTATGTCAATATTCTATCTTTTAATGTGCCAATAGCCTGGAAAACTGGTACTGTTCTACTTCTGTTTATGGAAACTGGTGTACATTTTTTAACAACTTGGGTTTAGTAGATGATGTTGCTATCTACGACAGCAACATCTTCCACCAAATCTGTTGAGACAAGAACACCAGTTCTTTTAATTTAATTTGAAAATTTAAAATTTTGACAGAATGGTAGGGGTTAATAAAATAGTGCAGAAGATAGAATTACAGAATCATCATTTTCAAATCTCAACCAGATAACTGTACTATTCGCCATATGATCCTGAAGAAAAAAAGAGGAGAACCATTTACAAGATGAAAGAACAATAGAAAACGGAAATAAAACTGGAACAGTCAACAAAGGTGATTTCAAATGGCAATAGCAAGCTAATATGTCTCATGACTCACATTACTTTAATAATGCATGTTACGGGCCCGTATTGACCCAGTAGCGGCCCCGTAACATGCGGTATCATGATAGATGATTGAGGAACAGAAATTAGACCGTAGACGCACGACAATATCTCCCTAGAAGCTAAATGACGGGTGTGATATAATGGTATTAATGGGCAAGCTATGTAAGGATGCACTTTAAATCTTGTAGGCGTCAGTGTAGCTATTCAGCTGTATGTAATATTTTACCGACGCAATTATAAATTAGGTTAGACATTCTCACTAAGCGATTCCGGCCATCAGGGAATCGAGTACTCGGTTAAATAAAGGAATCGACACGCTATCGTTGACGATTTTACGCTAGGAATTTCATTCAAAGAAAACTTTATATTTTCCCGCAAAAATTTGTAAACAAACTGAATTGGCCAATCAACAGTGGATTTATAAAATTCAATCATCTGACGTAATGTAACGCTACGTTTGATTGGATAAAACGCCTGTAATGCTTGTGTATTTAGCGATCGAAAACTGGTGCTCTTAAAGCCGTCCAGACGGCGCGTAGTTTTCCAGGAAAATATAAAGTTTTCTTTGAATGAAATTCCTAGCGTAAAATCGTCAACGAGAGCGTCGATTCCTTTATTTACCCGAGTACTCGATTCCCCGATGGCCGGAATCGCTTAGTGAATATGTGAAATTAGACTAGTGTGCATGTTCAAATTCAGCTGATTGGTCGAGAGTCGCGAAGAAATTAAGATGGCCACGCTCATGATCCATAATTTTGTTCGATAAAATATTACATAAAACTGAATATCTACATTGACGCCTAAAAGATTTAAAGTGTGCATCCTTACATAGCTTGTCCGTTAATACCATTATTTCCAACCCAACATTTAGCTCTTAGGGAGATATTGGCGTGCTTCTACTGTCTAATTTCTATTCCACAATCATCTATCCTGATGACGCATGTTACAGGGCACCTACTGGGTCAATACGGGCCCTTAACATGCATTATTAGAGTAAGCACTGCCGTGAGGCACCACTGGCTGGTTATTGCCATTAAATCAATTTTGTTGATTGTTCAAGTTTTATTTCCATTTTCTATTGTTCTTTCATCTTTTTTTCGTCAGAATAATACGGTGAATGCAACTGATCAGGTTGAGATTTCATGAAAATAATGATTCTGTAATTCTGTGCTATATTATAACCTTTACCACCCTATGTCAAAATTTTCAATTTTCAAATTAAATTAAAAGAAGAATTGGTTTTCACTTCTCAACAGATTTGGTGGAAGATGTTGCTGTTGTAGATAGCAGCATCATCTATCAAAACCAAAATTGTTGAAAAATGTACACCAGTTTCTAAGATAGACTATCGACATCAGAGTGGTACGGGTTAAATCTGATGTACTTGATGTAAATGTACTATACCATTTTATTTCGAATCACTTATTGTATAAGCTTCCATTGTAAACTACATGTATATCAAATACCGTTTCTTCTGAGTGTCATATTACTTAGTAGGACTGGTGAGAAAATTGTTGAATATTTTGAGATTGGTTGGACGGGAAGACGTTGCTGCATTAGGTGACAATATGTTCCAGTGGTAAAGCTTGCATGTTATAGGTTTGAATACTGTATTATTTGTAAACTATCAGTGTAAATATGAAATACAGTTTACTCGAAGTGAAAGGGAGAGAGAATCTCATCTTAGGTAATCAAACTGGACTATGTACATGTATAGTAGATTTGTTGAATATATCGAGTCCAATTTGATTGAAAACTGCTGCTGTTTTGGACAACATCACAATAATAGATGCCAATTAAATTTGTCAAAATATACTCAACAGATTATTGCTTGAGATTGCAGGTACTTTTGATCTTTGTTGCTATTCATTCCTGGATTATTACCCTTGCCATAAGGGGAAAGAGGGTATTGCGCGTCTGCGTGCGTCTGGTATTGCATCTAAAAAGCTACTGATCCGATTGCTTTACAATTTTAACACAACAAAGCAACATAACCTAAACAAGGATTTCCAGACTTTGGCTGTGATCTGGACAAAAACTCAGGATCCAGATCGGATACAAATTTTAATCTATGGGCATCGGAAACTTCTGATTAGATTTTGCTCAAATTTTAACAAAGGAGTGGATGTGATCATACAAATTAACAAATTTGGATATGCGAAGATTTAAAAAAAATTCTACATTGTGACAAAAATGGTATGGTGGTCTCGGCAGTGGTTTACAATCTCTGATTACTCCTGTTCATAATGTTATCTATCAAGCATAAAGTCCTCGACAATAATGGATGACGCGTTACAGCAAATTCCCAATGTTCACCGCTTTGATCTCTTTACCCATCCCATCCCTGGGGGCGGAGCCAAATGTGGATGTCCTTTGCACTCCATAAGCACATGCCAAATTTGTTTGAATTAGTTACATTACACAGACTGGAGTGGATTGTTGTGAAAAATCTGGATGTCATAAGGGGAAGTGATCTTCGTTAAAATTAACGTGAGCCAGAGGCTAAAATTTGACCAGGTTTAGTACAATGACTAGCCCGATGGTAACAATTTCATATGTCAACCGTTTAATGATCACGGTGGCCAAAGAATGCCTCTGCTGTGATCTTAAGTGTTGATTTGCAGAACAAGGCTTTGAAAATTTACCAATAGAATGACTGGCTCGGTAATTGAGCATGTCATTCCATTTGTACAATTTCAAAGATATACTTCCTTTGGTCTGTAAAGAAAATTTGAATGACTAAAGTAGAATCTAGTACTCACTAGTCCTATCTAAATGTAGTGGCTCATTTGGTTTAATTTCAATTCATGAAGAGTGGTCTATGAAAATCCAGAAATCTAGATAAATCTGGAAGACTCCTCCAATCTCTGATTACAATAAATTTCTTGACCTAGGGTTGAGCCAAAAAAATAAATGTCATGTAATCCACAATTATATGGGCAACCCACATAACAAATTTCTTGGAATTCCACACAACAGTTTGGGAGTAAATAGTGTGACAGACATTTTTTAAGGATATTTGAACTTTGGACTCCACCCCCTGACCTCCAGTGGGCAGAGCCAAATCTAAATGTTGTCTTGCAAAGCCCAATCATATGGGTAACCACCATACCAAATTTGGTTGAAATTCACCCAAATGTTTGGGAGGAGATAGCATGATGGATGGACAGATGAGTGGATGGAGGCAATTATATCCCCATTTTTTCAAAACATGGGGATAATCAATGGACTCAAGGTAGGTAGGTGTAATTAATTCAAAGTCATCATACTAAAATGTCATTTTCTTTCAGATTGAGAAATTAGGCTACAACCATCATTTGCCATGCCACGTTATTTTCGGGACTTGTCGTGAAAGGGTTAAACACAGCAAAAACTAGAATTGACAAAAGGACAAAGCACAAATTTTGATTTTCTAATGGCTGGATCCACTTTTTGCTATACCCTGCCCATCTCTACGTAGGCTCCGTCGATGCTTTGCGCGTGTTGGGATCAGTTTATATACTTTCATGGTAACTATAGATACAGCTAACCTGTTGAATATTTTGAAACTGATTTCAAGTACTTTGATTTGACTGAAAGCTGTTGCTGCCCAACTCACCAGGGCAGCAAAAGCTTGCAGTCAAACTAATTCTAAAATATTCACTAGCTTTCCTTTATGGTAACATTAAAATGAGCTATGGGAAATTCATCTCTTACCTTGATCTTGTGCTCGTTACATTGTATAGATTTCACTGCTGTCACTGCTACTCATATAACAAATTCAGTTGGTGTTTTGCCCCATCAACCCCTTCCGACCCAAGCGGTGTCACAGCCTAATGTATTAGGTTGTCTCGCATTCTACAACCATAGGGCCATGATATGGTAAATCACCAGATTTGGTTATATTCCTTTAACTTTGACAGTCTTCCATCAAACCCCCCTCAGACTGGGGATGGAGCCTAGTGTAAATGGCATCTCCCAATCCACAAGCGTATCAGTAATTTACGCAATACTTTTGATTTGAATTCTACAAAAAGCTTTCTGAGGAGATGGATGGACAGACAGATGGATGGAGGTGATTGTAATATCCCTGCAGTTTTTTCAAAACGTTGGGGTATAATTAAGAGATTAAATGAATTTTATTGATATTTGATTGAAATCCACCTAATCTGAAATGGTACATAGAGCTTATTTGAGATGTACATCAGCTAAGCCATCAAGAATATGGTTGATAACAGTCGGCAGTTGATCCAGAACAGCTGTTGGCATAACTATGTCAGCCTGTGATGTGTGTAGTAGCTGATCATGGTTCGTACATACACCATCATGTTTTAGTTCAGATATACTGTTTCCCTACAGAAATTAAATCATACACAGATCATCAAATTTTTATTTTTATGAAGTCCACATTAGTAAATCCATTATCCGTAGCAGGAAAAACTGAGTCCGTTTAGAAGCCATCGGCCATCAGTCACCTGCAAAAAAATTGGAAGGATAAGTTAGAAATATCCAAATTCTAGAAGAGTTATATTAAGACGTTAACACTCAAATTTGTTCGTGAAAATTTAAACTTCTCATAGACAATGCCCATTTGCAGACCAATAGCCAGTCATTACAGTGATACATTTTCAAAAATAGTCTTCTCTTGGTCTGCAAATGGATATTTTCCTAGACAACTGCAGAAGCAGTTTTGGTCTGACTTTAGTGCTAGATGGTTAACAATATACAGTGCTATAGCCGGTAATATGCTATATACTGTTAGACCCTATGACCCGACGGCGGCTGTTATGGTCATACACCCCCTCCCCCCCAGACTTTAGCACAGAAATCAAACATAATACAGGGTGGGAATATATCCTCCAAGAAGGGAATACTACTATTGCATTAACCCTTTCAACCGACCAGAGCAAATAATACATTTGATACGAATGTGTCAAAATTCTGTTGAATACTTTGAACTTCCAGTCAAATTGGATTCAAAATATTCAACATCTTAAATGTATAATGTTTGTAACCAGGGCTATAATGAAATATTTGTCTTTGGCATCATTATAATTATTAATATAGTAAATGTGATGTCACTGCTAATTTTCACAAATTACTCAATAGTTCAAGTTCAAGTTCAAATTCATTTATTTTGATGTAGAAATGTACAATTTGTAATTACACAACAGGTGGTCCACCAAAGGCAGGGCCTATATAGACGGTGGACCACTACAATAGCTAATTTAACCGAGAAAGTAAAAGATTATCGCAAGAGAGCCGCAGAAACAATAATATATATCCATTTCCTTTACCTCTGGTTGCGAAATAGTAATAAGGTTGAAGATAAACAATCCTATAACCTCAATCAGCGATGTGTGTCTGTTTATAATTTTCCAAAAAAAAATTGAACTCTGAGCACTGTAATCAGGCCGAGTTGAGATGCCTAAGCGGTCAAATATATCGCCATCATGCTTCCTAGTTGGTGGTTTCGTTAATCTAGTCATTTGTCTACTTGTTAGTCTGTGGCGTACAAGAAATATGCATAGATTGACGTATTGGCACACAAAGTTTACTATTTCTTTGCAAAACAGCTGATCGTGACGCCATTTTGCCAGAAAAAATTAATATGCATGGATTCATCAGGCGCATCGGTCTTATAGCACGTGATACAGTATTGCCAATAATGGGTAATGAGCTTGGTACTCGGAAATTAGATACGAGTCGGACTCTGCAAATTCTTCACGTTCTCTGACAATCTTTCACGTTAAGCGATTCCTATTGGAGATGCCGCGGTGAAAAAATTACCGATGCTATTGAATGTTAGTGTAAAACCTTGGCATTCGTTGTTTAAATCGGTATTTGAAACCAGCAATGATACGTAGCATAAAATTTTCCATTTATTTGCCGTCACTTCTGAGCAACTGGTATTTGTTCGGTTATGTATAAAGGAAATATTCAACATTGAATAAGGCCTCCCCCCAAAATCATGACCGTAATTTCTCGAAATTTGACGGTACCATAGCATAATATAATTGTCATTTTCACATCTTATCGGATGAAAACCTTTACGAAACGTTGGTATCTGTTAGTTTTAATACCAATGTGATTAAATTTATCAATGGCATTTGTAAAATTAAAAAGAACTTCGATAAATTTTGCAAAAATAGACCAATGTAGTTATCCTACAAGGTGTGTCCATTTTGACAGGCAAGTTAACCAACTAAAATATATTTTATTCATGCAAATTTTATATGTACTAAAAGGAATTTTATTACCCTTTCTAATGATATATAGTTTTATATATGGTGGCCTGTTACTTTGCCAAAAATAGTTAATACAGTTGGCATGGTAGCGCTACACCGTTATCACGTCGCTGCCGCTTATAGGCTAGGGTTCTAAGCAAGTTTTCTGGCTTTGGCTGTAGGGCTGTGAGCAAGTTTTTGTAAAATCTTGGTGGGGCCCAGATGGTTAATAAAGGCCTACATTTACATTGGAATACTCGAAAATAAAATTGCTAAAATTTTATACTTTTTATACCCTGCCATAAAAATTTTGAGGTATGTGATGGCGTTTACGGGAGAGTGGCAGCCATCTTGAAAATTGGTTTCCGATTGATAACTCTGTTGCCGTTTATCGGATCACATTGAACCTTTATAGGGTGGTTGGACTAAGTATGGGGAAAAAACCTATCAAAAATGACGATGATCCGAAATCCAAGATGGCCGGCAGCCATCTTAGAAATTGGTTTCCGGATAATAATTCTGTTACTGTTTATCGGACCGGTTTGAAACTTCATAGGGTGATTGGATTAAGTCTGGGAAAGAAACCTAGATGGAAATTGATGATGATCCGAAATTCAAGATGGCCGACAACAACTGCCTGCCATCTTGAAAGTTGGATTTCGGATGAAAACTCTGTTATCGTTTAAATCTGATCATTTTGAACTTTATAGGGTGCTTGGACTAGGTCTGCGAAAGAAATTTATCAAAATTGATGATCCGAAATCCAGAAGCCCACCAGCTAGCATCTTGAAAATTGGTTTCTGGATAATAGCTCCGTTACTGTTTATCAGATTGCTTTGAAACTTCATAGGGTGGTTCGATTAGGTCTGGAGAAGAAACCTATCGAAATCGATGATACTCAGAAATCCAACCTTGATAGGGTGGTTGGACTAAGTATGGTGAAAAAAACCTGTCAAAAATGACGATGATCCGAAATCCAAGATGACCGGCAGCCACTAGCGGCCATCTTGAAAATTGGGCTTCGATCCGTATCTCCAATTGTGTTTTATGGATCGCTTTGAAATTTCATAGGATTACTTGACACGGTCTGAGGAAGAAACTTATCAAATTTGAAGATGATCCGAAATCCAATATGGCCGCTAGCCACCGGGCGCTTCTTGAAAATTGGTTTCCGGACGATAACTCCATGACCGTTTAGTAGATCGCTTTGAAACTTCAGAGGATAACTGGTTTATGTCTGAGGAAGAAATCACTTGTTTTCTAATAGCTCATTCATTGGTTTGTCATCATGGCGCGGTATTATGCACCATTTGCGGAGCGCTTGTTGACGCTTAGATTGTATTATTTGTGTACCTCAGTGTAATGAACTGAAATAAATTTTAGTATGTGATGATTTCATTTCATTTTATTTTAATATAAAACTATACAATTTTAACCATTTTGTTTTTAAGCATTCCTGTGCAAATGTGACGCTTTAATCTCCATATTGTGAATATTCCTAACACTATCGCAACGTCAGTCAGGATGTTATATAAGTTAAATTTAAAGTGCTCGATGTACAGTTCAAATTCACCAGGTTTATTTTCATGTTTTTGCTAGAAATGTATAATCATGTAAGCAACAATAATGGAATATTTTTTTTATTAACATAAATCTTTTATTGTGTAGCTACAGAGCAGCTAAAAATATCTTATATGCTTCCAAAACTAAACTAGAATGATCGTTCGATGACGCGTCATCTGCTTGAACTGTTGGCACACCCACATAATGCACCCCTGGGGGTGGAGCCAAATGTAACCATCTTTTTGCACTCCACAATCATATGGGTAAGACAGGTAACTTGGATATCAAATTTGGTTGAGTTCCGTCTAACAATTTCAGAGGAGTTGCATTACGATCAATTTCATGACCTATTGACCCCATCCCACACACCCTGTGTGCGGCGCCAAATGTAAATCTGCTCATCCACTCCACATGGATATGGGTAACTGACATACTAAATTTAGTTGAATTCCGTCCAACAGTGTCAGAGGAGTTGCCGTACAATCAATTTCATGACCGTTGGACCCCACACCTGGGGCGGGGTGGGGGTGGGGCCAAATGTAAATGTGCTCATCCACTCCACATTGATATGCGTAACTCACATACCAAATTTAGAACCAACTCTAAATATCGTCTTGCAAAGCGGAATCATATGGGTAACCCACATACCAGATTTGATTTAATTCCACCCAATGTTTTGGGAGGAGATAGCCTGACAGACGGATGGAGGCGATTACAATATCTGAGGTTTTTTTTTAAAAGTGGGACTAATAAAGCGTACTTTTGAATATTTTGACCTTAATTGGATTGGAAGACATTGCTGCCTTAGGCAGGCGGCATTGCTGCCTCTTTCAAATCAGTTGTGTTCAAAATATTCAACAAAGTCAATTATGTTAAAAATATTCAACAGAACTAAATTCTGTTGAATATTTTGAAACTAATTTGACGGGTGCTGACAGCTGTTGGCGTGGGTGGCACGTAACTAGACATGGGTGGGGCATAGGTAAAACTGGGTTCTTCCATTGCTATAAATGATTGATAAGTATATGCCACAAACATTTTCTTGAAGGTGTTGTATTATTTTTCAGATCAGGGCAAGACTTTATCATGTGGTGATAACAAGATGGGTCAGTTAGGACTGAATCATCAGAGTCCGTCCAATCCTAGTCCAACACGGGTAAGTAATGTCTAGAGTAATACAGGTCATTGTGCACCGGCGCCAAAAGATAATCAACCTTTCCCAGTTATCCATCCATCATATGACATCATAATCAACTACGTGACGTGTAGGATGACATCTTAATCATAGCGTCATAAATGACTCGATTTAGTCCGTCTTAAAATGCTTAATAGTCCGACACGTATGAATCTTTATCGATTGCTACTTAATAAACATGCTGTTGAATATTTTGAAACGAATTTAACTGGGATAGGCAGCAACAACACCCAGTCAAATTAGTTTCAAAATATTGAACTGCTTACCTGTATAGTTTTCTGGAAATTGATAGTCATGGAGTTCAGGGATCAATTGATCCCAACACGAGCGTGTCATGGGTAGAGCTTAGCTATAGATGGGCGGGGCATAGCTAAAACTGTAACGGTCAATGGTTAGTGTCAGTATAAGACAGTGGTGTAAATTTTGGTAACAATGTTGCTGGAACCTTGTTGCTACAGTACGGCTGAGAAATAACTTAAAGGATAACTAATCCCATCTCTTGATAGCTATTCAGGTGATCTAACACGCCGGTCATAAACTATCCAGGTAATTTTAAGCTTTTTATCATGCCACTAAGGAAAGATATTCATGATTTAGTAGTTAAATGTTGGTACATTTCTACACCCTATGATGGCTGTCATGATTTACTTTTCAACCAATCAGAAAAACCATAGTGTGTTTTCCTCGGTATATACGCTCAATCATAGAGGCGCCAGCTATAGTTTGGCAATGTGGTATAAAAGCAATGCCATAGGCAGCAACAACTTCCAGTCAAATTAGTTTCAAAATATTCAATGGGATGAGCATTACATAATAAAGAATGTGATGCATTGGAGCTTACATGACATCACACATAATAGTTTGAGGAAACAAAATGGTGTCGATCACTGTTCAACATTTACTCGATATTACAAAACAGGTAATTGCGATACAGATCAGGGAATGTGACAGGATATGAATGATATGGACTCTATAAACCCATATTCTATCGGTGCAATACAACATTTGAGATGAGATTAGAATCGCTTTAACATCTTTCCAAAGCAAAATAAAGTGCACTGTTTAATATTTTGGACATAAATTAGAAGAAGCCCATTGCTGCTACCTAATGCCTTCCGTTCTAATGGACCTTTCCAGTTTTTTCTAATCATCACCCCCCCCCCCCCCCACCGCTAGCTAAGCTCCACCCACCCCTCACTCATGTCAGAAAACTATACAGGTAAAGCAAACTATACAGATAAGCTGTTAAATATTTTTAAAAGTTATTTGACTGGGTGCTGTTGCTGCCTATAACAGCCCCCAGTCAAATTAGTTTCAGAATATTCAACATAATCCTATTAAATAGTAAAGCCATACAATTCATGCAACAACGCTTAGCCCATCTTCAATTATGCGTTCATACTTACTTATCTATGCCATTCATGATGTCATTGATTATGATGTCATTCTACATGTCACATAGTTTATTATGATGTCATATAGTGGATGGATAGAGTGGAAAGGTCTATTATGTTCAAAACATTTATCGTGTTCAATATTGTACTACCTAACATGTTTCTGTTATTGTTTTGTAAAGATTTTTGTTTATTTATGAGTTGTACTGTAGTATGAGTGAGGTACCTTAGCGACAAAAATCGAGCATAGCGTTACATGCGGGACAAAAGCACCACACTTTCAGGGTGTGTACTTAAATAGAGGAAAACCTGTCCATTAAGGCCACTTATTTTGGGGCCTAGAAGATGGTGGCTCTTTATGATGGATTGCTGTAAGATCACCCGACTTATAGCGACCGAAATGCAATAAACGATCATTTCTCATTAAGAGCTGCCACACGGTGTTACCCCTTAAAAGTGCCCATTATAGACAGGGTTTCATGGAACGTGGTTAAAGTTGCATTTGTCGTCGTATACATCACTCGACTGATCAGAGATTATTGCAACTATAATACTATATACAATACATATAGATGTAGATATATATAAATAAACATTCTGTAGTCGACTTGTATGCTCTTTATACTATTCACTATGCCTAGCATAAGGACACTTAAACAGTTGTGTACATGGAAAGTCGGCCATTGCACAACTACATAGGAAATATCTGGTTGCCCTATATTTGTGTGTGCATTTAATGATCAGTTCATTACAGGCTTCTGCAACGCACGGTATTGTAATTGAAACCAAGCTCCTTCTTTGCCTCTCAGTGACTAGCTTTCTTTTATTGGGTTTGTAGTGGCTGGTGGGACAGGTGCTTCTGCAAACTTTACTGACATTACTGCTACGATTGTGTATCAGTCTGAATGATCTGGACTTCCAGAAGCCATTGTGAAAGGTGTAGGGCACTGTGTGATCACCACTTGATCGCATTCTGTACAGAACTGAATGATTCCTGTGCAGTTGTGGAGGATGGATTGTGATCTATGTTGCCTAATATACTGACTGAGTAAACTTACTTTCGAAGGAGTTGAGGACACACCAGCCTATCTACTAAAATTTGCTTACAAATGGAGTTAGCAAATGAAATCTCACTATTATGAACACGGCATTATGAAATGTTTATGCCAATCTCTGCCAAACAGACCATAAGAGATTGAATTCTTGTTTGTGGGTGTACTTTGAGTCCAGTGTACACGACCATTCACTGCATCCACATGAAGTCTGCACAGCTGCGTCCTCGTTTAAGGATCCTCTAGAAGGCTCCAGGGAATCTGCCAATATTTTCTAGGATGTGGCACGGTGTACATCTTCAGATTCTTTTAAGGACAATTATAGGTCACAGGTTTGCATGTGGTCCAGGATGCTTCTTCGGTATGGGAATTCGACAACGGTACATCATAGATGGGTGTGGGTGTGTGTGTGTTGCACGAAGGTAGAATGTACTATGTGCATACTAGGTTTGGAGATGCTATCACATGGATACGTAAGGAGGACATTGCTGATGCGATCGAGTTCAAATGCACATCTGTTTCTCAGGGTCTTAAGTGCCTTATCAATCGCAATTGCAGTGACCTAGAATCACTTACAAATGTCGTCCGAATAGGTGAACTGTTTTTAAAGCTATTCTCTAATCGCATCTTCTTTTCATTGGTCTGTCCCAACGAAGTTACCTCCAGTGCTATGCACGGAAGCCAATGGTGGTGGACAGGCAACTCTCAGAGCCCGGACCACCCTAAGCATTTTATGGCAATCATATATGTCTGTGATGTCTGCCAAAACAGCCTCCTTATATGGTGGTGAGATCTTTCAGTCATTCACTGATTTGGCAAAGTACATGTATAGCATTGCATTCATGGCGTAGTTTTGTTTCACCCTTGCTCTGACCACTCATAGATGATGATGCATAGTGTCTTCAGTTGTTCAGACAGCTTTACGAGGAGTGAGTCTGCAGTGTAGCGCACAGCTCTGGTGTTATTCTTGACAACTCCTTTTACATTGGTCATTGATGCAGCAATGCATTAACGAACTGTTGATAAAGCCTTGTTTGAGTTTGAGTTCATGTCAGTAGTTGCTTTCTGTTTCTCGAGGGTCTTCTTGAATGGCATTTGAGTGGTGGCACCATTGACGAATTTCTCTTATTCAAAGTTGATATTGTCACGTTGGTTCCCATGCAGCAAACAAATGGGCTTCATCTGAAGGGGGGAGATCGAGACTGGCTTATGGTCAAAGTTGAGGTCTGTGATTCCATATGAACCAGAGTCTGAACTAGTGGCTTTGCACTGATCTTACACAGCACATAATCAATTTGGTTGAAGACAATTGTTGTGGGCTGGGAGCCTTTCTCTGCTCTAGTCTCTGTGATGTGTCCTGTTTAAGTTGTTTGGTGATGAAGCAAATATTTGTGGCAAAGAGACCGTGAACACTTAACAAAAAGGCCAGCGCATCTCCATTGCTCTTATGTTTGCCCATAGCGTATGACCCTAATCGTGCACATGGTGTGTTCTGTATCTGTGTCCGCTTTGCTGGGTTTGCCTAGTTTGGAGTTGGGTAGAACTCAGTTCGCTCAGTTCGGCATAGAAGAACTTGATTAGGGAATGATCCGCCTTGGCTTTTTCAGCAGTTGGACAATATGCCATCAGTGTGGCACTTGGTGGAGGTACCATTTCACAATGGCGTGGCCAGGTCAATAAATGCAGCACGATCATTGACAAATCCAAAATGTGGGATGCGATATGATAGCCGTTTCCAGATTACAAAGCCCAGTCCGCGGTATGTTGCCTGTTACTGCTGCTTACAGACCAGCTTGTGACCAGTCTACAGTTGCTACTCTGAATGGGTGGATATGTTTGTTTCCTGAATGCATGCAACATGGGTGTTATAGTGTTCAATGTCTGATCGTGATGTTTCTCGCTTAAATGCGGTGGTCAGGCCACACACGTCATATTGTGATTGCAAACTCATGGGGAGATTATGATGACTGAAGATGTTGAATACAGTTTGTTTGAAGAGGCTTAGACATGATCAGAGTTGCTTATGAATGTGGTTGTCAGATTTACAGGCTCCTGGAACCGGGTACCCGTGGGAACCGGGTACCCGTCTGCCAGAGAAACTCATTCTTGTTTGCATAACAACAAGAGCAATACGTGCTTTTTGCATATAGAAAGATCTTAGTTTTCTCAAAGTTTTCTTTGTGCCTAATTAAGCTAGTTTCGCGCCCGGAATTATTAGATTTACCATGGCAGGAGCCACTGAAACTCGGGTCGTATTGTTTCATGTTATTATCTAGCATATATGGAGACTTAAGTCTCTGAAATTTCGGCTGTCCCAATTTCTGACCCCAAAACTGGGATGTGTGGTTACAACGAAATATGCCAGATAAGATCGCCTTCCTTTAACCCCATGGCGATCAAGGAGTAATATGAAACTAGACGTTAGCTATGCGGTTTTTTAACACGAAAATTGGCTTACGTCGTTCAACCGTATTATGCAATCGATATGGTTCGTCGTTCATTTGATACATCCTTCAGGATCAATATATGGGTGTATTAGTGGCGCGCTATCGTTCTTGTCGCCAGCTTAGGCGACCTTGGTTGTAACGTTGCGGGTGTGGGGTGCTGGAGGGTTAACATTTAATCTATGGTCAAAATATTTGAAAATTATTTGTCTGCCTTTCATTCCTGTTTCGTTACGCTTGCTTATTTTAGGTTTTGTGCTTATTTTTTAGGCCAAGCCTAACCCGCCATCTTGCTCTTGAGTGCTACAAGTTTGTTACGGTTGCCTATATGGACCATGTCTGTTTTAGATGCTCCAAGTGTAATGTTGACAATAGATGTAATGTTCGTGCAGTGTGGCCGGTTGAGTTTGTAGTTGAGTTCCTTGCCCGGAAGGACTTGGCTGGATCTGACGCGGGGTCAGGCGGTGCGAAAAGAAATCGGGGAGCGTCTGTTTTGTCCCCTGTGGGCGCTCCTTGTCTGCAGTGTGAGGCTTCGGAGATGGCACCTCCGGCGTGGTTTGAGCCCGCTATGCAAGGCTTCTTGCATAGTGACCTACCCACGCTGGTGTCGTCTCTGATACCGAAGACTGTAGGGCAATCTCTCCCCATGCCCGGTATGGACCCTGTCCTTGGACAGGGTTCTGGACTGGTTACCGAGGGGGCCATCTTGTATGGCTCCCTGGCGGTCCCGTCGGGCTCTGGCCTGGTGAGTACTGCTTCTCTGCGGCCACCTCCGGGTGGTCCTACAAGATGGCCCCCTGGCGGTCCCGTCAGGCTCTGGCCTGGTGAGTACTGCTTCTCTGCGGCCACCTCCGGGTGGTCCAGGAGCGGTAGCCAGTCCGTCGGGCATGGGAGCCGGTCGCCAGGACGGCTCCAGTGTTTCCTCATCCGGTGACGACTTCGGTGTCTGAGGATGAGGAGGCCGAAGAGGAGAGGTTGTTGCAGCCTGAGATACCGCGGGTGGAGTGCATGGAGGTCCATTTGTCTGGCTTGGCGCAAGTCATGGCAGCCGCTCCACCCGTGGTTGAGGCCACACCGGTACCGGCCACCCGTCCACTGCTGGTTGGTTTGCCACCAACTGACATGGTGACGGGGGTTGCTGGCCAGGCTTGGTACATGCCTATCTCACCTGGTCCAGCGGCCACACGTGTATGGCCACGGTTCCATAACCGCTACGGGTCCGCACAGTTTTCCGGGTGGGCCTACTCCATGGAACAGTTTGTCTCATGGGGTGGCAGCGGAACTGTGCGGTACCGGTGTTGCTGGCTTGCCAGCAGTGGCTCGTAGCCGGGAGGCCGCTGCTGGTAGACCCGCGAATACATCAACGGGTGATGTATTCACCGGGGTGTCTTCTTCGGAGACGGACTGGTCTGAGGCTCTGGCTTGGCTAGCCAGGCTGGACCCATCCGTGGTTCCGGCCACGGCCGAAGAAGACATGCCCCGTCCATCGGTTACGTCGATTCAGATGTGGGTCTTGCCCGCGGCTTTGATTCATTCCATTGGGCTGGATCCACGGTTCAAGGAGTTGCTTGATGCTATTTATAGCAAGCAACTCTTGACCAAGCACCAGCTCTCTACGGCCTCTAGGGAGGTGCGGGCAAGGTGCCGTATTCCCAGAGGGGAGTACGCCTATAGTCGGTGGAAGGCTCATGCGGTTCATTGAGGCTTGGCGAGGTGTGACGTCAGACAGTCTGGTCCTGGGATGGATATCCCAGGGGTACATGCCAGAGTGGTGGGACTTTTCACCACAAAATCTGTCTTTGGCACCTGTCTGAACTCCCGTGCCAAGGGAAGCAGACACGTTAGAAGCCATTCAAAACGAAGTGTCAGGTTTGCTTCTGAAGGGAGCAATAAAACCAGCAAACCAGAGCACTCCAGGCTTCTATTCAAACATCTTCCTTGTTCCCCAAGAGCACATGGGTGTGGAGACCCGTACTCAATCTCAGGCCATTGAATTGGTTTTTCCATACACCTCGGTTTCAGATGGAAACTCCTAAGATCGGTAATGGCAGGATTGAGGAAAGGAATGTGGTGTGTGTCAATCGATCTGAAAGATGCATATTTCCACATTCCAATGAACAGGGTTTGTCACAGGTTTCTGAGGTTCGCGTTTCAGAATCGGGTATTGTAGTCCTCCCATTCGGCCTGTCGACAGCACCAAGGGTTTTCACCAGAGTGGTCCTAGCGGTAACAGCGTTTCTCAGAAGAGAGAACGTGCCGCTTCACACCTACATAGACGATTGGCTTATCAAGGCGGATACGCCAGCTAGGTTAGGAGTGGATACTGCTCTGACTGAAATTGCTTTCAGATCTAGGCTGGATAGTCAACATGGAGAAATCGGAGTTGACACCCACTCAACACTTCGTTTATTTGGGGATGCGATTCGATCTCGAAGAAGTCAGGGTTTACCCATCAGAGCCCAGAGTGGTGTCTCTGTTAGCCATCCTCGAGAGTTTTCGAACCACATTCAGGCGAGGAGGTTTCTTCAGATGCTGGGCATGATGGTCTCCATGGAGCAGGTAATCCTGTACGCTGCTCTGATGCGAAGACCTATCCAGTTGTATCTGATGTCTCTGGAAACAGAGAACAGAACCCCCGTCAAAGCTGATACCAGTTTTGGAGCCAATGTTGTCGCATCTTGTACGGTGGAAGGAGCGTCAAAATCTCCTAGTAGGAGTTTCGCTTCACCTACCCTATCCCCAGCTGTCCGTGTACACGGATGCATCGCTGGAGGGGTGGGGGAGCCTGCCTGGGAGAACGCCAGGTTTCAGGCACATGGACTCTGCAAGAGAGTCAGCTGCATATCAATCTGTTGGAAATGATGGCAGTGGAACTGGCATTGGAAAAGTTTCTTCCAAAAGTCAGTGGCAAGGTGATATTGATACGGTTGGACAATTCGACAGTAGTATCATACATAAATCGCCATGGGTTGACCAAGTCACCCACACTGTGTATGAAGGTGTGGCATTTGATTCAATGGTGCAGGAATTACTCGCTTGTTTTGAAAGCAACTCACATTTCTGCGCGATTGAACATTCTGGCGGATGCTTTGTCTCGGAGACAGAGAATTCCGCCAACAGAATGGTCTTTCAATCCTCCAGTTCTTCAAAGGATCTTCGAGCATTGGGGCAAACCAAACATGGACTTGTTTGCCACAAAGGAAAATGCTCAAAGCATGACTTATGTCTCGCCGATTCCAGATCCAAATGCCGTCGATACAGACTCTCTGGCGATAAGATGGAGAGGGATGCACACTTAGGCGTATCTGCCCACCATTCTTCTGCCGAAGGTTTTGGTGAAGATCAGGGAGGAGCCATGCCTGGTCCTGCTAATGGCACCATTTTGGCCCAGCAGGGCGTGGTTCACGGATCTTCTGGATCTGCTGGTGGACAATCCAGTGCAGCTGCCCGAGATTCCGAACATAATCTCCCAGGCCAAGGGCCACTTCCTACATGAGCGGCCCGAGATGTTCAAATTGACTGCGTGGATGTTATCAAACAACATTCCACGTCGGAAGGCTTTTCTTAACAGGCTGCGAGTTTCATCGCAGTCGTGAGGAGGTCAACCTTCAAGTCATAACCACAAGTTTAACAGATTTGCAGAGTGGTGTGAAGGAAATGGTATTGATACCTTTCAATCCACTATTCAGTAAATAGACTGTGAGCTGTTCTTTACAGGACTGGATCCTGTCACAATTGCTGGATACAAGTCAGCTTTGGCATCAGTTATCCCTTGCCTAGCCAACAGGGATAGTCCAGAGGTGGCCCAGTTTAATGTGATGATGAAGGGAATGAGCAATCTCCGACCGAGACAACCGGTGGTCATTCCAGCATGGAGTCTATCTTTGGTGCTTAATGTACTGGCCAAGCACCCTTTCGAACCTTTGGGTTCAGCTAGTCTAAAGCATCTGACTCTAAGGTGGTTTTTCTATTGGCAGCTTCCTCAGCAAGAAGGCGCAGTGAGAACCATGCGCTTTCAGCAGAGAGGGACAGATTTATTGTCTCCGTAGAGCGTCTGCGATTGCTGCCAAGAGCAGACTTTATGTCAAAGAATCAATCTTTGAAATATCCCGGCAAACCGATCATTATACCAAAGCTAACAAACTTTGATCGTGGTGCCTGGTGTCTAGTCCGTGCTTTGACCAAGTACAAAAAATGGACAGCCTCTCTATGGTCAAATGATAGACATCTGTGGATCTGCCATAAGAAGCCATATGGCGCCACATCCATGGATTCTATCTCTCGTTAGGTAGTCGAATGCATTCAGACTACCCACACGATTGCGACTGGGCACAAGGTGCAATGTGCTAGGGCTCACGATGTTAGCGGAATAGCCACCTTGACTGCCCTATTCAATGGTGTCCCATTAGAGGACATCATGGCCATTGCAGATTGGCACTGTGAGTCCTCTTTCACCGATTACTATATGAGGGACATGTCAGACTCAGCCAATCCACTCGCTTTAGCTGTTTTGAGACGATAGTTTATGGCCACACTGCTCTCCTCCTTTTGGCACTTTGAAAAGCAAAAGTAGTAAGCACAGACATGGTCAGGCGAGAGGAATTCAACCTATGGCGCATGTCTGGTCGAAAGTGTGTCGATTTGCGGCTCCATGTCTGCAATCCATAATTCATGAGGTAATTCAAGTTAGACAGTTTTTTGTATTATGTTTATATATCATGATCATTCATCTTATATATTCATGCTCATTTCCAGGCTAATATATGCAAAGAGCAGTTAACCCTCTTCGCATATTTGTGTTCTCCCTTTCTTAGGAGAAAAGGGGGTGGGGGGGTGAAGCGGTGATGCGAATCTGATTCGGTCCCAAACTTGTCGGTCCTTTTAGGTATGTCAAGGGGCAAAAGAGGCTTTGTATGGCTTGCTCCTTCCCACCAGGTTACCGTCTAAATCTGGTGTTATCAATGAGTAATATAATGGTAAGTATTGATCGAAGGAGAATGAAAGAAATTCCAATTTCCCTTTCTCCGAGATCTAACACTACTTACAATTATATTACGGACCATGCCTCACAGCACCACAGAGGTTTTCTTTTGTTTGGTAGCTATGCAGACAATACAAGTCTCTGGCAGACGGGTACCCGGTTGTTGGGAACCGGGTACCCGGTTCCAGGAGCCGGTTAAGCTTTCTAAATCTGGATTCCTAGAGCCAGCTTGCAAGCTAGCTGTATTATCAATGAGTAATATAATGATAAGTATTGTTAGATCTCGGAGAAAGGGAAATTGAAATTTCCTTCAGTTGCTGCTGCCTATCAGAATGTTTATTAACCCTTTAACCCTTGAATTTCTTCAAAAATATTTCAATTTTCTCATAGAAAATGTGTATTTGCAGACCAAGAGAAAACTATTTTTCAAAATTTACCACAGGAATGACTGGCTCCGTTATCGAGGCAGTCATTCCAGTGGTAAATGTTAAAAAAAATAGCCTTCTTGGTCTGCAAATGGACAATTCTCAAGACCAATCCAGAAGCCGTTTTTGGCTGATATGAGTGTTAAATGGTTAAATAGTAAAGATATACACAGACAGATTATTCCAGGTTCATGACGGAGTACTTATTTCTGTTAATTATGATTGTGATATCAGCCTACATGTGACGTAATTAATTATTAGATATCTTGACAGACAGAATGAATTCATCGATTATGTGAGGATGGTTAAACCCTTATCACGTAGCTTTTGTCAAATTATTTTCAGAATTTTCAATAGAAATATTTTTTGCAGCAACAATTTTGAGCCAATTTAACTCATTATCATGGTGTTTGTAATTTGTTTTCTAATGTCCTACTTTTGTATTGGACCTGATTATAACTGTACTAGCATGATGAGGTTTGCAACCTTTAATTAGTGCTTTTTCAGTACAACTCGGAAATAACGTATAATGTTTACAAAGCAAAATAAAATGTACTGGTGAATATTTACGCTAGACAGTTAAGTACGAGAAAGGAGTGCTTTTTGTATGGACTCATTTAATTTAATTGGAAGCCACTGCCTAAAGTAAAACATATTCAACAGAACATTTCTTACATCATGTTCAAAATTCTAACATTTTTCTGTTTATACGCCCGTGTAAGCGGGGTCGTGTTATGTTATGGCACTTGCCGTCCATCCATCCGTACGTGTGTCTTACCGTGTGTGCATCCGTCTGATTTCTTTTCCGGACCAGATCTCGAAAACTTGAACCTACACTAAAAAATTTTTCTAGCAGATGTTTTAGGGATAGACGAAGTGCAGTGATTTCGTTTCGGCAAAATCTGCCCATATTTGCCATCGTTATCTCCCTTGAAAAGCTAAAATTTGTCTAAATTTTCCTGTCCAGAGCAGATCTCAAAGAGTTTTCAGCCTACACTTAAACTTTTCTTTTCAGCAAATGTGTTAGGAATAGACAAAGTGTCATGATTTTGTTTCGGCAAAATCCACCCATGCTTTTCCAGCGTTATCTCCCTTGAAAAGCTAAAATTTGTCAAAGTTTTCTTGTCCGAGCCATATCTCAGAGTTTTAAACACACACTCGCAATTAATCTTTCAGCAGATGCGTTAGGGATAGACGAAGTGTCATGATTTTGCCTGCCCATATTTTCCAGAGTTATCTCCCTTGAAACGCTAAAATTTGTCCAAATTTCCATGTCCGACCCATATCTTGAAGAGTTTTGAAACTACACTCAGAATTTTTGGTTCAGCAGATGTTTTAGGGATAGACAAAGTGTCATTTATCAAAGACAAACTGTTCATATTCAGCATTCCTCAAACAAGTATGCCTGCGGGCGTATGTTGAGTTTCACTAAAATTCTTGTTGTCTTTGAAACGTGTTGAATTATTTCTGAGCTGTGGTTTACATAGATAAAATTTATATTAATATTCTGTTAATAAAACTTAAAACAGCGCTATTAACCCTGTAATTTGTGAATTTGTTTCTATTACAAGACAACTAACTATACAGGTAAGCTATTGAATATTTTGAAACTAATTTGACTGGAAGGGCAGCAACGACATCCAGTCGGATTAGTTTAAGAATATTCAATAGCGTATTCCTTACATCAGAAAGAATTTGTTGTTTCTGACTAGTAAGGGATGGGGTTGGGGATGAGTGGGCTGTGTTGTGTGCGTGGGTTGGGGTTAATATGTCTTATATTGCAGGAGCTGTTGCATTTCTTTAACCCTTTAGTGGTAAAATTTGGTCAAGAAAATAAATTATTTGCTTATTGAATGTCCATTTGAAGGCAAAAGGAAGACTACTTTTGAAAATTTACCACTGGAATGACTGGCTCGGTTATTGAGCCAGTCTTTCCAGTGTTAAATTTTCAAAAATAGCCCTCTTGACTTGCATTTGAACCTTTCTCAAGACCATTGTAGAGGGCAGTTTTGGCCAGCTTTATCATTAAAGGGTTACATTTCTAAGTTGTTTCATTGCATTTCAGCTTAACTACACAGGCCCTCCTATCAGAAAGGTTGCATGTGGAGGCGAGTTTAGTATGATCTCTGATATCCGCGGCAATCTCTACTCATTCGGTTGTCCAGAATATGGCCAGTTAGGTAGGATTACATCAGCGTGTTGTTGTTTATGGAAGGATCCAGTCTATCACTCAAAATTAAATTGTAAATTTATCAGACAAATAATTCAGTGTTCATATAAACTTGATAAACTTGAAAAGTATTTAAATTTTGTCATCCTTGAAACGCTTGAGTTGAGAATTCTCATGACACGTGCTTGAAAATTGCTTTAACCCTTTAGCACTCATCAGCCAAAAATGCCTTCTACCGTGATCTTGAGAAATGTCCATTTGCAGACCAAGAGAAGACTATTTTTGAAAACTTACCACTGGAATGACTGGCGCGATTACTGAGCCAGGCAATATAGTGGTAATAAATTTTCAAAAATGGTCTTCTCTTGGTCTGCAAATGGACATTTTCTAAGAGAAGGGTTAAGGCATTGGAAAGTCCTTGAATTTAACATTTCAGCCCAAAATATTTTCATTGAGTACATAAGTGGTGTCGTGAATCATCAGTCAAAATGAAAGAATTGCATTCATAGAGCATCTAATATTAAAATTTTGGCATTAACAGACTCGGATTTAGCTTATAAATTCTATTGCCAGGTCATTCTCCATCCCATCTCCTTCATCTCCCAGCGGCCACCTCATGTCCTGCCTGGTATCAGGCCTTTGAAACTATGGCCATGCAAGTCCTTGGAAGATCCCTCAATGAAAACCTCTGATGCCTGTAGGAACCTAGACACTTTTCGAATTACATGAAAGAGTTATAATACTGTAGCGAGTTTTGGTGGTGGTTCAGAGTTTGAATCTGGGGTCGATTTAATTGAGAAAAACCGGGTGGTGGTCGCATAGCCGTTATTTGAGAAGCATTCTTTGGTTCTACATTCTCTGAATGCAGATTCAAAGACTGCTTCTCTCGCGTAAAAGCTGTTTGAAGGTGCGGTACAGGGCGATCCTGTAAATGAAAATGAAAATTCGTATTCAAGCCCGGATTTGGCTTCGGAACCGTATTTTCCGCGTGACTATCACACAGTTGGTTAATTAACTCATCCACACGTTCCCTCATCTTGTATAACTCATGCACACTCACTACAGGAGACTGGGGAGAGGGACCGCAGTGTCCATAAAAAAGAGGGCCGGCTGCTGTCCTGAAGCAACCTGAGAAAGAGTGTCACCCAAAGGGGTAGACACATTTCCACAAGGAACAGAAAAATCACTTGCAGGAACAGAAAAATCACTGGAAGGAAAAATAGCTCCACTAGTGTGACTATCCTGGAAACCTTCCAAAGAACTAATATTTGAATTTGCATCTTCCTCATTAGTACTCCAGCCGTCATTGCTGTAATCAGTATCATACCCATCTTCAAAGTGATCCTTAGCGTATATAGTGACTCCATCTTGAAAGGTCACATGTGATTCTGAGATGCTGTGTTGAGGTCGCATCTCAATTCCTAATGGGGTGTGTGTACTAGGATGCGCAAATGCATCATCACTAAGGTGCTCTAATGCACTGGGGACAGTGTTTGTTAGCGAATATTCCACCATTTTGGATCTACTCTACAATGTCTATTTTAGAATGCCTATGTGTGATAACTTGTGGCGTAAGACACGATCTTGCCTATTAACAAATGCCAATTCTAGACTGTATAGAATACAAGATTCTATCTTAAAGCCAGATAATTAATCATTACGTGATTTTACCTTGGATTACCACAGTTGTATTATGGATCCTAGGAATCCAAACAGTGTAGAAAAACCACTATTTAACGAGTTGCTAACTCGTTAATGATCTGAACTTAAAGTACGATCAGTGATAGTAACACTGTAATATTAAGAACAGGCCATAAATTGCTTCAGGAAATTAAAGCCAAAGTGAAGTGGCAATTCACAGTAGTGGGTGCTTAATAATTTCCTTTCACAAAGACTAATTAAATACAAGTTTGGATTATTCACTGACAAGGTAGAAATGCAATTAATAAAGACATGACCCTAGCATAGCTGTGTTTAACACCTATGGCTTAAGGACAGGTCATAAGATTAACTCCTAATGTAAGTGTGAATGAAATTCAATAACTGCTATAATGTATGCTCTGTTGCTACGGAAGAAATGCGTTTGACAAAAGCCCTATTTCCGAACTTAATAACTTAAAATTAAATGGATGCCATTATGCTGGTAAACAGTAGTAAGTATGAATAGTTTCCAAGTATTATAACTGCTAAGACAATTATCCAATCATTTGTGTCTAATTAAACTTACAATGATGCAATTAAATGATATAAGCCGTGAAACAGTTGTAATGTCAATAGGTTCCCAAGTTATTAACGGCTAAGGGAACTGACTGTTAACTGATCATTTATACTGAATTAAGGTTACAATGATTCAATTAAATGATATAAGCCGTGAAACAGTTATAATGTCAATAGGTTCCCAAGTTATTAACTGCTACGGGAACTGAATGTTAACTGATCATTTATACTGAATTAAGGTTACAAAGATTTAATTAAATGATATAAGCCATGAAACAGTTGTAATGTCAATAGGTTCCCAAGTTATTAACGGCTAAGGGAACTGACTGTTAACTGATCATTTATACTGAATTAAGGTTACAATGATTCAATTAAATGATATAAGCCGTGAAACAGTTATAATGTCAATAGATTCCCAAGTTATTAACTGCTAAGGGAACTGAATGTTAACTGATCATTTATACTGAATTACGGTTACAAGTGCAAAACCACAGTTAAATGATAACTGGTCAAATGTCGACTTATATGAAATAGAAATTGGCAGATACCAATTTTAATGAAAACTTGCTCTCATCTGTAAAAAGAACTAGCGGTTTTATTTGGTTCTGACAAAGCTATGTTTACAATTTCATGATTTTCTGGCTTTGAAACAAGTTTTGCACATTGTCAAGACAGTAAATCAGAAATTGTACAAGTATCGACAGTGGTTGCTAGGGGTAGGCGAGAGGAATGATATGTGATATGAAATAGCAACTATTACCACTATGAGATCTCAAACATGGAGTGCACTGGATTTACCTAATATCATGGTCACCTGGACAGACAATTTGGGGAATCGGGTATATAAATGGCTACAGACTCAAATGGGTAGTTTCGGAAATCCAGAAGTCTGAATAATATCAACTACTGGAGGACATGTCCTTAATTTAAGAAAAACAGGAACTCTAGAATTTAATCAAGTAAGTAGTTAATTAGATAGTGGGAATATTATTAACTACGCCCTAAGACTTACACTATACACTTACATCAGCTCCTGTTCTTTAGAAGTAAGCCATGGTGGCTTATGAAGTCGTCAGTCGGTTGAAATGCCGGTCCTCATTGCTGCCAGTTTCTAACCATAAACCAAACATGATATAGTACGCGAGCACTCGAATTAAGAATCATTACATGCTAAACAGCAAAATTAAAGACCCCTCGTGGAGCCCAAACCTCAACACCGAATACTACACTACTCAAATCACAGCACTTTATCTGAACAATGTACTCGCATATTAGTAACCTAAGTATTAAGCAAACTGACAGAAATTCGGACTAGCACAACAACTAAGAGACTACGCTGAGTTCAGCGCCTTAGACCAGCTAGGGCAATTCAAGGTCAGACCCAGAGTCCAATTTTTACCAGTAATTTATACCCAAAAAGTGTTGCATGCACCAAAAGTTCAGACGCCCATGTAGAAAATCCTTGGCAAAAAGTGCTCATTTTTAACATAACAATAGGTGAATAGATTGTCAGATTACCATATCAAAAGATTGCTGGTTTAAACATCACCATTGTGATGGCCCACTCGTTTAAACATTAACATAACAATAGATTAGGCTTGGTACGGAGTGCAAATGCACTGGACTGTAATATGCTAATAGGGTTATGTATGTGGAAAATCTGACAACGCTAAATTGACAGGAATGCAGATTCTAATACATTGCAACATTTACAAAATGCATAATTTGTCACATCGCCCAAATGAAATGGCCATAATTTCCTCTATACAATGTTGCTGTTTGATGTTACTATGGGAAAGAGCAACCATATTCTGAAACATTGACTATCAAAGGAAACACGGGAACATGAAATATTGAAGAATAACTAAAAACGCTGTCGTGATTGGAATAGTGAATTAGCGTACATCTTATGTAAAGCAGAATACCGCGAGACCCGGCTCGTATTTTAAAGACAGATCCGCTCATGCCCAAAATCCAAGATCACCAGTCCAGATGATTTAAAAAATCAATAAACGGGAAAAATGATCTTTAAATGTCATAAGCGCATACACTTTCAGCAACGTAATTCAGCAATCAAATTCTTACAAACTACCGCTTACTTCACAGATTTGATGACCAAATTTCAATTCACTGTGAATTGGGCATAAAAGCGTTAGGCCTATACTGCTACCGTGATCGCGCGAGGAATTATTCAAGCGTAGAAGATTTAACCATACGCTCAATATGGCCAAATACCCCATGTTGCTGAATGATCATACAACAATTACATGATGCCCATATGTTGCTAAATTATTACTAATAATTTATGAAATAATGGCAGCAACATCGTATCATCATTGAAATGGCAAAATGGCCTGCTTTAACGCAAATAGAGTGGCTTCAAAATATGGCTTAATGTTGAATAACTTTGAACACGGCATAACGTTGAATGTACTTGATTAGCGCTATTATTATGATCTACAGTTCAGCGTAAAATTTAGACAAATTTATTCGATAATTATTCAATTCACAACAGCCAAAATGCACTCTTTAAATTTGTACAAGTGGCAATTACGCTAAAATATTTGAAACCATTAAGACTGGAAGCCGTTGCTGCCCTAAACGTCAACGACTTTCAGCACCATTGATAGCACTATTGTCAACCAGATTAGAGAATTTCTAATAACAAATCTGGTGTTGTTTAAATACACTGTTATGATTGGGACGTCAGCCTACATACATGTGACATAATTGATTATGATGTCATATACGTGAGCGACTGATCAGATCAGTATATTGGAAGAATGTTAGTTTTTAAAAAATATCCCATGGGCTTGACATGCAGCCCTCTAGTTTTAAATTTACTACTGGAAATAATACCTTGTGATCTGGTCGGTTATCGAGCCAGCCATTTCAGTGGTTAGGGTATGGTAATTTCTTAGGAGACAAATTGACAATTGAGGGATTGAGTGTTGGCTTTGCCCCGCCCATCTCTAGCTAAGCTTCACCCACACTTTGCCCGTGTTGCGATCGATCAATCCCTGAACTGCCTGACTATAAATTTCCAGAAAACTATACAGGTAAGCTGTTGAATATTTTGAAACTAATTTGACTGTTCCTATAGCAGCAACAGCGCCCAATCAAATTAGTTTCAAAATATTCAACAGCATCTCTATTAACCAATAAAGGCATAGAATTCGTACAACGACGCTTAGTCTCTGATCAATTAAGCGTTTGTAATGAACTTAGAGCTACGTCATTCATGACGTAATTAATTATAACGTCTGTCTACACGTCACCATCTCCACGTAGATGATTATGTAATTTGATTATTAACACTATTTTACAGGTAATAATTCTGATGGCAAATTTTTTGTCACAAGTAATAAACTGACATTCAAATGTGAGCTAGTTCCGCACA
Organism: Chaetoderma sp. LZ-2023a; assembly: GCA_034401795.1. NCBI lineage: Eukaryota > Metazoa > Mollusca > Caudofoveata > Chaetodermatida > Chaetodermatidae > Chaetoderma > Chaetoderma sp. LZ-2023a. The sequence continues at coordinate 124,555,243 of CM067359.1, forward strand.
AGGTTCATGTATTTATCCAGAAGTCTCATGACGGACACATAATGCCTGTAACAGATGTGGAGGTTCGGGATATAGCTTGTGGACATAATCATACTGTAAGTATCTCCAGGATAGGTACGACCTATCTGGTTAAAGGTATCCAGAAGCATTAAAATTAGGACATCTTTACTAAAGGTGAATGGTGACCGCCTGCTTCGAAGCCTTCATTTTTGTCTCGCCCGCGAAGCAAAAAAAGCGAGACATAGGTATCACTTTTCTGACGGCGGCGGCGTCAACATTAAGTTTTTGCATTTAGCAAAACTTTTCAGCTTGTACAAGGTTCGTACGGGTCATGGAAATCCTGGAAAGTCATGGAATTTGAAAATCTAAATTCCAGGCCTGGAAAAGTCATGGAAATTTGTCATTTTGATATAGGTCATGGAAAAGTCATGGAAAATGATAATCTCCTTAAATAAAAATAAAATCTAATGGCATACAAATGTAAAATGAGGAAATAAAGCTCGGATATACACATTTCATTTCTTTATCGCTGCGATCACATGATTTTATTCATTATCAAAGTTATATGTCCGACCAACATAAAATGACCCAAAACAACGTAAGAATTAAAATGAGGTTAGATCGCTTCTTATGTTGGAAGGCCAAATTAAACTCTTTTGTGATTGGAGGCATTCCACTGAACTATATCTGGACTGGAAATAAAATAAAAACAGGTTTGTAACGCGCGAATGCCAATATCCCAAATTAATAATAAATATGTACAGAAGATGTTTTTAAAGGAATCTGAGCAATAAATTGACTATTTCCTACTCAGTGTATGTATTCAGCGGTATATTTATTGGCAATGGCAAGATTTTTGTTCGTTTGGGCGATTTTGTCCCGGCCGAATTGGTTACATTATGATAATTAGATGGCGATGATATCTTGCTCTCGCTAGCATATGGGGATTGTCCTGAATATTGTATGTATTTCTCGCTCAAAGATGGTTTTATGCGTTCTATTACGGTTAAAGTATGAAATAAACTTGTTAATATTAATAAAAATAACCAGATATTTAGCCGATAAGCGATTATTATTATTTTGAATCTAGCGGTAAAGTCACCAATTTTCGTTCGTCGAAACAATATGATTTGCAATATTTCTGAACTACGACTGTGTTATATACCTGTATAAGGCTCTTTTGGCTCATATCTTCTCAAATTTTTCTTCTGTGTGTTATTAGTGCGCAATATTTGCGTGAAAGTAACTATTTTAAAGAATGGATTTCAATTTTTTTCTTGAACACCTTGGCCAAATAGAAGCCCAGGCTTTATTCAAATTTTTTTTTGCAAATTTCAAAGAATTTGTTAATTTACAAGTGAAGACTATTTTAGAAAAATGTTCAACAATAGTCTTCTCTTGGTCTGCAAATGGACATTTCTCAAGACCACTACAGAAGGCGTCTTTGGGTGATACGAGTGTTAAAGGATATATAGGCAATTTTTTGTGTCAAAATCTTAGAATTTATTCAAAATTTACAAGGAATGGTCATATTGCTTATTACTTTGACCGATTTCAACCAAGTTAGGCTGAAAGGATGCTACATGTATGATCATAGGCTCTAGAACTTCCATTCAGAATTTTTATTCGTCAATTTTATATGTGAAAACCTCAGATTTTATTAAAAATGTACCGAAAATTCTCACATGTTGACCCTTTGCCCTAGATAAAATGAATTCCATATGATTGACTATGTGCTGTTGAACATTTTGAAACAAATTTGACTGCCTTTGACCCAGCTATTGAATCTTGGAGGTCATGGAATTTTTAAATTTGTCATGGAAAAGTCATGGAATTTAAAATACTGAAAGGTGTACAAACCCTGCTTGTATTTCAACATTTAAGTTTTTGCGTTTAGCAAAACTTCTGAGCTTATATTTCAGGATTGGTTAAGCCTATTGCAACTGACCTTGGATACATGATTACCTATAATGTTAGGAAGTAGCATGGTGATGTTGGGGTCACAAGGTCAAAGGTCAAGATCACTGTGACCTTTATACAGAACTCTGTTATTTCAACATTAAGTTTTTGCGTTTAGCAAAACTTCTCAGCTTATATTTCAGGATTGGTTAAGCCTATTGCAACTAAACTTGGATACTTGGTTATCTATAATGGTAAGAAGCAGCATAATAACATTGAGGGCAGAAGGTTAAAGGTCAAGGTAACTGTGACAAACAGGAGACAGACAAGACATTTAATTCCGCGGAATTCTTGTAGTTTGATATTTGTAGCCACCTTTATTTGAAATTCTGCTCGCTCTATGGCTCACTACTCAGTATATGGTTTTATTTTGTGCATTGCGAAGTAGCGAGAACGATAAAACCCTAGATAAAGTCAGCTGAAAATATCAAAATAAAATGGCAGCTTCGAGGAAAACGATAGTCACAGAAATTTGATAAACATTTCCATTAAGTTTTAATGCTTCTGGATAACTTTATGCAATGTTGTATGTATGGCTTGAAATTATTCTGGATTAGCCACTAGCCAGCACGAGTAGTGACCTCTTACCCGTTTAATGGTCATGACGGTCTCTGAAGTAGTCTTGAGGAAATTCAGTTGCAGGCCAAGAGAGAACATTTTAGAAAATTTACCACACTGCAATGAATGGTGCCACTCATTCCAGTGGTAAGTTTGTAAAAATAATCTTGCCTTGCTCTGCAAATGAACAATTTCTATGAGAATATTGAAATTTTTAGGTGCAAATTAGACCGAAAATTATTGCTGCTGCTAGCCCTAATTAGCCTGCCCTAATACCAGTGTTTCTCATGGCATCTAAATTTTGGACGTCTCATTGACCCCATACCCTGAGAACTGGGCTGAAATCTGGGGTCCCAAATTGAAATCATGTGTTCTCGAGCAGTATTTCTCATCCATGCTAAAGTTATAGGGCACTATGGATGCACAACTATGAATTATGGTACTTCCATGCTTGATTCTGTAGGTATTTTTGTGCAAAAGACTATAAAGCTGCATTTGGAGGCATATACCCTCAAAAGGACCCTTAAGAGAATCACTGCCTAGTGCTTATGTTAGGAAAGTTCAGCAATTACCTTTAGCACAGTGCAGATACTGAGACTTTGACTACGCTCTGAAGCTATCTACATTTGTCTCCATTTCCTGGTGACATTAACTTGGCTAAGTATCAAAGAATCCTATTAAAATGGACTATTACCAGTGGTTTGTACCCACTTTTCAAGGTCATACTCGACTCTCAGAAGAGGTTATTCACGTGGGGATTTGGCGGCTATGGACGTCTTGGCCATTCTGAACCAAAGGACGAGCTAGTCCCTCGGTTGGTGAAGTATTTCAGTGACTTTCAGCGAGGCATTACACAGATCAACGCAGGTGGTGCATTTACAATGGGAGTTCAGGAGACGGGTATGTGATGATCCTGATTTAGTAACTTTCACGATTTGAATTAATCCTTTAACACTCATATCAGCCAAAAATGGTCTCTGCAGTGGTCTTCAGAAATGTCCATTTGCAGACCAAGAGAAGACTATTTTTGTAAATTTATCTCTTGGTCTGCAAATAGACATTTTCTATGAGAAAATTAAAATTTTCTTGAAAAAATGTAATGGTTAAAGGGTTAATCTCACGGTCATGACTGTTATATAAGTTGTCTTACATGTAGTCAGGGGATAATAATCATATTGGGATTCATGGCAAGCACAGCATAACTCAGAAATAACCTTAAAATGTTTCCCAAACTAAATAAAAGGTACTATTGAATATTTTAGTCTTAATTTGATTGTAAAACATTGCTGCCTTTGACTTCCAATCAAATAAGTCCAAAATATTCAACAGAATATTTTTTAAATACTGTTAAAGATTGTACTGTTTCTGTTTTTAGTTTGGCAACAGCTTAACTTATTTATAATCTGTACTGTACTGCATGTACTATGATTCAAATCGTGAATCTTCATAGTACATTTACAGTACAGCTCATAAATAAGTTACCCTGTTGCCAAACTAAAAACATAAACATGTTCGTATAATTTCTAACAGGATGTAAGAATTGTACTGTTGAATATTTTGGACTTAATTTGATTGGAAGTCATTGCTGCAAATTACTACAATTGTTATTCCAGTGAGATTGATTCAAATCGTGAATCTTAAATCTTAACGGAATAACAATTGTGGTCATTTGCGTTTTTGTTCTATGACTACTTTTGCTTGGACTATCATGACAAAACTTCATAGGTCAGTCAGTCCATCCGTCCGTCCGTCCATCTGGTTTTGATGTCTTTCTGATTGCGTCCGTCCAGGCAAATTTTGAGTTTTCGTTCGATAACTTGACTTGCTTGCGTTGGAGTATCGTGGTGAAATTTCATAGGAAGGTTGGTTAAGATAGAAGGGAAATGCATGTTGTTTTCTGGGTGAGTCAGTCCGTCCATCCATCCATCTGTATTTCTGACTGTCCATCCATGTGTGCAAATTTTGTTTTTGATCAATAACTTTATAGGCAAATTTTGGGTTTTCGTTCGATGCATTTTTGTAACTACTTTTACACGGAGTATCGTGACGAACTTCCTGGGAAGGTTGGCTATAATAGTAGGGAAATGCAGGCTTTTGTATGGACCATTCAGTCCATCTATCTATCTGGCTTTCTGACCATGTGTCCAGCCATCCGTGCACATTGTGGGTTTTCGTTCAATACCTACTTTTGCTTGGAGTATCTTGACAAAACTTTTAGGAAGGCTCATTCTTCATTAGTTATTGTTTTTTAGCTCACCTGGCCTGAGCTTATGCCGTGGCGACCGTCCGTCCATCTGTCGTCCGTCAACTTTTTCTTTAAACGACTTCTCAAGAACCGCTGGGCCGATTTCAATTATATGTGGGAGGAAGCATCCCTCGGGCATAGAGATTAAAGTTTGTTCAAACGAAGCCGATCGGGCAAAATCCAAGATGGCCGCTGGCCAAAATAGCCAATTTTTAGAAACACCTTAAAAAATCTCCGAAACTGCTGGAGGAATTGATTCAAAACTCATAACACATCATCTAGTAGACCCAAGTTTGTTCAAGGCAACCTGATTGGACGATTTGCCTGGCAGCCATCTTGGATGACCTAGTTTTCGTGAAAACAACTTCTCCCGAACCGCTGAAGGGATAGACCTGAAATTTAGTAAATATGCTTAGGGACCAAGGTCCATTCAAGTTTGTTCAAACGAAGTTCGTACGTTTAAAAACATGGCCGCCATCAACCAATCAAAATTTAGCGTTTGTTGGTCCTATTGGCTTTTTTGTATTTGATGTATTTTGATGGCGAAAATTGCTTTATATATGCTTATCAGTGTGGCGAGTTCAAATATGCCACTTCCGAGACTGTCGGATAAACGGTTTGGCTGCCATCTTGGTTTGTTTTCCCGCCATAGTCTCCCATAGTAAAGCAATGGGCCCATAGTAAAGCAATGGGGAATTCTTTAAACGACTTCTCAAGAAGCACTGGGCCAATTTCAATTATATTTTGGAGGAAGCATTCATTGGGCATAGAGATCTAAGTTTGTTCAAACGAAGCGGATCGGTCAAAATCCAAGCTGGCCGCCGACCAAAATGGCTGATTTTTAGACACTAAAAAATCTTCTCCGAAACTGCAAGAGGAATTGATTCAATGCTCATAACACATCGTCTATGGCAACGTTAGACCCAAGTTTATTCAAGCCAACCTTATTGGCCTATTTGCTTGGTGGCCATCTTGGATGACATGGTTTTCCTGAAAACGACTTCTCCCCCCCGAACCGCTGAAGGGATAGAGCTGAAATTTATTAAATATGCTTAGGGACCAAGGGCCATTCAAATTTGTTCAAAGGAATTTCGTATGTTAAAAAACATGGCCGGCATCAACCAATCAAAATTTAGCATTTGTTGGTCATATTGGTTTTTTTTTGTATTTGATGTATTTTAATGGCGAAAATTGCTCTATATATGCTTATCAGGGTGGTGAGTTGAAATATGACACTTTCGAGACTGTTGGATAAACGGTTTGACTGCCATCTTGGTTTGTTTTCCTGGTATAGGCTCCCATAGTAAAGCAATGGGCCCATAGTAAAGCAATGGGGAATTCTTAAAACGACTTCTCAAGAACCACTGGGCCGATTTCAATTATATTTGGCAGAATGCAGCCTTAGAGCATAGAGGTCTAAGTTTGTTCAAACGAAGCTGATCGGCTAAAATCCAAGATGGCCACCGGCTAAACCAGCCAATTTTTAGAAATGTCTTTAAAAATCTCCGAAACAGTTTGGGGGATGATTCAAAACTCATGACACATCATCTAATGCAGGAGGAGAACCAATTTGTTCAAGAGAACCTGATTGGCCCATTGGCTTGGTGGCCATCTTGGATGACCTAGTTTTCGCGAAAACAACTTCGTATCCAGAATCGTTGAATGGATTGGGCCGAAATTTGGGAGATATGATAAGGGACTAAGAAGGGCCATTAAGTTTTGAAAGTAGTTGATACATAAAGAAACATGGCGTCTGTTTTCTTGTTATACTTCTGCTCAACTCTGTAGGGTTCTACTTATTGTTGATGGCCTTTCTGGTTGAAATGCCTATGATGCAGGTGAGCGATACAGGCCCCTTGGGCCTCTTGTATTCATAATTATTGTCCTCTCGTCAGTTCATGCGTGTGCAAACCAGTGTGATTATATCATCCCACTAACATGGCTGCCATCGCGAGGTTGGGGGGTGAGTGGGTGCGGTCTCATTTGATTTATATCATCTAGTTTACTTAAGTTGTGAAATAGAAATATAAACATGAGTCCCTAATTCAACTTCACAACTAAACAAATTATATTAATTTAAACAGAATGAAACAACGATTTGTTAAGATTTGTTCCATTTCATTACATTTAGGTACACAATTTAAGCCTCTAAAAGTACAATTTTAACAATTTTATTTTCAAGCGTTCTGATTTGAATATGCACCTTTAACAGGACATAGAAAGAAGCCAGTTTTCAGGAGTCTAAAAGATGAAGAATAATATACATTTCCATCCATGGACATCATTACAGTTCTGTTGCTCAAGAGCTTATTACCCTCGTTCCCATAAGGGGAAGAAGGCGGGTATTGCTATTGGGTCTGTATGTGTGTCTCTGTCTCTACGTCCGGCTACTTCTAAAAAAAAATTACCGATCCGATTTGGCTCAAATTTTAATGTAACTGAGGAACTCGCTGTGCAAGCGGACTTTGGACATGATCTGGAAAATACAATCTGGATCCAGATTGGATCAAATCCTGGATCTGGAAACTATCGCTCCAATTTTGTCTAAATATTAACACAGGAAATGGTATGACCATACACTAGGATTCGACAACTTTGTCTGTGCTCCTAAAAATCCCCCAAAATCTGGAAAATCCTTAAAATAATCTAGCTAATCCGAAAAAATCTGGAAAATCTGAACACTTTACAATATGATAAAACAGGAGGGTGACGGTCTGCCATCTCTGCTCTTGTTATGGACTGTTTTCTCAGATCGGTCTTCTATATATGTGTGATGAACTGTGCTAACCACCTGTCAACTGCAGCAGTTCAATTGTTGCTCTTGATCACCAGGTATACTGTATTGTTGGGGCCAGACTAAACCAACCGGTGAAGCAGCCATGTATCCAAAAATTGTACAAGATTTATGTGGCTGGAAAGTCAGAGACATGGGATGCAGGTAAATATGATTGATATCTAATACCTATAGGTTATTCACCCAGTACTGATCATTGGTCAAGATAATATATATAAATGCTATGAGGGATTATTAACTTGCTGACCAACAGAAGTGTTTTTAGAAAATTTAACATTGAAATGACTGGCTCGATTATCTAGCCAGTCATTCAAGTGCTAAGTTTTCTAAGATAATTGTCATGGTTTGCAAATTGTCATTTCCCACTGCAGAAGGAATTTGATAAATTTTCAAAAATTGTGTTCTCTTGGCCTGTAAATGGACATTCAATAGGCAGATATTGAAACTTTCGTGATCAAATTTGACCATTAAAGGGTTAACGAGGTGTTAAAGGGTGTGGATGCATTGGTCAATACTGTTGAGGTGATCAGTGGAAAGTTGGATGTTGTAGTGGTGGAGGCATGTGAATGTGTTATCCACATACCGGTACCAGATATTTGGGGTGTGGGGTGTGTGTGTGGGTGTGTCTGTGGCTTTGTTGAGTGCTTGTTGCTCGATGGATTCCATATAAAGGTTCGCGACCATTGGTGACACTCATGAGTCCATAACTACTCCATGAATTTGGTGGTAGAAGTAGCCATTCTGAACGAGATAAGTGGTGTCTAACACGATCTTCAAGAGACTGATAATCTGGTTTGGTGAGAGGCTGGTCTGGTCTTTCAATGTAGGGTCTTGGTCCAGAACTCTCTGGATGACTGGAAGAGCCTTGTCCACTGGGATGCTGGTGAAGAGTGAAGATACATCAAAAGAAACTAGTTTGTGTGTTAGGGGGGATGGGGTGGGGGGAGAGGAGGGGTGGACTTCCAAGTGATTGGATTTTGGTGGCGAAATCTTTGGTGTTTTTGATGTGATGCTCTGAGTGGCCAACTAGTGATTTCAGTATCTGTGTGATGGATTTCGAGGCATGAGATGTAATGCATCTAATACTGGCAACGATGGGTCTAAGAGGAATGTGGATTTTTGGAAGGCCATAGAATCTTGGGACAGTGGCAGTTCCGGGGTAAAGTTTGAAGCATAACATGTATAAGGATTGGTCGATGATATTCTGATTTTTCCAGTCTTTCAGCAGTTTTAGCACGTGGTTTTTATACACATTGGTTGGGTAAGACGATAGTTTGGAGTGTGTGGTTGTCTGAGAGAAGGGCACTGATTTTGTCTTGGTAGTCATCATTATGCATGATCACTGCATCTCCACTTGTCGGCTGGCAAAATTTGCATGGAATCATTTTATTCCCCTGTCTGGAAGACGGGCTGGGTTGGGGGTTATATAGAGATCCGCATGTCCGTCCATCCATCCATGTGTCTGTCCATCTGTCCGTCGGTGTGTTCCTGTCTTGTCAGCACAACTCATAGAGGTCTCAATGGATTAACTTAAAATTTCGTCCACATTATCAGTATCATGTGCAGATGTGCATGTGCTTTTTTCACGGCCAAAAAATTGTTCATTACAGAGTTATCCACCTTTAAATATCTTAAATAGGTACATAAACTGCATTGCCAATCATTTCTTGTCAACGCAACTCTACAGTTCAGCTCTGATTCTTTTGAAACTTCTTAAGTGTTATCATTACCACATGAAGGTGTGCATGTGCTATCCGTATACCTTTACATCCATCTGTCTGTCCAAAATGTATGTAATATGTATGTCCATCTGTTGGTCCGTCCATCTCTGACAATCATTTCTTGTCAACGCAACTCCTACAGTTCTTGAAACTTGATAAGTGTTATCATTACTAGGGCTGTGGTTCGTGAAGATTTTCACGAACCGAACCGGTTTGCGATACGCTAGTCCGGTTCACGAACCATCTAATATTCAAAATCTGAACTGATGAAATAGAATTAGAAATATTGTGACACAAAATCATTTGCAAATTCCAAGTGGCTTTAGTGACAAAATACACAAATGGTTAGTATATAACAGCCAGATAAGTTCAATACGCTCAAATAAGTTTCATTGCATGGTTAGTTGGTTACTTCTTGCCGTTTTATAGATGACACTAGTTAAATAAATCGATACAGAGAACCGGGCTAGTACGGGCACCTCATCTAAGCAACACAGATATCTAAATCTGATAGATCTCCTTGAGTTTAAACAGCTAAAATAGTTTTGCTGAATACAAATTCTCGGCTACTTTGAACTGGATTTTGTATCAAGATATTACTAGATAATTAGAATGCATAACACTTTGCAAAAGAATACGCCCATAAAAACGCAGTTGGTCGAGAAAACTGTTCTAAACAGCGGTTTTACTGGTAGTTCATTTAGTGCGATCTATACTGTAATTGTATATCTATATCTAGCATTTTACGACATTGACCAATTTGCGGTAGTAACAATTGCGCGCTGAACATCCTCGATTTTAATCAGAGAAAGCACATCACATTTTGATTGGATATACTGACTGGTGTTCAATATAATAGCCAATGAAAACGTAATGGAAGAATGATTAGAAGAATAATTTGAACACTAACATTTCTCGGAAATCATGGCCGATTTTGCAAATAACAAAGAAAATATGTCACGTTTGCCTTTTCTTTGACAGAGCATGCGTGCCTCGTAGACCTTATAAGCCTGTAATATGTAATACACATGATAACAACATTTTATTGGCTTATAATGTCGATATTTGCCAGTAAATTAAACCATTTAAGCCAGGAAGGGATGTGTTACTCTAGGACTATTACGCTAACATTGGTGTGGGTTGAACCTATTCGGAAAGTAATTTAAAATATTGTCGTAAATCTGAATTACGGTTTATCATTCAAAACTTGTATATGGCTAGAATAAGTGCATAGTGAATCGTTTTCGTCATGATTTCCGTATATTTGGGGGTGGGTGGATATGCCGTCTTCTGATGCTTTTGTTTTAGATGTTGTAGAGCCCTGCATTCTTCAATTGTGACGTTGCTTCTCCTATTGGGTCTTTTGTTAAATTTGGTGGCAGTTTTTAGCTCATCTTGCCCGAAGGGCCAAGTGAGCTTATGCTGTGGCGACCATCCGTCGTCCGTCCATCAACTTTTGCTTTAAAACACTACTCCTCATTAACCACTTGGCCGATTTCAAACAAATTTGGCTGTAAGTACCCTATGTAGGCTCCAGAACTTCCATTCAAAATTGTGGTTCTTAAATTTTTTGGGTGAAAACCTTAAATTTTATGAAAAATGTACCGGATATTGTCAAATTGCTTCTTACCATTTTGACCGATTTCAACCAAATTAGGCTAAAATGATCCTATGGTTATAGGCTCTAGAACATCCATTAAGAATTTTAATTCCTCAATTTTTTTCGATGAAAATCTTAGATTTTATGAAAAATGTACCAGAAATTGTCAAATTGCTTCTTCTCATTAGCATCTTGACCGGTTTTAACCAAATTTGGCTGAAACGAGCATGTGGTGATGGGCTCTAGAACTTCCATTCAGAATTTTGATTCATCAATTTTTTGGGTTGAAATCTTAGATTTTATTAAAAAATTTACTGGAAATTGTCAAATTGCTATGCCTCCTTAGCTGCTTGACATGGTTCAACCAAATTTCACTAGATGGGTTCTATGGTGGTAGGCTCTAGAAACCGTATTCAAAATTTTGATTAATCAGTTTTCCTTAGTCGCTTGACATATTTCAACCAAATTTGGCTAGAGTAACCCTATCATAGTAGACTAGAACTTCTATTCAAAATTTTGAAGTTTTTTTGGGTGGCCATCTTGGATTTTCCGAAAATTATCCCTCATCTATTTAAATGCAAATAGTTCAAATGTTAATGGTCCAGGTGAGCGCCACAGGCCCTTGGGTCTCTTGTTGTCACTTCGCTTCTAACGTTATCTGCCTGTGAGTTTACAAGATGTTAACAAGTGCTCTCAGTGCAGGCAATAATTTGTTTGACAGGGATAGAATTTGAGGAAACAGCAAAATCTAAACCTCTGCTGTTGAATGTTTTGAAAGCGACAGCACCCAGTCAAATTAATTTCAAAATAACCAACAGCTTACCTGTATAGTCTTCTAGAAATTGATAGTTGGGGAGTCAGGCATTGATCCCAACACGGGGGAAGCGTGGCTGGAGGTTAGCTAGAGATGGGCGGTGCATAGCTAAAACTGGAAAGGTCCATTGTCTTTCATAACTCATGCTGTACTGAAAAATATCAAAACTTATGGTTATCAGATTACCATTGAGCATCTGAAGAGGTACGCTAATCATATGATATGTGATATGGGGAAAACCTAAAGGGCTCGACATGAAGGATGCAGTTCATCTAGTTTTTAGCTCACCTGGCCAGAATGGCCAAGTGAGCTTATGGCATGGCGACCGTCCATCTGTCCATCCATCTGGCATCCATCAACTTTTGCTTAAAACTGCCACTCCTCATTAACTGCTTGGCAGATTTCAACCAAATTTTGCTGGAAGTATCCTATGGGGGTAGGCTTCAGAACTTGTATACAACAGAATTTTGATTGGTCAATTTTTTCGACGGCCATCTTGAATTTTCCAAAAAATTGCAGGAAATCATTTAAACGCTGCTCCTCATTAACTGCTTGGACAATTTCAACCAGGCATAGTTGGGAGGATAGTACACTTGTATGTTTCAGAACTTATATACCAAATTTTGATCGGTCAATTTTTCCGGTGGCCATCTTGGAATTTCTGAAAATTTCTGGAAATCACAAAAACCTACTCGAGAACCACTGGGCTGATTTCAATCAAACTTGGATGAAACAACCCTAGCATGATATCCTTCAGATCTTCTTTACAGAATTTTGATTGATTTATTTTTCTGGCAGCCATCTTGGATTTTCTGGAAAATGGCGGGAAATCGATTAAAACGTTACTCCTCATTAACTGCTTGAGCAATTTCAACCATACTTGACTGGAAGCATACAAGGCTGGTAGATTTCAGAACTTATATACAGAATTTTGATTGGTCTACTTTTCTGGCAGCCATCTTGGATTTTCTGGGAATTTTGGGAAATCAGTTAAAAGGCAAGCCCGCTTGAATGAGTTCAAGCAAACTCAGCTGGAAGGACGCTAAAGTGCTATGCTTCAGAGCTTGTGTGTAGAATTTTGATTGATCAATTTATTTGGTGGCCATCTTGAATTTTCCAAAAAATGGCTGAAAATCGTTTACTCATTAATTACCTGGGCAATTTCAACCAGACTGGCTGGAACGAGTCTAGGGTGGTAGGCTTTAGCAGTTGCATATAGAATTTGATTGGTCAATTTTTTCCACCGGCCATTTGGGATTTTCTGAATATTTTGGGAAATCAGTTAAAAGGCTACTCATTAACCGCTTGGCCGATTTCAACCAAACTCAGCTGGAAGATCCCTAGACCTGTACGTTTCAGAATTTGTATACAGAATTTTGACGGGTTGACTTTAATGGTGGCTATCTTGGGTTTTCAGATAAATGGGAATTCATATAAAATGCTACTCATTAATCGCTTGGGCAATTTCAACCAATTTTGGCTGGAAGAATTCTATTGTCATAGCCTCCAGAAATTCTATTCAGAATTTCGATAGATCAATGTTTTGGCAGCAATCTCTGATTTTCTGAAAGTTTTCCGGATCCATTTAAAAACAGTACTCCTTCAATCAATAACCCAATTTCAACAAAACTAGGGTGGAATGATCCTATGCCGGTAGGCTTCAACATATTAAACGAGAGTCTTGATTGGTCAATTTTTTAGTGGCCCCCTTGGATTTTCCGAAACTCATCTATCATGTCTATCTAAATGCAAATTGTTTAAATCCCAATGATCCAGTTGAGGGCCACACTCCCTTGGGCCTCTTGTTTTGTTTTCTAAGGTGATCTAGGCCCTGTACAATCAGCGGCAAAATTAAAAATAAAATTGTGATTTTCAATTTTTTTTCCCACCATTCCAAAAGATTGGTTTGACCGTACTCAATTATCCTATTAATTTTGGTTCCAAAAGTCCAAAGTCATGGGTCCACATTTATGGAGAATTGGAGGTTATCCATTGAGTCTCCATTTAAACCATGTATTGATGGTACTGTCAAATGATCATAGCAGCAGTAAGGCTTCAGGGCAGTAGAAAAATGAATACCGCTATCGATATCAATTTCCACACCATTATACCTTTAATATCAGTATTATTGCGATGGGCAAAATAGAGTCAGGCTTGGATAGTATGATTACATATTCAACGTATATCAGCGCTCCTGAAACAGTCGCTGAACTTGATAAATTTGCGCAATAAAACCGAGAAATTATACAAATCCTGATATTAAACGCTAAATTATAACTGTCTTCAGTTAAAGCATATCCCAAAACAACAGAAATAACGCTAAAATCGGCCCTACAAATGATTCGAATTTGCCATGAAATTACAACTATCTCTGTGACCTGCGCAGAGATTGCCATTTTAATAGCACCTGCGTGGCGATCATGAGATAACCAGAAGTGACCATCTCATCCCAGATAAACTTGCATAATGAAACGGTGTGAGCAGCTAAACCTGTTGATATTTATGTCGAGTCAAAAGTGTTCCGGAATGGGAAAATTAAAATGTCTTCTCGAGAACCACTGGGCCGATTTCAAGTATATTTGGCATGAATCATCCTTAGGGCATAGGGATCCAAGTTTGTTCAAATGCAGCAGACCGACCAATTTGGCCAGCGACCATCTTGGATTTTGGCCTATTTTGAGAAATGTCTTCAAAAATCTCCGAAACCGCTTGGGGCATCGATTCAAAACTCATGAAATATGATCATGGGGAAGACCTGAACCAAGTTTGTTCAAGGGAACTGGATTGGCCAAATAGTTTAATGGCCATCTTGGATGACCTAGTTTTCGCGAAAATGTCTTCTCCAGAACCGCTGAGCGGATCAGGCTGAAATTTAGCAGATATGATTAGGACCATTAAAGTTTGTTCAAGGGAAGGAGATAAGTAAAAAAACATGACCGCCATTGACCAATCAAAATGTAACATGTTTGGTGGCCATATTGGATACTTTTAGCTCACCTGACCAGAATGGCCAAGTGAGCTTATGGAAGGGCAACCGTCCATCTGCCCATCCGGCGTCCGTCCGGCCGTCAACTTTTGCTTAAAAACGCTACTCCTCAGTGACCGCTTGGCAGATTGCAACCTAATTTGGCTGGAAGGGCCCTATGGGGGTAGGCGTCAGAACTTATACAGAATTTTGATTGGTCAATTTTTTCGGCGGCCATCTTGGATTTTCAGAAAATTTCTGGAAATCACTTAAAAGCCTACTTCTTGATAACCACTGGGCCGATTTCAATGAAACTTGGATGAAAGATCCCTAGCATGGTATCCTTCGGAACTTCTTTACATAATTTTGAATGGTCAATTTTTCCGGTGGCCATCTTGAATTTTCCAAAGAATGGCGGGAAATCCTTTAAAACGCTACAACTCATTACCTGCTTGAGCAATTTCAAGCAGCCTTGGCTGGAAGGATACTAGGCTGATAGCTTTCAGAATTTTTATTGGTCAATCTTTCCGGCGGCCATCTCAGATTTTGTGAAATTTTTTGGAAATCACTTAAAAGCCTACTCGATAACCACTGGGTCAATTTCAATGAAACTTGGATGAAAGAACAAAATTGAGATGTCCGTATGTCAGTATACATAATTTTGATGGCTTGATTTTGATGGTGGCCACTTGGGTTTTCCGATAAATGGGAATTCATATAAAATGCTACTCCTCATTAATCACTTGGGCAATTTCAACCAATTTTGGTATCCTTCAGAACATGTGTACAGAATTTTGATTTGTCAAATTTTCTGATGGCCATCTTGAATTAAAAAAAAAATGGCGGAAAATCCTTTAAAACGCTACTCCTCATTAACTGCTTGAGCAATTTCAACCAGACTTGGCTGGAAGGATACTAGGCTGGTAGATTTCAGAACGACTTGGTCGATTTCAAGCAAACTTGGTTGGGAAGACCTTAGAGTGGGATACTTTTATAAAGAATTTTGATTGGTCTATTTTTCAGCGGACATCTTAAATTTTTCGAAAAATAACTGGAAATCGTTTAATACACTATTCATTAAGTGCTTGGGCAATTTCAACCAGACTTGACTGGAAGGATACTATGGTCATAGGTTTCAGAACATGTATACAGAATTTTAATTGGTCCATTTTTCCGGTGGCCATCTTGGATTTTCTGAAAATTTTAAAAGTTAAAAGGGTACTCCTCATTAACCGCTTTAACGAGTTCAAGCAAACTCGGCTGGAAGGACTCTAAAGTGATATGCTTCAGAGTTTCTATATAGAATTTTGATTGGTCAATTTATTCAGTGGCCATCTTGAATGTTCCGAAAAATGGCTGAAAATTGTGTACTCATTAACTACTTGGGCGATTTCAACCAGACTGGCTGGAACAAGCCTATGGCGGTAGGCTTTAGAAGTTGCATATAGAATTTTGATTGGTCAATTTTTCTGGTGGCCATTTTGGATTTTCCGACTATTTTGGGAAATCAGTTAAAAGGCGGCTACTCATTAACCGCTTGGTCGATTTCAACCAACATCAGCTGGAAGAACCCTAGGCCCATTTATCGGAAATTTAAAAGGCTACTTCTTATTAACCACTTGGCTGATTTCAACCAAACTCAGCTTGAAGAACCTTAGGCCCGTACACTTCAGAACTGGTATACATAATTTTGATGGCTTGATTTTGATGGTGGCCACTTGGGTTTTCCGATAAATGGGAATTCATATAAAATGCTACTCCTCATTAATCACTTGGGCAATTTCAACCAATTTTGGCTTGAAGGATCCTATTGTCGTAGCCTCTAGAAATTCTATTTTTGGCAGCAATGTCTGATTTTCTGAATGTTTCCTGGAACCATTTAAAAATGGTACGTACGCCTTCAGTCAATAACCCGATTTCAACAAAAAGGGGGAAATGATCCTGTGATGGTAGGATTCAACATATTAAACGAGAGTCTTGATTAGTCAATATTTTGGAGGCCATATTGGACTTTCTGAAAATTATCCATCATGTCTATTTAAATGCAAATGGTTTAAATGCCAATGGTCCAGGTGAGGGCCACAGGCCCTGGGCCTCTTGTTATTTGATGCATTTGGAAGCTGAAATTGGTTTGATATGGTTTTTTAGATATTTTGATTTCAAATTTGCAATTTTTTAAGCTGTCGAATAAGCTGTTTGTCGGCCATCTTGGATCTTTTTCCTGCCAAAAGCTCCTGTACTAAAGCAATGGGAAATTTAAAATGTCTTCTCGAGAACCACTGGACCGATTTCAAGTATATTTGACAGGAAGCATCTTTAGGGAAAATGGATACAAATTTGTTCAAAGGATAATTTGGCCTGTGGGCTTGGGGGATCGATGCAAACTTCATGAATTATGATCTAGGGCAAGAGCGGAATCAAGTTTGTTTGAGGGAACCTAATTTACCAAATGGTTCGCCGGCCATCTTAGATAATCTAGTTTTCGCGAAAATGACTTCTTCAGAACCGCTGAACAGATCGGACTGAAATTTGGTAGATTTGATTAGGGCTGAAACGGCATTGAAATTTGTCCATGGAAAGTTGATATGCCAAGAAAATATGTCCGCCATGAATCAATCAAAATATAATGTTTTTGAAAGGCATCTTGTATTCTCTGCAGATTTCTGAGAAAAACATATAAATATCTCATTTTGTGCGTTTGTGCCGGTGGCTAATACTTCTAGGTGAGCGATATAGGCCCCTTGGGCCTCTTGTTTTAGTGTTAAATTAAGAGTCCATTAGGCCTGCAAATGGACACTGATTATTTAACTGTTTCCATTTTGCAGTTTTCTATGGCACGATAACTGGTAATAATTTTGTTCTTCATTTCAGTAATCGAAGTATCGTTGTAGCTGCAGATGCAAGTATTGTGAGCTGGGGGCCAAGTCCAACATTTGGAGAGCTGGTATGTATCCTTACAGTAGGGGAGTTGGGGGTTGAAGTGGATGGTCAGAAGGTAAAATATACAAATTGGGTCCATGATCATATCTGCCATGATCCTATCTCCTCCGAAACCATTTGGTCGAATTCAATAAAATGTCTTATGTGCGTTACCCGTGTCACTGCAGATTGTGTGATTGATTACATTTATGTCTCGCTTTCTGCTTCGCAGGCGAGACATAAATGTGTCATCTTTCCGACGGCATCAACATTTAGCAAAACTTATCAGCTTATGTTTCAGGTTCAATTAATCTGATTACAACTAAACTTGGCTATGTGGGTGCCTATACTGTTAGGAAGCAGCATGATGATACTGAGGTCAAAGGTCAAGGTCACTGACCTTGATACAAAACTTTTTCAATGTAGTTTTTGCGTTTAGCAAAACTACTTGGCTTATCTTTCAGGATTGGTTAATCCTATTGGAACTAAACTCGGATACATTGTTACCTAAAATGTTAGGAAGCAGCATGCTGACAATGAAGTCACAATGTCGAAGGTCAATATCATTCTGACCTCTACAAAACTGTTATTTTTCAATGTTAATTTTTTAGGCTTAGAAAATCTTATCATGTTATATTTCGGGATTGCTTAACCCTAATGGAACACAATTTATGCAACAGGATACTGGATGGTGACATGGATGTCACCAGGTCAATGGTCAAGGCCATTCTAATATTGCGATTTGACCTCTGCTTTTCAACCGTAAGTTTTTCCATTCAGCAAATCATTTATATTTCAGGATTGGTTAATCATATTGGAACTAAATGTGAATGCATGGTTGCGTATAATGTTAGGAAGTAGCATGATAACTCGGATGTCGCAAGGTCAAAGGTCAATGCCACTGTGACAAACATGAGACATGCGAGACATTTAATTCTACAAAATTCTTGTTATTTGGTTTACCAGGCCAACCCCTGTGGGCCAGAATGCAGAGTCAAAAGGTCAGATATCATACAAATTCACTCCAGCAAACTATCTCCTATGAAAATATTTTATGGAATTGTTATGTGAATGTACCTTTCGAGTTTTACGATGGAGCTATGCCCTGTGATTATGACGTCATACGAGGTCAGATGATGGATGGATACTCTGGAAAGTTTCATTAGCCATATGATTGAGTATTTGCAGATGACATTTACATTGGGCAATGTCCAGGAGGCCATAGTCAAAAGATCAAATATAAAAAATTACATATGTAATGCCGACTCCCCCAAAAACCATTTGGTGAACATCAACCAAATCTATTTTCTGAGTAACCCATGTAACTGTGGATTGAATATTCGGCTCGTATGTGTGTGTGTGTGTGTGTGTGTGTGTGTGTGTGTGTGTGTGTGTGTGTGTGTGTGTGTCAAAAGCGATAGGATTTGCAATGGCAGGCGATCAGCTACATATTCAAGTTCTGATTTGCAATGATTTATAAGAAAAGATTTTACAAAAGACATTTTTTCCTTTGTCGTAGGGTTATGGTGAGAACAAGCCAAAGTCTTCAACAGTTCCTCAAGAGGTGAAAACATTGGATAGCCTGTATATTCATAAGGTCACATGTGGTATGGCGCATACATTGTTTATTGCACGGTCGGATACTGAAGAAGACGAGAAGGCACTGGCAAAGATTCCTATTTTTAAGGATGTAAAGCCTGTTAAAGATGAGGCCTAGGTCACTGACATAGCGAATCAATTATGTCATCTGTAGGTTGACGTCACAATCGTAGTTGGTAGAAGTACTCATCATGAGTAGGCATACTCTGTCGGTTGTACGACTTATAAATCTTTACTATTTATGATCATGTCGATAGTCACTTACAGGACTGGCGGTATGATCAGCGAACGAAAAGAAGAAGACTATTTAATAAACATTCTGTTGAATATTTTGAAACTAATTTGACTGGGGACTGTTGCTGCCAAGGCAGCAACAGCCCCCAGTCAAATAAGTTCCAAAATATTCAACAGGTTAGCTGTATAGTTGGCATGACATTGGGATTCTGGGAAATCATGATTCAATGTATATAAATCAATCACAACACATGCACCGCATAGTTGGAGCTTGGCTAGAAATGGGCAAGCCAGCTGAAAGTGGATTCCTCCATTTCTCATTTAATGCTTAAGCCTGCCAAGAATGGCTTCTGTAGTGGTCCTAATAAATGGCCACATATCGAGCAAGAAAAGAATGGCTTAGAAGTTACATTGTATACATATACCACTGACTGACTTAGTGAAGTTCTTATTTTCTTCACCGGTAAGGGGTTACACTCTTCTATCTTGAACTTCCGAATTACTTGCTTCTAGGCCATCTACATATCAGTTCTGCTGGTTATTTTTAAACTTATTTAACTGACAGTAATTTCTGACTTAAACGCTACAGTGACTCGGTCAACTTTTTTTCAAAATATTAACCTAAGCTTAACTATAGCTAGCATACATGTAGAAAATAGCTACTATGCTGTACAGGGTTAATTGTTATAAACCAGTTCCATGCCTCTTGTAATGTGTTTTGGAAGAGTTGGCTGACAGCATGGAATGGTAGAATGCTGGTACATGTATATGGTACCACTTTTGTTATTGCGTTGAATGATCACGATCGATTCTTTCAGAATAATCGCTCTGAGCAAAATGTCAATTTTCATGCCCGATCGCATTCAAAAGTAATTAAAAGGTAGGTCTTGAAATACTTTATGCAGGGAAATTATTCACGATTATATGAATACATTTTTTATCATATAAAATTCATGATTTAAAATAAAATTTTTGATTTTATCATGTAATCATGTATGGTCAAGTTCGACTCCTAACCATAGTTAGCTATAGCTAACTAGAGTACCAGTCGAACTTCAAATAGTTAACTAGCTAGTCAACTATAGTCAACCGAGCACCCGACCTCGGTTCAGATGGTTAGTCCGATATTTGCGTAAATTTCAAAATGGCGGACACGTGTCGCTTGACGTGAATAAAAGTGTAAATATTTCATTAAATAACTTGGTTTTGATGAAATTATGCTTTCCCACTGTATGTCAATGTTCCCAAGCCCATATTCCTTCCTACTTTCTGTCATATGGACGCTTTTTGACGTCTTAGAGGACAAAAATAACCCATTTTCGTAGCTCATTAAAACGGACGACAGAAAGGGTTAATGGAGACTGGTACCCGGCTCCAAATTTTCTGCAATAGTAATTCAATAGGCAACCGGGTACCAACGAACTATAGTCGACTACGATCAAGTTCGACTGGGCATAGCAACTTCGCATGATCAGTAAACCATGAAACTGACTATGGTTAGCAAGTCGAACTTGACCCAAGCCTACTGTACATAATTAATGTTGACATTCTAGAGAGATAACATCACTTCTATTAATATTCACCATGGAATGGCCCTTTCCATTTTTAGCTATGCCCCGCCCATCACTAGCTAAGCTCCACCCACACCTCGCCGTGTTGGGATTGATCGATCCCCGAATGCCCTAACTATCAATTTCCTGAAAACTATACAGGGAAGCTGTAGAATATTTTGTAACTAATTTGACTGGGTGCTGTTGCTGCCTATGGCAGCAACAGCGCCCAGTCAAATTAGTTTCAAAATATTCAACAGAATATTTATTAAATAGTAAAAGCAAAGAATTTGTACAACAACGCAGACTGTCTTCAAATATGCGTTCGTGACATACTTATCGACGTCATTCATAATGATGTCATTCTACACATCACACAGTTATGACGTCATATGATGGGTGGGTACTTTGGAAAGGTGAATTGCTACCAATAGTTGTGGAAATAAGCTGGAATTGAACAATATACCAAATAAATAGTCAATGAATTTCATGAGATTGCATTTTAATTCTGAAAAATCTTTACAATTCAGACATTTAAATCTTAAAAGTAGATTAAAAGGTGTGATAGATGGTAATGATGTGAACCATGTTTACAGGATTCAAACGTGATATCGTTTAACACTTTATTGGTCATGTCAGTCAAAAATTGGGTTCTTAAAAAAAATTTACCACAAATGATTGGGTCAATAACCGAGCCAGTCATTCTAATGGTAAAATTAAAAAGTCTTGTCCTGAAGATGGACAGTCCGCAAGACCACTGCGATGGCCAGTTTTGTCTTGCTTGATCATTAAAGGGTTAAACTTCAATTTTAAGTCTACATTTCATTCGGGTAAAAAACATTTTTTAAAAGACCTGAATTTATTTCAATGCTGTCATTTATTATCGAGTTTGGCAATCATGGAGTTTGACAATCAGAATTTTTACTTGTGACACGCAACTTGTACAAGTAAATTTGTGCACATTTTGGTAAAGGTGCTTCTTGTCATAACTATAGGGCATTAAGCTTTTTAAACATAGTACAGCTCAGAAATAACTTATCATGTTTCCAAAACAAAATAAAACTTACTGTTAAATATTTTGAACACAATTGTATTGGATGACATTGCTCGTCTTCCAATACAATTGTGTTCAAAATATTCAACAGAACATTTCTTACGTTGCATTCAAAATTGTACTACCATGTTTGATGTTTTAAGTTATTTCGGTGACGTCCTGTAATACCTCATCGTGGTCATAATCGAGTACGATATCATGTAATATAATATTTGTTTATTGTCAGATTGTGTTATTTACTAGAGTATATCAACGACGTACCCATTCACAAGATGATCAGCTTGTTCCGCCTAGAATGTTCTTTGTTCTTCAATCATTGTTCACTCACCATCGGCAGAGCCTTTGATTGACCTGTGTAATTATATATACCCTGGGAAATTCTCAAATTACTCATGTAACTGTCTTCGAATAAGACTCTTGGCTGCTCTTGTCTCAAAAATTTTATGTTGAGGCCAGCCAAAGTGGACTCTGCAGTCCGCGTGAAGAATATCCATCTACCAGCTGTCCAGCCAAGAGAACTGTTTTTGAAATTTTACCACGGAAATGACTCGATAGATGACAGCCAGTTGCTCATGGTAAATTAAAAAAAAATAGTCTTGGTATGCAAATGAACAATGACAAAGCAAAAATATTTTACTTTTGACCATTAACAGTTTAATAGTGAAGCCAGCCACAAACAGTATCTACAGTGGTCACAGGTATCTGCAGTGGTCACAGGTGTCTGCAGTGGTCACAGGTATCTGCAGTGGTCACAGGTATCTACAGTGGCCACAGGTATCTGCAGTGGTCTCCGGTATCTGCAGTGGTCTCCGGTATCTACAGTGGTCACAGGTATCTGCAGTGGTCACAGGTATCTGCAGTGGGCTCCAGTATCTGCAGTGGTCTCGGGTATCTGCAGTGGTCACAGGTATCTGCAGTGGTCTCGGGTATCTGCAGTGGTCTCAGGTATCTGCAGTGGTCTCGGGTATCTGCAGTGGTCTCCGTTATCTGCAGTGGTCTCCGGTATTGGCAGTGGTCACAGATATCTGCAGTGGTCTCCGGTATCTGCAGTGGTCACAGGTGTCTGCAGTGGTCACAGGTGTCTGCAGTGGTCACAGGTACCTGCAGTGGTCACAGGTATCTGCAGTGGTTGCAGATATCTGCAGTGGTCACAGGTATTTGCAGTGGTCACAGGTGTCTGCAGTGGTCACGGGTGTCTGCAGTGGTCACGGGTATCTGCAGTGGTCACGGGTATCTGCAGTGATCACGGGTGTCTGCAGTGGTCACGGGTGTCTGCAGTGGTCACGGGTATCTGCAGTGCTCACGGGTATCTGCAGTGGTCACGGGTATCTGCAGTGGTCACGGGTGCCTGCAGTCGTCACGGGTGTGCAGTGGTCACGGGTATTTGCAGTGGGCACGGGTATCTGCAGTGGGCACGGGTATCTGCAGTGGGCACGGGTATCTGCAATGGTCACGGGTGTCTGCAGTGGTGATGGGTGTCTGCAGTGGTCACGGGTGCCTGCAGTCGTCACGGGTGTGCAGTGGTCACGGGTATTTGCAGTGGGCACGGGTATCTGCAGTGGGCACGGGTATCTGCAGTGGGCACGGGTATCTGCAATGGTCACGGGTGTCTGCAGTGGTGATGGGTGTCTGCAGTGGTGACGGGTGTCTGCAGTGGGCACGGGTATCTGCAGTGGTCGGGTATTTGCAGTGACCACGGTGCCTGCAGTGGTCACAGGTTCCTGCAGTGGTCACAGGTGCCTGCAGTGGTCACGGGTGCCTGCAGTGGTCACGGGTATCTGCAGTGGGCACAGGTATCTGCAGTGGGCACGGGGTATCTGCAGTGGTCTCGGGTATCTGCAGTGGTCACAGGTATCTGCAGTGGTCACAGGTGTCTGCAGTGGTGACGGGTGTCTGCAGTGGTCTCAGGTATCTGCAGGGGTGATGGGTGTCTGCAGTGGTGACGGGTATCTGCAGTGGTCACGGGTGTCTGCACTGCTCACGGGTATCTGCAGTGGTCACGGGTGCCTGCAGTGGTCACGGGTATCTGCAGTGGTCATGGGTATCTGCAGTGGTCTCGGGTGTCTGCAGTGGTCTCGGGTATCTGCAGTGGTCTCGGGTGTCTGCAGTGGTGATGGGTGTCTGCAGTGGTGACGGGTGTCTGCAGTGGTGACGGATGTCTGCAGTGGTCACAGGTATCTGCAGTGGTCACGGGTGTCTGCAGTGGTCACGGGTGTCTCCAGTGGTCATGGGTGTCTCCAGTTGTCACAGGTGTCTCCAGTGGTGACGGGGGGTCTGCAGTGGACACGGGTGTCTGCAGTGGTCTCGGGTATCTGCAGTGGTCTCGGGTGTCTGCAGTGGTCACGCGTGTCTGCCGTGGTCACGGGTGTCTGCCGTGGTCACGGGTGTCTGCAGTGGTCACGGGTGTCTCCAGTGGGCACAGGTATCTTCAGTGGTCACAGGTGTCTCCAGTGGTCACGGGTGTCTCCAGTTGTCACGGGTGTCTCCAGTGGTCGCAGGTGTCTGCAGTGGTCACAGGTATCTGGAGTTGTCCCAAATGTCTGCCCTCGTCACAAGAAATGTCCATCTGCAGGACACCAGAAGACTATAATTGTCAATTTTGGTGGTAAATTTATAAAAGTAGTCTTCTATTGGCAAATGGACATTCACTGAGGAAATTTTTTAGTTTCCTTGAAAAATCTTGAGCATTGATGGTTTAATTAACATAACTAGCATTTTGAGAGCTTTGAGATGCTATTGACACCAGGGTGGTTAGTCAGGCCATCCTAAGAAAGGCTCGTGTAGGAAACTAGTGCTCCGCAATATAGTTGTTAAATGTCTGACTGCTACAATCCACGAGACAATAATTTCATGGGGCAGTAACTCTGGATCTGGTGGATTTTGTGAAAACAATTTGACTGAAAGTTGTTGGTGACTTGGCTATCAACAACTTTCAGTCAAATTGTTTTCAAACTATTCACCTGGTCCGGAATTAAACAACATGGAGAATGTAGTCTGCAGAAATTCAGCAGGCAGAGTTAAGTGTGTCTTAACGGGTGAGTACTGACATGACAGGGTTTCATACATTTTTAATTTTCATTAATAAATGTCATTGTTCTTAAAATTCATTAATATTTCATGCGCTTATATTAAACTTGTGAATTTTGTTATAGATTTATGTATATGTATATCTGAAAAAAATTGCATATTTTTCATCAGGTAGTCACTTGGCACCAAGGAGAGGGAGGGGGGTCGATGCTATACAGGGCTGTTGGCAGGGGGGCGGGTAGCCACTTGGCACCAAGGAGAGGAGGTGGTGTCGATGCGGTACAGGGTTGTTGGGGGAGGTGCTCCCAAAAATTCATCGGGAATCTATCTACATTTATGTGTACAGTAAGTTAGGTATTTAGTGCTGAAAAATTCTATTAAAGGAAGGGGAAAAGGGAATTAACGATTGATGTTTCTTGGTAATTTCATACAATATGAAATAAACTACCACCGGTAAAAATGTAAATGAATCAGGATTATTTGAGAAAAAAAGCATTTACTAAATCTAGGAGCGCTTAACTTGGAACCAATTAGTGATGTAGCCGTTGCCTCCCCCTCCGCCATGTGTCAACTGTGTCTGCAGATATACCGCGTACTCGAATATAACAAAGGCAAATACATGAATATAGTTTTGTAAGCGTATGAATAGTATTCTTTATAGGCTCCAATGTAGAGCGATTAACTCGCTACTGTCAACCAATCTAGGTCAAAATGATTTCAAAATACACTGCTGGTTTCCAAGGTAGCAACATGATGCCTACTGAATATGTTGAAAGTATGTAACTGAATACAGATCCTGTCTCTGGAAATAACGGTTTTCAGTCAAATTGTTTTAAGATTGGACAGTATTTTACCTGTAGGAAGTAGTGGCTAATCAGTTCAACGTGAATATAACTGAGATTATATGACTGGCTGTAGCGGGTATTATGTATTCTCTCGGCATACACCAAACCTGCGTCACTAATTGGTTCCCGCCAGTGACATAGATGGTATTTATTTGTTTTTTTTCAAATAATTCCGATTTATATCTTAATTCTTACATTTGAACAATAAAATTTGAATTTTCTCATGAAAAATTCCCAGTTGAAGTGTTTTTGAAAATTTATCACTGGAATTACTGGCACAGTTATCAAGCCCGGAATTTCAGTGATACATTTTCAAAAGTAGTTTTCTGGTATGTAAATGGACGTTACTCAAGACCACTGCAAATGTAATCTTTGACCAGCTTGACCATTAACCACAAGCTGACCAAAAATGCTTTCTGTAGCGCTAATGAGAAATGCCCAATTGCAGATGAAGAGAAGACTTTTTTATAAATTTACCATGTGAATGACTGGCTCGATCATCGATTTTATAGCTAAATTAAAAAAAATCTTTGCAACTGGATATTTTCTATGAGAAAATGTCAATTTTCCTAAACAACTTTGATAGTTAAAGAAGGTACTGTGTCACACCAAGTAGTCTTAAATGAAAAACAATAGCAAACATACAATATTCCAGGCATATTTAACATATTTTTATGCAATCTAATGGAATATGAAATGATTTTCCATGTTGAGCGCCCTATCATTGAAATTGAATTGTGCATAAAAACTATGCAACATGGATGAGTTTTATTTAAATTGTGTAGGTTGTGCCTTGTGAAACGGGGGAATAGCCATTCAATAAGAAGGGCTTCCCCCATCGCAAAGTATGTCACAACGCATAAACAAATCGCTCGTGACAGCGATGAGTTTGTGAATGTTACGCTACACATTTTTCTTCTATTCATGTGTTTTAGCATGTTCTCATGTATCAACTTCTTGGTGAATCATATGAAGATATTTGTGCGCTAGAATAAGAAATTCAACAGTATTTTCGCGATTGGAAGTGGAAAACAATTCCGTCAAGGGACAATTCGCCACAGTAACCGTTGTTATTATAGTACAGTTTTTGTGCCTTGTGAAACGGTGGAATAGCAATTCAATAAGAAGGGCTTCCCCCATCGCAAAGTATGTCACAACGCATAAACAAATCGCTCGTGACAGCGATGAGTTTGTGAATGTTACGCTACACATTTTTCTTCTATTCATGTGTTTTAGCATGTTCTCATGTATCAACTTCTTGGTGAATCATATGAAGATATTTGTGCGCTAGAATAAGAAATTCAACAGTATTTTCGCGATTGGAAGTGGAAAACAATCCCGTCAAGGGACAATTCGCCACAGTAACCGTTGTTATTATAGTACAGTTGTAATACGCTGGTGGCTTATTTTAAAGTCGAGGGTAATTTGCGCGATTTTACGTGAGATTGTACATACCTACGCCATTTCCTTAGCCCTATTCTATGCATTGGGCATAAAGAAATGTAGGATATAGGTCGACTATTTACGTTTTGCTTGTAGAATACGCATAAACGAGTCTTACAGCTTCATATGTCGGTAAGTCAGTCTTCCACACAGTCAGTTGGTCGGTCGGTCAGTGGGTGGTTGGTTCGGTCTGTCAGCCTGTCTGTATGCCCGCCACTCATCTGACCTATCACTCATGCAGTCAGTCTGTCACTCATGCGATCTGTCACCCATGTAGTCTAGCCTGTCAGTCTATTTATCATGCAGTCATCCGATCTGTCACTCATGCAGTCATCCGATCTGGCAGTCATCAGATCTGTCACTCATGTAGTCATCCGATCTGTCACTCGCAGTCGGTTGGGCGGTCACTGGGTTGGTCAGTCGGTGGGTGGGTGGTTTGGTCCGTCAGTCCGTCACGTATGTAGTCATCCAATCTGTCACTCATGCAGCTATCTGATCTGTCACTCAGGCTGTCTATCAGTCTGTCACTCATGCAGTCATCCGATATGTCACTCATGCAGTCCATCAGTATGTCACCCATCGTCATGTGATCTGTCACTCATGCAGTCCATCAGTCTGTCACTCATAGTCATCGTATCTGTCCCT
Source organism: Chaetoderma sp. LZ-2023a (assembly GCA_034401795.1). NCBI lineage: Eukaryota > Metazoa > Mollusca > Caudofoveata > Chaetodermatida > Chaetodermatidae > Chaetoderma > Chaetoderma sp. LZ-2023a. The sequence goes on from CM067359.1 coordinate 124,583,215, forward strand.
CATGTAGTCATCCAATATGTCACTCATGCATTCCGTCAGTCCATCACTCATCCGATCTCTCACTCATCTGATCTGTCACTTATGCGCAGTCCATCAGTCTGTCACTCATGCAGTCATCAGATCTGTCACTTATGCAATCGGTCATCTGACCTGACACCCAAACAACATGTTAGTCTGTCAGTCATGCAGTCGCTCATCCGATCTGTCACTCACGCAGTCGGTCGGTTATTCGATCTGTCCCTCATGCAGTCAGTTAGTCAGTCAGCCATTCATCATATCCGTCATTCAACATATCCGTCACTCATGCAGTCGGTCATCCGATCTGTCACTCATGCAGTCAGTCGGCCATCTGCACTGACACTCATGCAGCCAGTCGGTTAGTCAGTCATTCGGTCAGTTGGTTACCTGTCAGCCTGTCCATCAGTATGGCAGTCATCAGATCTGTCACTCATGCAGTTGGTCATCTGACCTTTCACTCATGCAGTCAGTCGTTCATCCAAACTCGATCATGCAGTTGGTCCATCAGTCTATCACTCGTACAGCTATCCGAGCTGTCACTCATGCGGTCTGTCAGTCCATTACTCATGCAGTTGGTCATCCGATCCATCACTCATGCAGTCAGTCGTTCGGGGTGTATGTCAGTCCATCACTCATGCAGTCATCCGCTCTGTCACTCATGCATCCAATCAGTCCATCACTCATGCAATTAGTCATCCGATCTGTCACTCATGTAGTCGGTCAGTCATCTGATCTGTCACTCATGCAGTCGGTCGATCGGCCGGTCATTATGTCTGTCAGTCCATCATTCAAACGATCAGTCACTCATGCAGTTTATCACTCATGCAGTCTGTCAGCCGATCTGTCACTCGTGCAGTCAGTCAGTCATCTGGTCTGTCACTCATGTAGTAAGTCGGTCAGTTATTTGGTCATTCATTCAGTCGGTTGGTCAGCCTGTCCATCAGTCCGTCACACATGCAGTCATCAGATCTCACACTTATGCAGTCGATCAGTCCATCACTCATCCAGTCAGTCATCTGATCTGTCACTCTTGCTGTTGGTCAGTCATCCGATCCGCGGTAATTAGGGCCATCAGTCCGTCCATCATTCAACCGACCTGTCACTCTTGCAGTCCATCACTCATGCAGCCGTCAGTCTGTCAGTCATGCAGTCGCTAATCCAATCTGTCACCCATGGAGTCGGTCGGTCATTCGATATGTCCCTCATGCAGTCAGTCGATCGGTCAATCAGCCATTTGTCATGTCTGTCATTCAACATATCTGTCACTCATGCAGTCCATCACTCATGCATTCGGTCATTTGCACTGTCACTCATGCAGTCAGTCGGTCATTTGATCAGTTGGTCGGTCCATCAGTCTGTCACTCATGCAGTCATCAGATCTATCATTTTGCAGTCTGTCAGCCCGTCACTCATGCAGTCGGTCATCTGATCTTTCACTCATGCAGTCAGTCATTCATCCGACCCATCACTCATGCAGTCAGTCGGCCTGTCTTTTAGTCCATCACTCATACAGCTATCCGAGCTGTCACTCATGCAGTCCGTCACTCATGCAGTTGGTCATCTGATCTGTCACTCATGCAGTCGGTCATTCGGCCTGTCTGTCAGTCCGTCACTCATGCATCCAATCAGTCCATCACTCATGCAGTCAATCATCCAATCTGTCACTAATGCTGTTGGTCAGTCTGTCGATCATCCAGTCATTATGTCCGTTAGTTCATCATTCAACTAATGTGTCATTCATGCTGTTCATCACTCATGCATGCAGTCAGTCATCTGCTCTGTCACTCATGCAGTAAGTCGGTCAATCGTTTGGTCACTCATTCAGTCGGTTGGTCGGCCTGTCAGCCTGACCATCAGTCTGTCACACACACAGTCATCAGATCTCTCACTCATGCAGTCTGTAAGTCCATCACTCATCCAGTTGGTCATCTGATCTGTCACTCATGCAGTCAGTCGTTCAGTCTGTCTCCCTATCTGTCAGTCCATCAATCATGCAGTCATCCGATCTGTCACTCATGCATCCCATCAGTCCATCACTCATGCAGTCCAATCTGTCACTCATGCAGTAGAGCTGGGCGGTCTGACGGTAGTACCGTGAGGACCGCGGTATACCGTGAACCGTGACCGTTGACATTTCCAAATACAGTGAATACCATCCATAATGTTTGAGCAATATTTGAGAAATATATTCATAAAGTCTGACTTGACAAAGGGTAAATGGGTGCTAATAGTGCCAAAAATACAGGTATCCCTAACTATTAGCCGAGTTGAGGTGAAAGGGTCGTTGTAAAAACAAACATCAAGACGTCAATCACAAAATAATGACTGCAGAATTGTATGTCAAACGTACGTCTTGAACGTTTCACGGTAAAATTGCTTTATTTACGTAGTATTTGCTCGCGCCGTTTTGATCACGTGCTAATTTATTAACAATGAGCAGCGTTGAAGTCGCTATTTTCTTTTTCTAGCTTGTTTTAAGAAATTTCTTTAAGGATTAAATCCAGCGACACCTAAAAATTATAGTGTTTTAGTTTTTGTAATTCATTTTTCAACTGGCTACACGTCGGAAGTTCACGGAAATAGCTTGTTACACGTATTGTTCACGTGAAGCATGGCGAGTAAGGAGTCTGCACATGGGGTGCTCGGTAATTATCAGAAACTTTGGAATCGGCTATATTCAATGTCGTGTTATATGTATGTGTATAGGCCTGTTTTCGTGAGTAACAAAATATACGACTCCAACAGAAATAAAATAGTACAACACTCGCCCCGTTTAAATACTCACAGATTTTGTCTGGACTCTGTTTATCAAAGGGCTCGACTGCCAAAATAAAATTTACCGTTTGCTGGTCGCACGCATTAATAGCAAGAACAATCCAGATTGAAAATAGTGCACCCAATGTCTCAAACAGCGGATTATAGTTAGTGAGTCGACCACACCCTTTGACCGATATTCCCGTGAATGATATTACGTCAATAAAAATAGTGACCTAATAAAATCGTGAAACTAAACAGTCGCAATAGCCATGTTTTTCTTCTCTAAATCAGGAAGCCGATTTATCTATTTACTTATATTTACCGTTGATTGGAGATGGAAGTGAAAAGGAAATGGAAAAAATTGTTCTAATTTCGTGGCATGCCTCAAGCTCAGATGATGGTATACTGTGGTACCGCGGTATTTTTTCATGGTACCGATACCGTCATGTGAATATCAATACCGCCCTGCTCTATCATGCAGTCAGTCCGTCATCCGATCTGTCACTCATGCAGTTGGTCAGTCATCCGATCTGTCACTCATGCAATCTACCGGTCATCTGATCTGTCACTCATGCGGTCGGTTGAAAATTGTCAAAAAGTCGCCCCTCTTTCCCCTCCCATATCAATACTGCATCTGTTTGTAATTTCAAGGTGAGATGAGGTCAAGAAAAATCAGGATATGATTGCGTTTTCATAATGAAAGTCCTGTAATGAAAATACCACAATACTGGTAAGACACACTTATGAATAAACGTGTGTTGCGCTGCCCGTTTTCATAACAACTGCAATAGTTTGTAAACTATTGTGAACGCGTTACGAAAACTGATAACGCAAGCCACATTCACTTATACGCTGTGCGCGTTACTAGTATTGTTGGCCAGTTTACAACTAATTCACCTATTTTAGTCTAGCCTATCATTTCATTTAGTCGTTAATAGTATACTGAACCAAAAAAGTTTAGCAACAGAATATTACTGTATAAATGTTATTTAACAAAAACAATAAATTGATTCAAATATATTATTTAATTGATAGGTTATCCAATTTGAACAACAGTCTCTTGTTACTGTAATGCTAGCATCGCGCCTTTAACACGGCATCATTCAATGGAAGGGTCCAATTTAAATAATGACACTGAGCTGTCAATACCGGTTGTGACCTCCGCGTGCATTAACCACCGCCATACATCGCTTTCTCATGCTTCGAATTGTCATGAAGAGCAATCGCATCCCATTCGTGGAGCAGTGCAGCTTCCAGCTCCCGCACGTGAAGATGTGGATGGTTCTCACGCACCATACGGCCAAGAATGTCCCACACGTGTTCGATAGGAGACAGGTCCGGTGATAGCGCTGGGCAGTCCAACACCGGAATGTTGTTAGCCTCAAGGAAATCAGTGGGGACCCTAGCTGAATGAGGACGGGCGTTGTCTTGCTGGAACATAAAAGTCTGCATGATGCTGCATAAAAGGGATGACAACAGGGGCGACAACTTCTTCACAGTAACGTTGAGCCATTAAATTTCCACGAATCACAATAAGATCTGTTTTGCCATTTTCATGGATTCCAGCCCACACCATGACACTGCCGCCACCAAATCTGTCGTGCTGATTGATGTTGGCTGCATCATACCGTTCTCCTAAACGTCGCCAAACCCGTTGCCTACCATCCGCCACAGCCACACAAAACCTCGACTCATCACTGAACAAAATGTGGCTTCATTGTTGAGCACGCCATCGCTGATGAGTTCTTGCCCATGCAAACCGATTCTCGATGTGATGCTCTGTAAGCGGAACAGCAACAAGTGGATGACGGGCATGCAGTCCAGCATCATGGAGTCTGTTTCGCACAGTTTGTGCATGCACTGTAGTGCCGGTAGCGCTGTGCAAATTACGGGACAGCCACGGCGCAGTCTCAAACTTGTGACGTTACTAAGTAGCGGTCTTCTCGTGGTGTTGTTGCTCTCGGTCTGCCAGATCGTGGTCGGTCATTAACATGTCCAGTTTCCTGCTCACGTTGGCGGAGACAGGAAATGGTTGAGGCATGAACATTAAAATGTCGAGCAACAGCGCGAATGCTCTGCCAGCAGCGAGTCTTCCTATTGCTTCATGGCGCTGATTTTCGGGTAGCCCTGGGCGGCGGCCCATGTTCGGTGGTAAACTTTTAAGCGTTTTCTGTTAACGTTCGTTGTCTGCTTTTGCAATATGGTGAATTTTTGCATTCACTACCCGCCAATGTGGGCCAGTGCATGAAAAATGCATTTTCACATGCAGTAAGCATGCGGCCGAGAAATGCAAGAAATGATTTGCATTTCTTCATGATCAGTGAGACATTACATTGACGAAACATGCCTGCAAATAAATGGACGCATAGTTTTTTGCTCAGTATAGTTTTAACTCTCGTATCAGCCAAAAACGGCTTCTACAGCGGTCTTGGGAAATTCCCATTTGCAGACAGAGAAGAGTATTTTTGAAAATTTACCACTGGAATGACTGGCTCGATAACCGAGCCAGTCATTCCAGTGGTAAATTTTCAAAAATACTCTTCTCTTGGTCTGCAAATGGACATTTTCTATGAGATAATTGAAACTTTCTTGGACAAATTCAAGGGTTAAATGGGGAATAAGAATGTATTCTGTGTTGTATAATGTTAGGAATGCATAATATGTTAGATAATCGTCCTAGAGAATATTCATTGTTAAATATAAGATTTAAACATGTGTATCACTTAACCCTTTAACACTCAAATTTAGTCAATAAAATTTTAATTTGCTCATAGAAAATGTCCATGTGCAGACCAAGAGAAGAGACTATTTTTTTAGATTTACCACTGGAATGACTGGCTCGGTTATCGAGCCAGTCATTCCAGTGATAAATTGTCAAAAATAGTCTTCTTGGTCTGCAAATGGACATTTCTCAAGACCACTGCCGAAGCCGTTTTTGGCTGACATGCATGTTAAAGGGTTAAAACTTGACCTGGCCCAAAAAAACACATTTCTGAGAAATGTCCATTTGTAGACCAAGAACTTATTTTTTATTATTTACCACTGGAATGACGGGCTCGATAACCGAGCAAGTAATTTTGGTGGTAAATTTTCAAAACTAAGCTAGTGGTCTGTAAATAGACATTTTCTAGGAGAAAATTTGAATTTTCTGTGACAAATTTTGAGTGTTATAGGGTTAATAATCTTACTCGACATATTAGTGCTTTACGTTTGAACTGTAGTCAGTTCATCTTACTATATATTTTAAAGGCAGCACAATTTAAATGTATTTACTGTCAACTGTAGACCTTAGTAGCACTATCCTTCATATAATTACGTATAAATATTTTTAAATAACTAAAATGATGGCATTTTTTATGCCAGCTTTAATGAGGCCATTGTTCATTGTCATTCCATACTCCTTTATATTGTCGTATAATGTCATTGACTAGCTGTTTTCACAGAAAGTAACTGACCAATCAACTTGCACGAAACTCCGCATTAAAGGGTTAGTACAAGACTCAAAACTTTCAGCCATGTCTACTTAAAGCTGAACATTGCATGTTAAAATACTAAATGGGTGCGGCGGCTTCGAGTAGTGGCTAGAACTCAGGACTACTTAACCGGAGAACCCGGTTTGCGCCTGAGCTGCACACTATCCCATCGTTGTTGGAAACATGGACAATTTCCTTGGCTTCTTGCTTCCACCCATCAGTATAAATGGGTACCAGTGTAAAAACTGGGGAAGTTACCAATTATAGACAAATAAAGACAGCCTAGAGGTGACGTGAATGGGACCTGGAATCAGGGACTCGATAGATGCCAATAACTCCTGAGAAGACAACTTTTGAAAATTTACAATTGGAATGACCGACTTCGTTATCAATCCAGTCATTCCACTGACAAATTTTAAACCAGAAATCTGGTTGCAACCATGAAACTTGACTTTGTGACTTTGCAATGAACTATGAAGATTAGCGTCAAGCCAGTGTCCCAATGACTGACTTCTTGACCCCAACGTCATTGTGCCATGCTCTCCTTAAATGAGTTTAGGTTTAGTATGATCGATTAAACTTGAGATATGAACTGATTAGTTTAATTACCATAAATGCAAATTCTAAGATGACAATACCATCACCATCGCTGCTGCCAGATGAATCAGAATTTATCACAATAGGTTCTTTTAATTCGAGCTAAAAATAGTCTTCTTGACAGGCAAATAGCTATTTCTAAAGCCCCTAGGATCACAGGGTCACTACATCAAGTATCAACGAATGAGTGCTTGCGATGGAACATTATCGACTCCACATTCTAGTTGAAGTTATAAATATTTGAAAACCTAATGGTGAGTGATAAAATTCTAGAATCGTTTGGATAATTTATCAATGCAGTTCAGCTTTAAGTGTTTGCCTGCTGAATTTCTGCAGACTACATTTTCCATGAGGTTGAACTCTGGATATTTTGAAATGAATTTGACTGAAAGTTGTTGGTGGCTAAGCCACCAGCAACTTTCAGTCAAATTCTTTTCAAAATATTCAGCAGGTCCAGAGTTGTTCCCCATTGAAATTATGGTCTGGTGGTCTGTAGCCGCAGGCAGGTAGTTAATCATTATCATATTTCTATGTATATTTTCATAAACCATTGTAATTATTATTCATCAGTTCTTAATGAGACCGTGAGTAGTTCTCTTCGTCTAAAACAAATGTACAGTACATTATGAATAACAATAATAAATGTATTGATCAATGATGAACAAATACCATAAGTGTTAGTCATTGTAATCTGTTTAGTGATCATTTCATAATAAACCATTTACTATCACTATTATTATTATTATTATTATTATTATTATTCATTCTTGCACGGTGTAGATGTTATTAGTGTTGCTGACTCAGCGAGCAATGACTGCTGATCTAGCGGATTATTTTGAGAACAATTTGATTGAGTCGTTTCAGCACCGATTTTCAATCAAATCATTTTCAAAATGTTAGCTAGTGACACACAAGTATTCTCATATATACATCTAAGATACAACTTAGCACCCCAAAGGTAGTGGCAGTGGGTGCCAGGGGACCCCTAAAAATCTTGTGTGATTATTCAGGGTTCATAGAGCTGGCAGGTTTTTTCATTCATAGACTTTTCAAGGACTTTCAAGACTAAAAAAAGTTGATTTCTCAAGGACTCGGAACCAGGATCCTGGATGAAGTGAGGATATGAAACTGATGCAAAATTTCATACAACTTACCTTTAGAAGCTTTAAAATTAGTCTGAATTTTAGAACGGTTCCAGATGGATCTTGCCAGTCAAATTGCCAATCAAATTTTCTTAAATGTTTATTTACATCGGTACGTGAACGTTTTGTAGACAGTAAAAATCACATGGGAGGAAATGTTGATTTTCAAGGGCTTTTCAAGGCGGATGGGTGAAATTCCAGTACTTTTCAAGACAGTTCAAATGCAAGGCTTCAAATTTGTATGAACCCTGTCGGCCGTATTAATTAGTTGTGTATTTTTGCACTAAAATACCCATAAAATCTAAAATTGGATCCTCATAATTCATAGCTGATTCCATTGTATCTATTTTTAGCATGGATGAAAAAGCTGCATTTGATCCCGAGATTTTCAGTTTGGACCAAAAAAGTTGCTCAACCGCCAAAAAAGGCAGAACCGGCAAAAAACTTACAACCGGTAAAAATTATCACAACCGCCAAAAAACGGTCACAAACCGCCAAAACTGGTAAAAAAGTCACACCCGCCAAAAAACGGTCACAGGCCGCCAAAACAGGTCAACCGGTAAAATGTTTGACCAAGCCGCCAAACCTCTTTTCTGCCCATATATAGTCAAGATCGACTCAATCCACAGGCTCGCCCAGGAAGGGTATATATAGAAGCAGTGTTGCCCACAACATCTGATTTTTGGGGGTCTCAAGGACCCCACACCCTCCGATTTGGGGGTCCCACTGTAAAATCTGGGGGTCCCATGGGGTCCTCATCTGAAATATGGGGGTCCCATGTTTTTTTCTTAAAATAAACACAACACATTGATCTAATTATAAAGCACTTTATTAAACATGTTGAAAACAGTGCCAGTCATTCCAGTGGTAAATTTTGAAAAATATGTATTCTGTGATCTACAATGGTGGCTAAAATTGATCTATTGAAGTGGCCCTTGTATATTTAACTAATAACATTTGAACTGCATGTCAATACACAATAACTCAAAGCACTGTACTTGTTTGTTGTCTGATAAACCAACCAACCTACATTGACAACCTTGTATGATTAACATTTCCAATGACCACGACATTAGTAATTAGCAAAGACCACTGCATTAATTTTTCTATTAAACCCTAACTTGGCTTTGGACGAATTGAAAATTTACGAGTATCTGGGGCGAGTTTGCTCAAGGACTACTTGACCTACTTCGATATAATGCGCGCGTATTTTTTATAATTTAACTGGAATGACCAAATATAGTGGAATACATAGGTTAAGAGCAGACAAAACAATAATTTATCAAACATAATCTGTATAAATCAGATTAAACTGCGTAATTAGTGAAAATATATCAGCTAATAACCGGATATGTCTAATTCATAGGGAGTAACTATGTAACGCGATTGTTGATTGGTTGAAGCATAGATAACGCATTAGCGTGTATCCAATAAGGACGCTTGTATCGGAGAGCTTTGAGCTACACGCTGTTTGGAAAAAAAAATCAATATTTTAACGCATGCCTACCTGTAGATCGATGAACATCGCTGCTGGGATGAGCTTTTTAGTTGAGAAATTGGGAACACCTAACGCTCGAGTATTGCTAAACATTATAAAACACTAATCCATCAGTCAATCAATCAGCCGCTATTGCTAAATAAAAGACGGCTTATAGCGCGTATTGATACCGTTATTCAAACAGCAATACAAAGACATCGCCGCTAATCCGTCAAATGACCATTCAAATGTAAAAGATATCACAATATCTTCCATATATTCCTTCATCCATTTAGATATTTTGATAAGTAAATAGAAAAATATATTTTGCCTGTAAGTCGTTGCTGCTTTAGGCAAGTAGGCATGCGCAAATTAATTTTAAAATATTCAGCAGATTAGTGATAACAACTTTGTGATCTGTCCAATGTTCTGATCTGTGAAAGGGTTAAGACGCCCAGACACGTTTGTATACGCTTGATCAGTTGTATTGGATTTCTCAAACGTGAGTTCCTCTAGAGGGCGATTCCGCTGTTATCCAATCAAATACTGACACGTCATACTGACGATTAGCGCAACAGACAGAAACATGGCGGGTATTTTTGCAATTTGTAGGCCAAACAAGGAGACTAACATAGGGCTTGTAAACTCATTACTTATAAAAAAAATTTGATCAAATGGAATACTAAGGATGATTTGGGGATTGTGTTTACAATTAAATGTGGTGGTTGAACCTGATTTATGGGCATTAACAACTTTGAGTTGTGCAAGAAAACATACAACAAATCATAGTCTTAAACAACGCACAATACATTAGGTATATTTTTTAAAGTAAAAACATGCACACAAATATACACACACGATAATAAAATCGATAATTAAGCACACACCAAAGTTACCAGTTTCCGTTACACTTTTTCACTGCATCCCTCGCGCGTCCTGGGGGATGCAGAGGGTTAATTTGTATGCGTCCCTCTGCCATTTTTATGCGTATATACGCGCAAAAGGACGCATAAGGGCAACTCTGTATAGAAGGGAAGAAAATTCCAGTCCAGATCATTCAGACTTGGTCTCACATCGAGACCAAGCGTCAGGCTTAACAAACTTCGACAAGTAGCTCATATAACTGACTACGTTGTTATCATCTATCATTTCACAATTGATTCATCCAGCAAACTGTTGCCACAGGAAATGGAGATAATCACAATACCTCCTCTGTCCACACTGAGTCTAAACTTATTATGTTCGGACACGCAAGCCGCCAGGTCTACACAGACCTGAATGCCACCAAAAACAACCGGTAACAATTACAACCGGTGAAGTTGACAACTGCCAAAAAAAAGTTGCCAAAAATGGCAGAACCGGAAATAACCATCCATAAGTATGTAGGGGAAAATACGCCCCTCTAAATTCAGAATCCAATGACGTCTCAGATTGATATCAAACCGCCATAGGTATTCTCATCGGACCTGGATGATGAAAACTCCACCTCATGGAGAACACAGAAAGAATGTCTGTATACACCGGCTCCACCCAATGGGGCCTATAGGCACAAACCGAGCAGGATAAGGGACGCCCTTTCCGTGGACCAACGCGCCCACCACGGGCGGACACGCCCAGTATGTTGTTATTATTCTTTTAATTCTACGGTGTTCTTAAGAATCGATCTCTTCAGCCAGATTATATGTTTCTACGCATTTTTGGCGACGTCATCACCATCGCCATAGATGTCACACATTGACGTCATACCCATTGTCATCACCTGCATCCTTTAAAGATGCTCTTCAATATGGAACCTCTACGTGGACTTCAGCACAAATAAAAGAACAACAAAGACACATAACTCACAGAGTTGTCGTGCTGCTTTATTTTTTCAAAACAAATTTTGAAACAAAAATTTACATAACTTCAATATCTAACCAGTTTTGATTTTGACTTTGTGTAACTGTGATACATAACTCACCATTTAATACACCAAACCATCCAGACGGGGCAAGGACGTCTCACACACACCTTGTCTATCAGTCCTAACACCCACACCATAGTTGCCATATCAGAACAAAGTGGAACCCAAAATGCCCACTCCCAGTTGACAAAACTTGGCCTCTGATGAGTTTCACTCAAGGAACGAAATGCCATGAAGTCTGAATCAAAAACAGTGATGACCACTCATGATCATTACCCATACAAGCAGGCAAAAAATCTCCACTAAAGGAGCAATACCTCTACTATTTTGACTTTCAGAAAACCCTTGGAAATCTTTTGGCAAAATGACCTACAACCGGTAAAAAATCCTGAACCGCCAAAAAGTTTTTTCAACCGCCAAAATGGACACAACCGGTAAAAAACTCACACCCGTTAAAAATGACCACAACCGCCAAAAAAGTTGCTCAACCGCCAAAACTGGCAGAACCGGCAAAAAACTTACAACCGGTAAAAATTATCATAACCGCCAAAAAACGGTCACAAACTGCCAAAACTGGCACAACTGGTAAAAAAGTCACAACCGCCAAAAAACGGTCACAGGCCGCCAAAACAGGTCAACTGGTAAAATGTTTGACCAGGCCGCCAAACCCCCCAAAACTTTCCAAACGGGGGAACCGCCAATCTGGTTCTTTTCTGCCCATATATAGTCAAAATCGACTCAATCCACAGGCTCGCCCAGGAAGGGTATAAAAGGGAAGAAAATTCCAGTCCAGATCATTCAGACTTGGTCTCACATCGAGACCAAGCGTCAGGCTTAACAACCTTCGATGAGTAGCTCATATAACTGATCATCTATATAAAAAAACATGGCCGACCTGGGCCAATCAAAATGTAGCATGTTTGGCAGCCATATTGGATTTTTTTATTTGATGGATTTTGAATCCAAAATTGGTTTTATATAGGTTTTTGGGTATTCTGATTTCAAATTTGCCATTTTCGAAACTCCGATGAATGGCTTGGCAGCAATCATGGATATTTTTCCCACCATAAGCTCCCATACTAAAGCAATAGGAAATTTAAAATGTCTTCTCGACTAGGCCAATTTAAATTATATTTGGCGGAATATTTACGAAATGGATCCAAGTTTGTTCAAAGGAAGGCAGGCGATCGGCCAATTTGGCCAGCAGCCTTCTTGGATTTTGACTGGTTTTTAGAAATGTCTAAAAATCTTCTCCGAAACCACTTGGTGGATATATGGCAAGAGCTGAACCATGTTTTTTCAAGAGAACCTGATGGGTCTATTTGTCTGACAGACATCTTGGATGATCTAGTTCTTGTTGCAATGGACCTTTCCATTTTTAGCTATGCCCCGCCCATCACTAGCTACGCTCCACCCACACCTCGCCGTGTTGGGATTGATCGATCCCCGAATACCCCAACTATCAATTTCCTGAAAACTATACAGGGAAGCTGTTGAATATTTTGTAACTAATTTGACTGGGTGCTGTTGCTGCCATAGGTGCAATTCATACGTGTCAGAGTATTTGAGATTTGGTGACGGTCTATATGGAACCCTTTGTGACGTAATGATTGTGATGTCATCATACACGCGCTGGGCTGATTATGACATCATACGAGGTCAGATGATGGATGGATACTCTGGAAAGGTCCATTCTGGCCAATGCTTTTTGATTCTACTTAAAGGTGATGACCTTTCTAGTTGGAATGCCTATGTGCCACGTGAGCAATACAGGCCCCTTGAGCCTCTTGTTCTATTTTGTGATACATTATTGTCATATGGCCAAAACAGTCAAGCTTTTACTTCCAGATATGCCAGAGATTCCTTAAAATTACTCTATTTGTAAACAAGCAGAAGTAAAGTTATCGAACGAAAACCCAAAATTTGTACAGACAGATGAACACAAATTCAGGAAGATGGATGGATGGACTGACTGACTGACCTACAAAATAGTGTAGTTCCCTACTACCATAGCCAACCTTCCAATGAAGTTTCGTCGCGGTACTCCATGCAAAGGTAAAGTTATCGAACAAAAACCCAAAATTTGCACAGCTAGACAGACACAAATTCAGGAAGACGGATGGACTGACTGACCCACAAAATAGCGTGAAATTCCCTACTACCAAAGCCAACCTTCCCATGAAGTATCGTCACGATACGCCAAGCAAAAGTAGTTATCGAATGAAAACTCAGACAGACACAATTTCAGGACGACAGATGGATGGACTGACTGACCCACAAAATAATGTGCCGTTACCTACCACCATAGCTAACATTCCCATGTAATTGTGTCATGATACTCCAGGCAAAAGTTATTGAATGAAAACCTGTGTGATGGATAGAAGCAAAAACATAAACCCTAAACATAACAAGAGGCCCAAGGGCCTGTGGCACTCACATGGACCATTGGCATTTAAATCATTTGCATTTAAATAGACATGATGGATGATTTTCTGAAAATCCAAAATGGCTACCAAAAAATTTACCAATCAAAGATTCTCATTTAATATGTTGAAGCCTACTGTCATAGTATCGTTCCATTGTTTTATTGAAATCGGGTTATTGATTGAAGGAGTACCGTTTTTAAATGGTTCCGGAAACCTTTCAGAAAATCAGATGGCTGCCAAAACACTGACCTATCAAAATTCTGAAGAGAATTTGTAGACTACGACAATAGGATCCTTCCAGCCAAATTTGGTTGAAATTTCCCAAGCGATTAATGAGTAGCATTTTATACACATTCCCATTTTTCGGAAAATCCAAGATGGCCACCATCAAAATCAAGCTGTGAAAATTCTGTATATAGCCTTTTAACTGATTTCCCAAAATATTCAGAAAGTCCAAGTGAGCCGGCGGAAAAAATGAGCAATCAAAATTCTGTATACAAGTTCTGAACCCTACCGCCCTAGGCCAGTCTGGTTGAAATCACCCAAGCAGTTAATGAGTAGCGTTTTAAACGATTTTTCAGAAAATTCAAGATGACCACCGAACAAATTGATTCTTTATACAAGCTCTAAGGCATACATACCACTTTTGGGTCCTTCCAGCTTTCTCGTTCAAGCGATTAATTAAGAGTAGCCTTTTAACTGATTACCAGAAATTTTCAGAAAATCCAAGATGGCCGCCAGAAAAATTGATAAAAATTCTGTATTTAAGTTCTGAAACCTAAAACTAGTATCCTATCAGCCAAGTCTGGTTGAAACTGTCCAAGCAGTTAATGAGTAGCATTTTAAACTATTTCCCACCATTTTCCGGAAAATTCAAGATGGCCACTGAAAATATTGACCCTTCAAAATTCTGTATATAAGTTCTGAAGCATACCACTCTAGGGTCATTCCAACTGAATTTTCTTGAAACAGCGAACTGGCTAATAAGGAGTAGGCTTTTAACTGATTTTAATTCAGAAAATCCAAGATGTCTAAGGACCATTAAAGTTTGTTCACGGGAAGTTGATACGTAAAAAATATGGCCACCATGGACCAGTCAAAATGTAGCTTGTTTGGCGGCCATATTGGATATTTTTATTTGATGGATTTTGAAGCCGAAATTGGTTGTATATAGGTTTTTAGGTATTCTGATTTCAACCTGTCAGATAAACGGTTTGTCGACCATCTTGGATCTTTTTCCCGCCAAAAACTCCTATACTAAAGAATTTGGGAAATTTAAAATGTTTTCTCAAGAACCACTGGGCTGATTTCAAGTATATATGACAGGAAGCACACTTAAGGCATAGGGATACAAGTTTGTTCAAAGGAAGATAATTGGGCAATTTGGCCGGCGACCATTTTGGATTTTGGCCACCTTTTAGAAATGTTTAAAAATCTCCGAAACCGCTTGGGGGAGCAATGCAAACCTTATGAAATATGATAGAGGGCAAGAGCTGAACCAAGACTGTTCGAGGGAACTTGACTTGCCAAACAGTTCGGTGGCCATCTTGGATGACCTAGTTTTTGCAAAAACGTCTCCAGAACCGCTGAACAGATCGCGACGAAATTTGGCAGATATGATTAGGGCCGAAACACCATTAAAATGTAGCCATGGAAAATTTATATGTCACAATAGACATGTCTGCCATGAATCAATCAAAATTTTGCATTTTTGGCGGACATCTGGTATTTTCTGCAAATTTCGGAGAAAATCATAAAAAGCCTTCTTACATGTATTAACCACTGGGCCAATTTTAATAAAACTTGGCTAAACCTTCTACACAGAAATTTGATTGGTAAAATTTTCAATTGTGGCCAATAATTTCAGGTGAGTGAATATAGGCCCCTTGAGCCTCTTGTTTTGGGTTGGTAGGTTTACCGCAAACCAAGAATTTTTAATGACGAGCTCGGCTAGAAGTTTTTGGAGGATAGGTACAAATGAGCCATATGCACATTTCAAAAAGATTTAACAACTGCCATGATGGCAGTTGTTAAATCTTTTTGAAATGTGCATATGGCTCATTTGTACCTATCCTCCAAAAACTTCTAGCTGAGCTCGTCATTAAAAAATTCATAAGGTATTTCATCACAAAAGTTGTTCAGGAATTTTGTCATGTGATCAGTAGAGCATTAAAGCTCAATGAATTCAATCGTAACCCAAATAATCATCTAAATTGGTCAAGAAAATCAACTTTTACTTATTGAATGGTCATTTGTAGGCATAAAGAAGACTATCTTTGAGAATTTCCCACTTGAATCACTGGCTTGGGCACCGAGTCAGTCATTTCAGTTGAAGATTTTCAGAAATAGTCTTCTGTTGCTCTGTAAATAGACATTCCACAAGACCTCTGCCACGGGAGGTTTTCACTGGCTCAGCCATTGAAGGTTTAACATTTCAATATACTGACTCCTGATGGCAAATTATCTAAAACTGAAATGCAATGTATGAATACACTTTTAGCTATGCCCCACCCATCTCTAGGCCATGCTTTGCGTGTGGCGGGATCGATTTATATACTTTAAGCCAAGATTTCCCATTTCAAGGTAACTATACAGGTAAGCCGTTAAATTTTTTGAAACTAATTTGACTGGGTGTGTTGCTGGCTTGCGGGCTATGGCAAAATATTTAACAGAATGGTTATTAAATAGTAGACAATACAATTCGTACAACTGACAAAATTTTCAAAGTTTATCACGTTCTAATTAGCTACGTCATTCATTACACATTTTGATTGTGAGGTCGGCGTACATGCAACGTAATTCATTATTCATGATGTCATATATTTGAGTGACAGATCGGATTCATTAATTTGGAACCATTAAATTAGAGCATAATACTAAAATGCAACAACCCCACTCGTAGTAGTGTAACCAGCAATATTCGCATGTGCGATTATTGCTTTAAGCGACCATGATCAATTATTTAAGAATAGTCGTGATTACTCGGTTAATCAGCCTGTTTACAAATGAGCCATACATAGTAAGAACAAAGACAAATCAATGATGAAAGCCGCAATTCTGGCTACCAATGTTCACTTGTAGGCCAAGCGAAGACTATTTTTGAAAATGTATCACTGGAATGCCTGGCTTGAGGCTCGAGCCAGTCATTCTAGTGATACATTTTCAAAAATAGTCCTCTAAGCCAGCAAATGGGCATATATTCACTAAAAAATGTCAATGTTGGTGACCGATCGCATTAAAGAGTAAATTAAGAGGTAGGTTTTGAAATATTTTATGCAGTATAAATTATTCACGATTATATGAGTATTTAATTTTTAATCATTTAATTTCACGATTTTGGATTTAATCTTGTAAACCTACAGCAATGGCCGTTATAACAAGCTTTAGAATGTATACTATGATATAATTGCTTCATATCACCACTAATGTACCGCCTTCATCCAAAACACTGATGACTCATGGGAGAAAACTAACCATATGCTCAACAACTCATAGCTCTGACCGCCTCATTTTCTACGATTCATTACTTTAAAAGTTATTTCCATTTTGGCTGCATCTAATATTCTGAAATATTCCTTCAAATAAATAGATTACATGCATCTTAGACTCCATGTTCAGTACATCAACCATGAGAAGATTAAGTGACCACAGAAGCACGCACGATTCAACGCGCATTCGCTTGAGAGAAAGTCCGAAGAGACTAGCTCCAGGTGGCTTGTACCATGGCAGGAACCAATGCTGTACAGTTGCGCTGCAGACTTCCGATATTAGGGAGACTTTAGCCCATGACTGATCAAATTTGGTAAAGAAAAAACAAATATTTGCTTAATATCGAAAATCAATTCTCGGGCCAAGAGAATATTTTTGAAAATTTACCACTGGAATGACTGGCTCGCTAAGCGAGCCAGGTATTCTAATGGTAAATTTTCAAAAATATTCTCTTGGCCTGCAAATAGGCATTCCTCAAGATCACTGCAGAGGCTGGTTTTGGCTGGCTAATGACCTTTAACCCTTTAAAGGTCAAATTTGTTCAAGAAAATATAAATATTTGTTTATTGAATGTCCATTTGCAAACCAAGACTATTTTTGGAAATTTATCACTGGAATGACTGACTCGGTTACCGCGCCAGTCATTTCATCGATAAATTTTCAAAAATAGCTTTCTCTTGGCCTGCAAATGGCTATTCCTCAAGACTACTGCAAAGGCCGGTTTTGGCCGGCTTGATCACTAAAGGGTTAAATGGTTACTGCTATCCGCTAGTGTTGAATCTCTGAATTGTACAAAGTCCAGTAGCAAAAACATATAGCATGCACGTGCAGACTAACATTGTTTGGCGCCGAAGACGACATTGAGTCTACATTCAGTAGTTGCGATAAACTACAACAGGATTCTCTCAAATATCACAGTGAGCTGATGTTTGAATGCGATGACGAGATATCGGTGTCATGTGACGTAAAGCTGTTTATTTACGTCTGACAATCTCAGATCTCTAATTGATGGTATTCTCAGTGTGGAGTCCATATCAACGATATCTTCATCACCAACATCACTGTAGAGTGCATGCTCATCTGAAAGTGCAATATAAACAATGGTATTATTTAACTGTCTGTCTGCTGAATATGCCGAATATCATGAAAACAATTTGACTGAACACCCAACAAATTTCAGTCAGATTGTTTTCAAAACATTCAACAGGCCCAGAGTTATTGCTTATTCAGTCTTCATATTATGCTTTCCCCCATTAAAACGACCTTTTTCACCAAAAATCTTGGTCCTATAAAGGTGAATCCTCCAAAAGGCATGTCTTCATGAAGAAGCTCCTTGCTTAAATTTCATTAAATTATTTTTAACGATTCTATATGATATACCATTTACGAAAATATTGACAAAAATCATGAGTTTTTGCATTAAAATGCCTATTTTTACCCAAAATATTGGACCTATAAAGGTGAATTCTTCAAAAGGCACATCTACGTATTAGAGCTGGGCGGTATTGACATATTTACATGACGGTATCGGTACCATGAAAAAATACCGCGGTATACCATCATCTGAGGTTGAGGCATGCCACGAAATTAGAACAAATTCTTTTCATTTCCATCTCCAATCAACGGTAAATATAGGTAAAATAAATAAATCGGCTTTCTGATTTAGAGAAGAAAAACATTATGGCTATTGCGACTGTTTAGTTTCACGACTTTATTAGGTCACTATTTTTATTGACATAATATCATTCACGGGAATATCGGTCAAAGTGTGGTCGACTCGCTAACTATAACCCGCTGTTTGAGACATTGGAGCGCGCTATTTTCAATCTGGATTGTTCTTGCTATTAATGCGTGCGACCAGCAAACAGTAAATTTTATTTTGGCCGTCGAGCGTGTTGATAAACAGAGTCCAGACAAAATCAGCGAGTATTTAAACGAGGCCAGTGTTGTACTCTTTTATTTCTGTTGGAGTCATATATTCGGTTACTCGCGAAAACAGGCCTATACACATGCATATAACACGACATTGAATATAGCCGATTCCAAAGCTTCTGATAATTACCGAGTACCCGATGTGCAGACTCGTTACTCGCCATGCTTCACGTGAACAATGCGTGTAAATAGTTTTTCCGCGAACTTCCGATGTGTAGCCAGTTGAAAAATGAATTACAAAAACTAAAACACTATAATTTTTAGGTGTCGTTACTTAAACTGGATTTAATCCGTAAAGAAATTTCTTAAAACAAGCCAGAAAAATAAAAAAATAACGACCAAAGCTGCTCGTTGTTAATAAATTAGCACATGATCAAAATGGTGCGAACAAATACTACGTTTTAGTAAATTTTCATTGATAAATTTAGCAATGTATTTTCCCACGGTCTAGTTCATGAACAACCAATCAGATACGTCTTTGCGAGATCGCTGTTGTGTTTTAATAGCACTTAGTTTGTATGTTATTTTGTTATTCTGGCGTGTTTGTTCGGTGACAAAATGCTTGGAGTAATAAATTACAAATAATAGAAACGGGAATAGGGAATATATTATAGTGCAATTACTACTGACGGATGGACAGAGAATGAGTTTAGATGTTTTAAATAAAGCAATTTTACCGTGAGACTTTCAAGACGTACGTTTGCCATACAATTCTGCAGTCATTATTTTGTAATTGACGTCTTGATGTTTGTTTTTACAACGACCCTTTGACCTCGACTCGGCTAATAGTTATGGATGCCTGTATTTTTGGCACTATTAGCACCTATTTACCCCTGGTAAAGTCAGATTTTATGGATCTATTTCTCAAATATTGCTCAAACATTATGGATGGTATTCACAGTATTTGGAAATGTCAATGGTCACGGTATCGGTTCACGGTATACCGTGGTCCTCACGGTACTACTGTCAGACCGCCCAGCTCTACTGTGTATCATAACTGAGGCATACACCAACTTTCATTAAAATATCTAAAGCGGTTCTGTATGATAAACTGTTTACGAGGAAATTGACAAAAATCCTGAGTTTTTGCATTAAAAAGCCAATTTTCAACCAAAACAACATAACTCCTTCAAAAGGCACATCTAGCCATACCCTAAAGAAGCCACCTGCCAAGTTTCATTAAATTATTTTTAACGATTCTGTATGATACAGTGCTTACGAGAAAATTGACAAAAATCATGAGTTTTTTAATTAAAAGACCCATTTTCACCCAAATATATTGGACCTATAAACGTGAATTCTTCAAAAAGCACATCTGCGTATCATAACTGAGGTATACACCAAGTTTCATTAAAATATCTGAAGCAGTTCTGAATGATTGCTGTTTACGTGATATTCTGGACGGACAGATGCAATGATTACTATAGGGTTTCCGCACATTCCGGAAGGCGTGGGCCCTAATTATTGTGGTGGCCTACAGCTTTCGGACAGAAAAAGTCAAGCATGTCTTGGAGATGACGTTATGGAGGGATCAATTTCTAGCTAGTCCAGGCTCACATTTACGCATTTTGGAATTCCCATTCGCCATCGACAACTGAATTAGTTTCAAAATATTCACCAGAATGTTTATTAAATAGTAAATTCATCAAAGACACAATTCGTACACTAGTGATGGACGTTTCACTAATATGTCATAATACTGACAGGTAAAACTTGATAAGCCACAACGCTGAAATATACCTGAAGCTTGAACCAAACCAATTTAACTTAATTTTTCCATATCCAGGAAGAAAATAATGCTGGAATTTTAAGGCGTTATTTTCTACATTCTTCCAGTCTATCAATTTTTCGCAGCTAAGTCCTTATCACACGGAATTCCTCAGAAATTTTCTGCCACTCATTTTGTTCTCTGTAGCTTTGTTAACTACTTAATGATCAAGCCGCTCAAAATAGCTTTGCAATGGTCATGAGAAGAGTCCACATGCTGACCAAGAGAAGAATATTTTAGAAAATTTAACGAGCCAGCCATTTCAGTGGTCAATTTTTCAAAAATAGTCTTCTCTTAGCCTGCAAATGGACACTCACTGAGAAAACGTTTTGTAATTTCTGGATCAATCTTGACAATTAACTGACGACAGGATTAATGTTGCAATAGCTTAGAACTTCTGAACTGAAATTGTAAATTTTTTTCTTCCAATCTCCAATCTTTTCATAATTTTGTAAAACAAAACATTAAATTGGTCTGGCCTTATGGTCTGATATTGCATAGCTTATGGTATGGTCTGGTATAATGGAAGTGGAAGTACCAAACATGATGAATAAAGACCTCAGGAACCTAAAGCAGATATTTTATCATTTATTTGCAAAATAACAATGGCTATAGAATTTCAGTAGCTGCACGGGTAAAGCATTATATAAAGGTAGGTCACACTGACCTAGTTTTGTTACACTATATACCTTAATCCTACAATGTACTATGCATGCATTCACCAACTTTGATTTGATGTACATACTAAAACGTCTTGAAACGCCAGCCCTGAATCAGCTTTGTGACTGACTGACTTACTAACTAACTAAGTAACTAACTATTAACTAACTAACCCAGCTAACTAACTAACTAAACTAGCTAGCTAACTAACTATCTAACTAGACTGACTGACTAACTAAACTAGCTAACTAGACTGACTGACTAACTAAACTAGCTAACGAACTAAACTAGCTAACTAACTAAACTAGCTAACTAACTAACTAAACTAGCTAACTAACTAACTAAACTAGCTAACTAACTAACTAAACTAGCTAACTAAACTAGCTAACTAACTAGCTAACTAACTAACTGACTGACTGACTGACTGACTGACTGACTGACTGACTAAACTAACTAAACTAGCTAACTAACTAGCTAACTACCTACCTACCTAACTAACTAACTAACTAGCGAACTAACTAACTAACTAAACTAGCTAACTAATTAACTAACTGACTGACTGACTGACTGACTGACTAAACTAACTAAACTAGCTAACTAACTAACTACCTAACTAACTAGCGAACTAACTAACTAACTAAACTAGCTAACTAATTAACTAACTGACTGACTGACCGACTGACTGACTAAACTAACTAACTAACTAAGGGTGGTGTATTGAGCTGGTAGCTGCAGCTAAACTCAAAAGTTTTGTTGGGTGAATATACATGTATGAAGACTTTCTGAAAATTTTACCTTAGAATGACTAGCTTGGTTATATTGAGGAAAAATTCCGAGAATAATTCCTCTTTTGACCTGCAGATGGATATTTCTCACTAACACTACAGGATACATCTTGCCAATCAAATGATTACTGTGTTCTATTTACCTGTGTACACTGACATTGATGATGGATCCGGCGACTGAAGTAAGATAATGCCGAAATATATCACATAGCCCAATGCAATTGTTACACAGCAATATACTGGCACTGCGATCGCCCAATATCTACATAATAAAACATGTATGCCATTTAGCAGAGCGAGAAATTAACTTTTTCTAAAGGCGATCCATACCGTTATGGATCAGAACATTAGAAAATTCATCTAGATCTTAGACGTTATATACTGATTCATACTGTACTGTCACCAGATAAAATTAGTCCATATATTCCCCTATAATGGTCATACCAGCCAAAACCAGCCTCTTATGGTCTTGTGGAATGTCCATTTACAGGACAAGAGAACAGAATCTTTAAAAATTTACCACTGGCATCACTGGCTCGATAACCGAGCCAGTCATTCCAGTGATACATTTTCAAAAAATATATTCTCTTGTCCTGTAAATGGACATTCAATAGATAGATATTTAAATTTTCTTGGCCAAATTTGACCATTAAAGGGTTAAATGCATCATTTAAATCATATTAGGATACAAATGTAATTAATTTTTGAATGGCCAGAATTAGCAAAATAAAAGTCAAATTCTTAGCTTAGTCGATCTAGAGTTACAGACCAGGAAGATTATTTTTTGCAAATTGACCGCTGGAATGACTATAATAGTCTTCCCTTGGCTTGCAAATGGAGATTTCTCAAGACTCCCGCAGACGCCAATGTTTTCTGTGCTACATACATAGGTAATGATAATGAAAGCCAGCTAATGGACCTTTCCATTTTTAGTTATGCCCCGCCCATCACTAGCTAAGCTCCACCCACACATCGCCGTGTTTGGATTGATCGATCCCCGAATGCCCTAGCTATCAATTTCCTGAAAACTATACAGGGAAGCTGTTGAATATTTTGTAACTAATTAGACTGGGTGCTGTTGCTGCCATAGGCAGCAACAGCGCCCAGTCAAATTAGTTTCAAAATATTCAACAGAATATTTATTAAACAGTAAAAGCAAACAATTTGTACAACAGCCCATAGACCGTCATCAAATATGCGTTCGTGATGTACTTATCGACGTCATTCATTATGATGTCATTGTACACACCGCGTAGTTCATTATGACGTCATATGATGGGTGGGTGCTCTGGAAAGGTGAATTGTACGGATAACAATTTGAGAAAGTTATTGGTCAACAACAACTTAGTCAAATAGCTCATTAACCCTTTAATGATCAATTTGGTCAAGAAAATTTAAATATCTTCCTATTGAATGTCAATTTACTGGCCAACAGAATGCAAATTTTTGAAAACTTATCACTGGAATTACTGGCTCGATTAAAAATTGTATTCTCTTAGCGTGTAAATGGACATTCCACGAGACCATAACAGAGGCCAAGCAAGTTTCAACTGAAAGCCACAATGGTTATTTTAGAATATATAGACTGAAAGCTATTGCAGGAACCATTTTCTTTAGGAGTTCCACTCCAAACTGAAATCTGCGTGTCTTATCCTGCTAAGATTAGATCATACCATTGACTCGTGACTATGAATTATGGGTTCACATGCTAGATTTTGCATCTTTTTGTGCAAAAATCCATAAGACTAATTAGTACTTAGCACTCGTATAAGATTTTCAGCAGCCACGCTACGACTACAACCTGCAGGACCCCGATGAGAACAAGTGCCATAACCCTTTAATGTGCATGCCAGTTTTGACCGGCCTATGAAGTGGTCTTAAGGAATGTCTATTTGCTGGCCAAGAGAGGATTTTTGAAAATTTACCACTGGAATGCCTGACTCGATAAACGAGCCAGTCATTCCAGTAATCAATTTTGAAAAATACTCCTCTCTTGGCCAGTAAATAGACATTCAATACGCAAATATTTAGATTTTCTTGACCAAATTTGACCATTAAAGGGTTACGGTAGTGTGTGTGTGTGTGCGTACGTATGTATGTGCGTGCATGCATGCGTGCGTGTGTGCGTCGTCTGACATGTGAGTTTATCACATGTTTATGTTCAATTTAATATATATATATATATATCCATGTGACTTACACGACTAAGTATACGTCAGGCCAGTGTTGACTTGGTTCGTACCTGTAACTTGCGTAAGAATCATGGCGCTTTGGCCCTACTCTCGTAACTTGAGTAGCTAACGCTAGTAGCAGAACAAGAGGCCCAAGGGCCTGTGATGCTCACCTGGACCATTAGCATTTGAAACATTTGCACTTAAATATACATGATTTGTTACATTAAACAAGATGGAAAAACTATTTTCACGGGAAGAAACTACCTATTAAAATTCTGAATGGAAATTTTGGCGCCTATGATCATAGGACCATTTTAGCCAAGTTTGGATGAAATTGCTCAAAGTAGTAAGGAGAAGTAGCAATTTGAAAATTTCCAGTAAATTTGTAATAAATACCAAAAAATTTGATGAATTAAAATTCTGAATGCAAGTTCTAGATAGA
This sequence comes from Chaetoderma sp. LZ-2023a, assembly GCA_034401795.1. Taxonomy (NCBI): domain Eukaryota; kingdom Metazoa; phylum Mollusca; class Caudofoveata; order Chaetodermatida; family Chaetodermatidae; genus Chaetoderma; species Chaetoderma sp. LZ-2023a. The sequence continues at coordinate 124,608,258 of CM067359.1, forward strand.
GCCTATGATCATAGGATCTTTTGGCCATATTTGCTTGAAATCAGTTAAGTTGACAAGCAGAAGAAGCAATTTGACAATTTCCAGTAAATTTGTCATAAAATCTAAGATTTTCACCCAAAAAATAGCTCAATTAAAATTCCGAATGGAAGTTCAGGAACCTACCACCATAGAATCCATCTAAGCAGCTATGGAGTAGCATTTTGACCATCTCTGTAATTTTCATAAAACCTAAAATTGAATCAAAATTCTGAATGGAAGTTCTGGAGCCTACAAATAGGGCACTGTCAGCCAAATTTGGTTGAAATAGCTCAGAATGGGAAGAAGCAATTTGACAATTTCCGGTACATTTTTCATATAACCTAAGATTTTCACACAAAAAATGGATCAATCAAAATTCTGAATGGATGCTCTAGAGACCATGGCCATAGGATCCGTTCAGCCAAATTTGGTCGAAATCGGTCAGAATGGTGAGAAGAAGCAATTTGACAATTTCCGGTACATTTTTCACAAAACCTAAGATTTTCATCCCAAAAATTGATGAATCAAAATTCTGAATGGAAGTTCTGGAGCCTACAACCATAGGGCACTTCCAACCAAATTTGGTTGAAATCGGCCAAGTGATTAATAAGGAGTAGTGTTTTAAAGCAAAAGTTGACGGACGGACGGTCGCCACGGCACAAGCTCAATGGGTATATTAATTTTTAGTCTACTTACTTTTGTGGCCAGTATGTGAGACCAATGTGGTGCAGCCAGGCATCTGGAACATACGCCCATACAATGTACAGAACTGTAACAAATCGCAGGACAATGTTCACTAAAGTTCAGAAATAACTTGCATTTTCTCCAAAAAAAATACATAAAACATACTGTTGAATATTTTCAATATAATTCAATTGGATGACATTGTTGTTTAAATTCTAGAGCTCCCAGACCTAGCTGTCAAACTGACACATGCGCAAGTGCTGTCAAAATTTTTAATTTTCAAATGAAATTAAACGATGAACTGGTGGTCATTCTTCAACAAATTTGGCGAAAGATATTGCGGTCATAGACAGCGACATCGTCCGCCAGAATTGTTGAAAAATGTACACCCAGTGCTTTGCTATATTTCTTTGCAGTATAAGATAGTTATTCACCTGTCGTAATAAGTCTTTGAAAATAATTGTATAATTTTGTGTGGATAAAGGTTTCATGCTTTTAGCCTAAATAAAACATTTATAAATTAAGATATGGAAATACAATATTATCTTACACATACGGCCATACCAATTTTTGTTTTGTTTTACAAACCCTACTTACTTCTCCACATCTAGAAAGGATAACATTGCTGGAGTTTTAAGGCATTATTTTCAACATTCTTTCCATCTAGCAATTTTTCGCAGCCAAATCCATATCACTTGGAATTCCTCAGAACGCTTTCTTGTTCTCTGTAGCTTTGTTAACCCTTTAATGGTCAACCCGCTCAAAATGGCTTTGCAATGGTCATGAGAAAAGTCCATTTGCTGGCTACGAGAAGACTATGTATGAAAATTTACCATTGGAATGGCTGAGTACATTTCCAAAAATAGTCTTCGTTGGAGTCAATTCCGATTGGAATTGGAATTGATGTGTCAATTCCAATTCAATTCCGTATTTGGAATTGGAATTGATAAATCGTAGGACTCCGGAATTGGAATTGATAAATTTCAAGACACCAGAATTGTAATTGGAATTGATAATCGGAATTGACCGGAATTGATAAATTCCACTTCCATTCGGGTCATATTTGTCAGATTTACTGTTGGCTATGTTAATGTGATATCTGACTTTATCTGTAGAATTTTGACCTTTTAATGCAGAGATACAGATAATTCAGTGATGAGAGGTTACCCGTAACCTTTGACACCCAAAAACTACTTCTGCGGTGGTCTTGAGAAATGTCTATTTGTAGACCAAGAGAAGACTATTTGTTTTTAAGCTAGCACTGGACTGATTGCCTCGATAACCAAGCCAGTCATTCCTGTGGTAAATTTTCATAAATAGTCTTCCTGTGGTCTGTAGATGGACATTTTCTATGAGAAAATTGTAAATTTCTTGAGCAAATTTGAGTGTTAAAGGTGAATGGTCAAGCCAGCCAAAACTGTCCTATGTTGTTGAGAAATGTCCATTTGCAGGTTAAGACTATTTTTGAAAATGTACCATTCTACTTTTGCAGTGGTCTTGAGAAATGTCTATTTGTAGACCAAGAGAAGACTATTTGTTTTTAATTTAGCACTGGAATGATTGGCTCGATAACCAAACCAGTCATTCCAGTGGTAAACTTTCAAAAATAATCTCTTGGTCTGTGAATGTACAAAGTAAAGCTCTGATAAACTTAATTTTTAATATGTTAGTGAATTAACTCTATTTTCCCTGACAATTCCTTTTTTATCATACAGTCACATGCGATCTTTGTAACTCTTGTATTTCCAAAGCCAATGTTCTTCAACCTATTTCATTCTGTGTTCCATTGAAACAGGGTCTCCTTTCTATGAAACCATGAAATCTCCGAAATCACTTTAGTTTAAGTTTAAATGAAATCTTCGATTATATTCCTTCGCAAAATAAACAAATTATGTTCAAAGTATCAGGATGTTCAGGATGTTAGCAATAGTATTCAGTGAATAACTATCATCTGCATGGAATAAAATGGGTCAAGATAGATGTACATTACAAGATAATTGCCCTGTAATTATACCCACAGACCTAACAAAGAGAGGGTTGAACACTGCTCTGTGAAAACTACCCACAGGCCTAACAAAGGGAGGGTTGAACACCGCTCTGTGAAAACTATTTCAGCATTTAAAACACAGATTCCTGATCCAGTGATTACACTCGGTAGCGCTGATCTGTGCTGACGATGTCAGTCTAATCGCAAACAGTGAATATCAGCTACAGCACCTGAGACATATCAAGCTATTACAACACCTACGAGTTCTATGAACTGCAGCCAGCGAAATGTGCCATCCTATCAAACTGTAAACAGGAGAAGCCAGAATTTACTCTAAATGGAGAACTGGTATCAGCACCAGGCTGTGCTCCCCACGTGAGCATTCAAAGGAGTGATTAGATTACTAGTGCACGGCCCACCGTCGATGAAAACATTAAAAAAGCAAGACGAGCAGCTTACTCACTAAAGGGCACGCGACTCCACGGCATCAATGGGATAACTAACACCAAATGCCAGTATGCACCTGATTGAGATATACGTCCTTCCTGTACTACTCCACGGTTTGGAGTCTCATCCTTAACGAGACAGAAATTAATCTGCTGGACAAAATCTACCACAAACTACTACTTCAAATATTAGGCCTTCCAGACAGGACTGCGTACCCATCACCTTATATCCTATTCGGCACCTTACCAGTTGAGGATCGTATACATATATTGAAGCTCATCATGACCAGGAATATTTGTGGAAACCAGGAAATGCTTCTATTCGAAGTACCTGTATAACAGTGTTATGAGAGGCTTTGACCAGGAGAGCTGGTTTGCAGACATATGCAGGATATTGGCAATGTATGAGCTGCCATCCATCTATGAACTCATGGACAGCCCACCAGGAAAATGTGCCTGGAAGACCACTATCAGAACCACCACACACAAGCAATGGTCTGTGAATCTCAACTCACATGTTGAAATCAGATTGCTTTAGATCCAGATGAGCTTTATATAAAATCTACTTCATATTCATGAAATTTGTAACTCAGTTAATGTTGTCTAAGGCACCAAGCACTTTCAGTCAGATTGTTACACAAATTATCTACTTATTATATTTGAAATTCAGAATGAATAGTTTTATTCTAACTCTTTTAAACATAATTTGACTGAAAGATAAAGCTACCTATGGCAACAACAACCCGTATTCTAATTCACCTTTCCAGAGTATCCATCCATCACCTGACCTCATATGACGTCATAATCAGCTCAGTGAGTGTATGATGACGTCACAATCATTACGTCACAAAGGGTTCCATATAGACCATCAAAAAATCTAAAAAAATCTGACACATTGTATGAATTGTATGTCTTTGTAATTCTTTGCTATTTAATAAACATGCTGTTGAATATTTTGAAACTAGTTTGACTTGGGTGCTGTTGCTGCAAATTAGTTTCAAAATATTCAACAGCTTACATGTGTAGTTTTTTGGAAATTAATAGTTCAAAGATCGATTGATCCCAACACGAGCGAGGTGTGGGTTGCGCTTAGCTAGAGATGGGCGGGGCATAGCTAAAACCGGAAAGGTCCATTGTTTTAACTCTTCAATGAACATACCAACCAAAACCGCCCTCTGCAGTAATAACTGCCCGTTTGAAAACTAAGAAAACTATTTTTGACAATTTACCACTGGAATAACTGGTTTGATGAGTGAGCCAGTCATCGCAGTGGTAAATTTTCAAAAAACAGTCTTCTCTTACCCTGCAAATGGATATATACTAATGACAAATTCAGGGCATAATTTAGAATTTGATATTTGCATAGCATGTATTGCTATGCAAACTATTAATTGTATACATATCGGCAAAAATGTATAGCAATCAACTCTTTCACCGATAAATTCCCTGTATCTCAATCTCAGAGCAAACAACTAGGAAAGCTGTTGAATATATTGAAATTAATATGACTGGAAGCCATTGCTGCTTGGCTTCCAGTCATATTAATTTCAAAATATTCAACAAAATATGGTATTCATTGTAAAGAATGTACTTTTTCAGGGATTTGTTGTTAAAAGGGTTAATGATAGAATTTTGAAAATCAATGATAAATTGCAATCACGTACTCACAATTTGCATAGCAGATACAGCTTCACATGTTGCAGAATGTATAGCAAATTGAGATGTGATATCAGATAAATTATGCCCTGAAATTGCGCATTTTCTTGTCCGCGTTGGTCTCTAACTCTTTATGGAGCGCAATTATAACCTCAGACAACAACATTATTGATCTCTGAAGTAAATATTTGTATAGAATTGGACTTGGAATTGAACTTGTTCGTGCATGATTTTTATCTGTTTTTCCATCTCTGTTCTTGTGCTTTGGGTGGGAATTTTCGCAAAACAAAGTATTAAATGGGTCAGGCATAATATGATTTTTATCATTGGCCGAATAACTTTTGCCAATGGCCGAATAACTTTCAATGGCCAAATACTTTTTGCCAATCGACAATCTTTTTTTTTTAAATCAGCCATATTTCAAACTTACTAGCATTTGGCTCTTTGGCTAGAATTGTCCCTGTATACGACTATTTTCCCGTGCAGACTGATATAATACATGTATTAACTTACACAAGCCAATATATGAAGCCAAGTAGAGGACAAAGCCATAGATGGCTCTCTCAGGGCTGGGTGACGGTGAAGGTTCTGATACTGCCATTACTGGTAGATCTACAGATCCTAGCCAGTTAAAGCGAGCTGTCTGAAAGAAAACAAGATTGAATGAGTAACATAGAAATCTGGCTAAAAAGCCTTAAGTTTGCAACATCTTAACTGCCCCATAGCTGATATATCTGGATGACCAGCGGACTTTATTTAACCCTCAAATTTTTTCAAAAAATTTAAATTCTCTCCTAGAAAATGTCCATTTGCAGACCAAGAGAAAACTATTCTTTTAAATTTACTACTGGAATGACTGGCTCGGTTATCGAGACAGTCATCCCAGTGGTAAATTAAAAAAAATAGTCTGCTCTTGATCTGCAAATGGACATTTCTCAAGACCACTGCAGAAGGCGTTTTTGACTGATATGAGTGTTAAAGGGTTAACATACACCACATACAGTACAGATAATAAATAACTAAGTAAGTTAACATGTTTCCTAACCAAAAACATATTACTCACTACAATTTTTAACATAATGTAGAAACTATTCTGTTGAATATCTTTGAACATAATCGGATGAGAGGACATTGATGCCTAAGACAGTAATGTCTTCCAATTCACTTATGTTCGAAATATTCAACTGTACGTTTTATTGTGTTTTGGAAACATCTTGTTATTTCTCAAGCTGCATTATAAGCTACCAGCTTAATTCTTATCAAGGCGTGCATCGATTTTAACCCGTAAGTAGTAAAAACGACCTGATGCAATGACTTTGTTTTTTTAACCATTGAAATTCCATTGCCTCAATTTCAAGACAACTATACAGGAAAGGTGTTAAATATTTTGATTTGAGTAAGACTAATTACAGTACAGCTCATAAATAGTTTAGGATGTTTCCTAAAATAAAATAAAATTGTTTAATTCAAAATATGGCATTTCTTACTAAGTAACTGCTTGTTTTGGAAACTGGAAACCAGATACAATATTTACATGTAAGAGCTGTACTGTATTCATTGTTCATTTCTGAGTTGAATATGTTACATAGCCGCATGATCCAGATCATTTGAGAGAGTGGCCTCTTGTCTTTGAAGTTGTATCCAAGCTTACAATATCACTTCTGATATTGTATATTCCATGTGTAAGCTTGTAGGCTTCTATCATGTCGCCACTGGCTCGCCGAAAGTACAGGCCAGGGAGACTCAGTGCTGCCAATCTTTCCTCATATGGGAGTGCTGATATAGTGGGGACCAGTTTTGTTGCGTTTTGTTGCTCTCCTCTGAACATCTATCAATTTTACATCCTTGAAGTATATAGGTGACCATACAGCATGTGAATATTCTAGATCTGGCAGTACAAGGCTACATAGAGCATTCAAGAGTCTTGATCCAGGTACTCATATGATCTTCTAATCAACCCTACTATCTTATTTGTCTTGTTGACTTGCATCATTATAAAAGGATACACAATATTTAGTAGCCTGGGTAGATCTTAAGGATTTTTTCTACTAACTCAGACAGAATAGTGCATCATTGCTTTTACTTTCCCGCAGAAAATTTCACTAACCCAATGTTTGTAAGATCAAGGCTGATCACTTCTTTAATCCATTCACCGATGAATCCCTATAAAGCTCATTTCCAAGGCAACCATACAGAGCTGTTGAATATTTTGAAATTAATTTGTCCGGAAAGCCATTGCTGCCTTAGGAAGCCAGTTCCACTGCCATCATTTCCAACAGATTGATATGCAGCTGACTCTCCGGGAGAGTCCATGTGCCCGAGACCTGGTGTTCTCCCAGGCAGGCACCCCACCCTTCCAGCGATGCATCCGTGTAGATGGACAGCTGGGGTTGGGGTAGGTGCAGCGAAACCCCTAATAGGAGATTCTGACGCTGTTTCCACCATAGAAGATGCGATATTATCGGCTCCAAAACTGGCACCAGTTTTGACAGGGGTTCTGTTCTCTGTTTCCACAGAGACATCAGATACAACTGGATAGGCCTTCACATTAGAGCAGCGTACGGGATAACCTGCTCCATGGAGACCATCATGCCCAGCATCTGAAGGAACCGCCTCGCCTGAATGTGGTTTCCCACTCGAAAACTCTTGAGGATGGCTAACAGAGACACCACTCTGGGCTCTGACGGGTAAACCCTGCCCTCCTTGAGGTCGAATCGCATCCCCAAATAAACGAAATGTTGAGTGGGCGTCAACTCGGATTTCTCCTCGTTGACTATCCAGCCTAGATCTGAAAGTAACTTCAGAGTCAGAGCAGTATTCACGTTCAACCTGGCTGCCGAGTCTGCCTTGAGCAGTCAGTCGTCTATGTAGGTGTGTAGTGCCACGTTCTCTTTTCTGAGAAACGCTGTCACCTCAAGGACCACTCTTGTGAAAACCCTCGGAGCTGTCGACAGGCCAAACGGGAGAACTGTAAACTCCCATACTTGATTTTGAAACGCAAATCTCAGAAACCTGTGCCAACTCCGATTCATAGGAATGTGGAAATATGCATCTTTCAGATCGATCGATACACACCACATTCCTTTCCTCAATCCCGCCATTACCGACCTCGGCGTTTCCATCTGGAACCGAGGCATATGGATAAACCAATTTAATGGCCTGAGATTGAGTATGGGTCTCCATCCCCCTGTGCTCTTGGGGACAAGGAACATGTTTGAATAGAAGCCTGGAGTGTTCCGGTTTGCTGGTTTATTGCTCCCTTCAGAAACAAACCCGACACTTCCTTTTGAACGGCTTCTAACTTGTCTGGCTCCCTTGGTACGGGTGTCCAGACAGGTGCCAAAGACAGATTTTGTGGTGGAAAGTCCCACCACTCCGGCATGTAACCCTGGGATAACCATCCCAGGACCAGACTGTCTGACGTCACACCTCGCCAGGCCTCGACGAAACGCATGAGCCTTCCACCCACCATAGACGCCTCGACGTCTAACGGGGTTGTCCGGCTCGCAGTCCGCCCCCCCCTCCCCTTTCTTAACGAGAGAGAGTGAGAACCATTTCGTTCTAGGCACGACGGGTATAACTGGCACCGCTGTTCCTGTCGCACAGGCGCGGTCCAGGCGGATATGAAGGGAGCTTTCGTACCCTCAGGTACGCTTCGGCCCCTTCTGTCCGCCCTTTGAGGCCTTACCCTTCCCCTTGCCCTTCCCGCCTCTAGGGCGGTCAGGAGCAACATTGGGGAGGGTAGGTGCCTCTACAACCTTCCTGGGCTTCTTCGCCGGCGGTGGCTCCGAAAACCCAGCTGAAGCAGACGTCGCAACAGGCGTGGCTTTCGCCTTGCCCTTATGCTTCTTCTGCTTCTTTGAAGGCTGTCCCGTTAGCGGTTTCCCCACAGCCCCTAGTGCGTGCGCTTGCCGCACTAGCTCTAGGTTTACTGCTAACCGATTCTGCGCGATACTGGCGGTATCCTCTAAGATGGCCCGCGCTTGGCCACTGAAGATGCTAGGCCCTGTCAGGGGCGTCCCAAGAAGACGCTCCCTGACTGCCGTAGCCGGACGCATATGGTCAATGACCATTTGCCTCCTGGATTTCGTCACTCGCGCTTGCACCCTTGCCAATGCGTCCATCGACAGCACCAGGCCGTCATTGACACATGAAAGCGCCACAGGTGGCACAGGGTGGCCTGCCCCCGCTTCAGCCCACACCGACTGAAGGAGACGATAAGAATGGTTGACAGCGCTGCCCTCACACCCTCATCGCATAGGGACAGGACTTCTTCCTGGTGTACCTGAGACTTGTCCACTAGTGCCGGACCGGGGCCACCCGCCACGGCACTCTGGACGCCAAGTACCCATCGGTCATCCTTCGTGACCGACGGGACTACACCATACCTGTCGTATTCCCCCTCGCGGAATACGACATCTTGCCCGCACCTCCCTGGAGGCCGCAGGGAGCTGACCCTTGGTCATCAGTTGTTTGCTATAAATAGCATCCAACAAATCTATGAACCGTGGATCCAGTCCCACTGACTGGATCCGGGCCGCGGGCAAAATCCCCATCCTAATCGACGCACGGGGCGCATCTTCATCAGCCGTGTCCGAAACCACAGACGGGTCAACCCTGGCTATCCACGCCAGAGCATCTGACCAATCTACCTCCGACGAAGACACCCCCGCAAACACGTCACCCGTTGACGTGCTCACGGGTCTGCCAGCCACGGCCTCCCGGCAAGGAGCCACGGCTGACACGCCAGGCACTCCGCTACCACACGGTTCCGCCGCCACCCCATGAAACACGCCGGTCCATGGGGTAGGTCCGCACGGAAAACCGTACGGACCCGTAGCAGTCACGGAACCATAGCCGGACACGGGCGCCAACGGCACCCCACGTCCGACTGCCGGACCAGGCGAGATAGGTGAGTACCACGCCTGGCCCGGCACACCCGTTCCCGTGACGGCTGGTGCCAAACCAAGCCGCACGGAACCTGTGCACGGTAACGGATTGGCCTCAGCCACAGGCGGAGCCGCTGACCTGGCTTGCGCCAAACCAGACAAATGGAGGCCGGTTCCGTCCAGGACGGAATCAACCTCCATATTCTCCACCTGCGGCTTCACGGGCCGCAGCAACCTCTCCTCCTCGGCCTCCTCGTCTTCAGACTCCGAAGAGCCGTCACTAGACGAGTCAACCGCGGAGCCGTCCTGGCGGACGGCTCCCACACCTGACGGACCGGCCACCGCTACTGGACCACCCGGAGGTGGCCGCAGAGAAACACAACCCGTCTGGCCGAAGCCAGACGGGACTGCCAGGGGGCCGTACGAGACGGCCCCCTCGGTAACCAGTACAGAATCCTGTCCGAGGACAGGATCCGTACCAGGCATGGCGAGAAACTGCCCCCCAACCTTTGGTAGCAGGGACGACACCAGCGTGGGCAGAACACTATGCAGAAAACCCTGCATAGCCGGACCAAACCACGCCGGCGGTGCCATCTCCGCCACCTCCAACTGGGGACGTGGAGCACCCCCAACGGCCGAACCGGGCGCTCCACGATTTACTCTCGGACCGCCTGACCCCGCGTCAGACCCAGCCAAGTCCTTCTGGGCAAGGAACTTAACCATCATCTCAACGGACCACACTGCACAAACATTACACCTATGATCAATATTACACAGGGAACACCTAAAACAGGCATGGTCCTTGAACACGACACGGACAAACTTATGGCATTCATCACATGATGGCGGGGCTGGCTTGGCCTATAACATAAGCACAAACCTACAATAAACAAGCGGAACGAGACCCGGATAGAAGGCAGACAATTAATTTTCAAATAATTTGACTCATAAATTAACTGTAACCCTCCCGCACCCCACCCCGCCACGTTACAACAATGATCGCATTGATTATGACGACAAGAACGAGGCGGGCATTAAACACACCCATAATAGATCCTCCAGGATGTGTAACGGCTCCAGGAATCATATCGCATAGCATTCGGGGTATATTTACTAATCAATATAAATTATACTCTTAACGAAAGCAGCACGATATGTGAAGAAAACAACAAAATGTATAACAAACTGCTGTATCACACGGTAAAACCGCAGACCACGCATTTACTCAAGAATTTTGAAACCACCGATCATTGCAAACCGATCGTGATCGCACGTAAACTTGATCATTCTAAAGTTTCCGGTACCATTTTTAGTATGCAGCACCCAGAACAAGATGCGCGAATTAATGAAAAATTTTCTTCACATAAACATCCGAGCGACCGGGTGTGACGTCACCCGCTCGGATCCTACGGAGAACGACATCAGCCGATATTCGTGTTAGAAATACCGTAGCATAACACCTATTTTCATATCTGCCGATCGCCTGTTGGGGGTTAAAGAAGGCGATCGTCTGGCATATATCGTTGTTAGCACACGTCCCAGATTCTATGGGGTCAGAAATTGGAACATGCGACACAACGAAATTTAGAGACCTAAGTCTTTTAACTATGGATAATAAAGAACGATACAACCTGGTTATCTTCGGCGGTATTCTCCATAGTATCCTTAGTTAATCCTTTCACGAACACACAAACTATCACAGATTAAAGACTTAGATTTTCTTTCACAAAAAACCACTAAAATCCTCAATGCAGAAAGCATGTATTGCTCTTGTTGCTATGCAAACAAGAATGATCTCTATGGTAAACGGGTACTCGGCAGTTGGGAGCCGAGTACCCGGTTCCCAGGAGTCGGTAAAGCTTTCTAAGTCTATAATCCTAGAGCCGCTGTCAGGGCCAGCTGTATATCAGAAGTAACAGAATGGTGAGTATTGATCGAAGGAGAATGTTATTTGTCAGTATAACATATGTCAGATTCAGAATATGTATGTACTGGCTCTGGCCAAGGTCAGGGAGTATAGGAAACCTAAAATAATACGTATTGGCAGATTTGGCAATTACATTGATTGGAAGCTGTTGCTGCTTAAGGCAGCAACATATCCCAGTCAAATTATTTTCAAAAAAATCAATAATGTACCTCCCATGAACACTGTGATTTCATTGACTAGGGTTAACATATATTTTGTAACTTACCAACCTACATCACATATCCCTTTCAACTGGTAGGCTAAACAAAGTACACCTCATTCAATACAATGTAAGAAGGCTGAATAGTGTTAGTGCTTAACTGGAAGCTGTTGCAGACTATGGTAGCTGTGAGCAACAGGTCCCCCTTAAAAACTTGCAACATATCAACAGCTTATTAAGATGAAATTGAGTTTCTGCGATACTATGACTTCAGTTGAAAGAGTTAACAATTTTTATTTAAAAATTACTAATGGTTGTTTTCTCTGGCTTAAATAGCGAATGATAAAAAGTTTTACTGTGATCAGCGTGTATCAATCGGTCCACCGTGTTACTAGTTTTACTACGAATGCTATATATAGAGATACTACTACTACATCATTCATAAAATTACCATGTAAAACATTGTTTATTTTCTTTACTGTCAGTAGTTTCCTTGCGATTCATTGGTTGCTTTCTATATAGTTATATTTATTAACCAATAATCTTGCGAGAAAGTATGCTCCCGACTTTGGAGAAGAGTACTCGAGAACACTCTCGCGCATGCGTTTATCTTGGCGACATGCCATTCTAAATCTGTTGCTTGCGCGAATCAAGCGCGATACGCCACCGTAGCATGGCTAACTATACTGTGTCGGCATTGATTTGGGGATGCGCTAACAGGAGTTTAGCATTCCCGATGATATCTCAGTTTCCGAGACAAACATTGTCTAAATCGACCAGATTTCAGCCTAGATAAACTTGTATTTTTAAAGTTTATCATAACGCTAACTAATGATGAAGCAATGATCAATAGTCATACCCGCCCTATGGGAGAATTTAGATTTACAAGAGAGTTAGTTACGAGCAATATGTCGTATATAACACGCAGTCGTAGTTTAGAAATATTGAAAAACATTTTTCCGACGAACGAAAATTGGTAACTTTACCCGTTTACCGCTAGATTCAAAGTAATAATAATCACTTATCGGTTAAACATTTGGTTATTTTTTATTAATATTAACAAGTTTATTTCATACTTTAACCGTAATAGAATGCATAAAACCATCTTTGAGCGAGAAATACATGGGAATCCCCATACGCTAGCGAGAGCCAGATATCATCGCCATCCAATTATCATAATGTAACCAATTTGGCCGGGACGAAATCGGCCAAATGAACAAAAATCTCGTCAATAAATATACTGCTGAATGCATATGCTGAGTAGGAAATAGTGAATTTATTGCTCAAATTTTTTTAAAACACCTTTTGTACATATTTATTATTAATTTGGGATATTGGCATGCACGACGTTACAAACCTGTTTTTATCTGGGAGGCCTCCTCCAGTCCAGATATAGTTCAGTGGAATGCCTCCAATCACAAAGTAGTTTAATTTGGCCTTCCAACATAAGAAGCGATCTAACCTCATTTTAATTCTTACATTGTTTTGGGTCATTTTATCTTGGTCGGACATATGACTTTGATAATGAATGAAATCATGTGATCCCTGCGATAAAGAAATGGAAATGTGTATTTCCGAGCTTTATTTCCTCATTTTACATTTGTGCATGGTCTTGCATGGTACAGCCTGACCAGCTGCTTTGAGGAGAGCACAGTGCAGATCATTCATAATATAATCTATATCTATAGTCGTGCTGATAGATGCATCTCTAAGGTGACATATATTACCCCAGATGACGGCTTTATAGCATTCAAGATCAAGTTGATCCCGTTTTCAGATAGTGCGAGGTGAATCAGGCTTGCGTATCTGTTACTCTGTGGCAGAAGTTGACAGTACAAGAGACTGGAGTATGGTCTGAAGCATTTGAGGTGAAAATGAGACCAGCTTCGTCCAGAACAACTTTTTCGACCATATTATTTGCTCCTCGAGAGAGGATATAGTCAATTTACGATTTTGCTTGCTGGCCACTTCTTGGTAGCCATGTGAAATGTAGGCTGTATTGGATAATTTTCTGCCAGGCAGAAATAACGAAAACCGGTAACTTTGGGGTTTTCATTTAGTGTCGCAAAAAAGGCTGCAAAGGTAAATAAGATAGCTCCTGTAATATTAACCTGTGAGCAAAACTGTGTAAACCTTATTGCTGTAAGTATTAACTGGGTAGAAATGAAGTAAAAAACGTAAAATACGAAATTATTAAACAAACCGGAAGTAATGCGAAAATGTTACAAGGGTTACCCCAGGCACCGTATCTAGATTCAAGATCCAAGATTATTTATTTCATGCTTAATATACAATATACAGACATTACAATTGGGTAGTCCATCAAAGGCAGAGCCTATGAGTCGATGGACCCCTACACACAAAACAAAACATTACAATATATAGGGTGATAGTTACTTATACAAACATCCGTGAGTAAACACACCACACAGGACGGCACAACATCTTTTTTTGGTACCATATTGTCATGGTTGTTCTACATGTCGCGTATTCTACATATAAAGGGTCTTTTAGATTCCAACTAGGATTTTTGATTGTAGATAGAGGTTTTTTAAAAATATGGTACAGTGGGGGTGGGGGGGGGTGGAGTTCACTTCACAGTTTACTTTCACTACTACTACTAGGCTACACCTAAATAGCCCACATACGATCAACGCATCTATCGATTCTTAACAACTCAAACTATCTCAACTTTATATTACAGTGATGAGCTCTTCCATGCCCCCCACCCCACCCACCCCACCCTCAGTAGCATACAAAAGTCCTATATAATAATAAACCACTGCAAACTAAATTTAAATAAAATGAGAAAATGATGTACTTAGGGAGTATATGTATAATATATGTTTATTTAAGTCAGTAAATATGTATGTGTGTATGTAAATATTAATGCCATAAATATGTGTATGAATGTCGTGTGTTTTATGTTTGTGCACATAGTGGCATATATTTATGTAAACATCAAAGAAGGGACAGCCCTACCAACCCACCACTTAATGGAAGACATATATATATATATGAAATACTCTCCTTAGCCTAAATCTGTGTGATGATGGTGTCCCCTTGGTGACAATAGAATGTCAAATTGGGGTGGAGTGTCAAATGTCATCTGTAATTTTGAGCCATGATATTTGTGCCCCCTCATTGAATTGTATCGGAATCAGGCATATGTTATCAATTTGTAGCATTCCCAGAATATACGGTTTGTTTTCTTCTTAGTTGTTCACGCCAATGACTCAATTATCATCGTTATTAGCTCACTTGGCCAGAATGGACAAGTGAGCTTATGCGATAGTGACCATCTGTTGTTCATCTTTCCGGCATCCGTCTGTTGGATGGATCAACTTTAAATTTATGATTCAGCGCACAATCAAGGTAATATAAGATGTAGAAGTTCACCAAATTTCAAGTCGATCGGAGAATATTAAGAAAGATCCTGAGTAATTATAATAATCCGCGATAGTTTGAACAAAAATCGCTCTGAAAATTTTTTCAGATGCTCGGCGCCAATTTTAGGAATTTTCTAAAATTTTATTTTACAGTTTTTCGAATATATGGCCCGATTTCGATTATCTAAATTGCTGAATGGATGTGCTGAAGAGAACTACACTCGGACATGGGTGTTCATTTTCAGATCTGAGGTCTGAAAATCCGGTTATCGGCGTTTGAAATTTGAATGTGAAAATGTGTGTTTTGGCTGTTATAGAGAGGTTTCTATGATATTTTATAATTGTTCTGCAGGCCTCAACGTAGTTCTTGGGTGGCTAACGATGTTCCGAATTTTGACCGTGCACTGACATTTTGTGGGCAAAGGGAGCTAATTCCTGTCAAAAATCAAACCCGGTAACGCTTAGCACAAAGAAACGACCTTAGTATTTGACCGTTGACCCCAAAATGAGAGGAACTCTTCGAGAGCAAACGGGTAACATCCAAGGAAAGTATGGTAGTGATCCCATCAAAACTCTAGGTGTAGTCACACTTCAAAGATAACTATTGATAAACTCCATACATTTCCTATGGGACGTTTTTGCCCACTCAAAGGCAGGTAGCACGAAAACTACTGTGCAGATCCAAATTAAAAACACACACCATCGAGTCCACCAGGTGTGCTAGCAGTTTACCAAGTCTGGAGTTGACCGCATCAAAACAATATGAGAAGATACGTCCTAAACTTTTGGGAGAAGAATAATTAATATCTCGACAACAGCATGGGATATTTGAATTCTGTGAACGGATTCAGAATGTAGACAGTGCTGCGAATCGGGGAGTCTTAATGGCGAACCGATAGGACCAGAATTCGCAAAAGAGAAAAATATTCTAAGAAAATCGTGGTCGCGTCAAATTTTATTTTTTTGCAAAAAGTTGGGAAAACGAAAAAGAATAAAAAGTAGCCAAGATTTGTGAAAATCGGACCAAAACTCTAGGAAGAGGAGCATTTTAAAATGTTAAGATTTTTGGCATGAAAAGCATTACTTCTCGCAAACAATTGCCCGTATCAAAGATATAAACAATAGCAATAAACTACAAATGATGTTCTATTGGGTTGGTATGGTTGCAAAATGATCTGAACAAATCTCTGGGAGAAGATACGTTTGAAAAAATCGTGACCGAGAATAATAATAATAATAATAATAATAATAATAATAATAATAATAATAATAATAATAATAATCCAAGTGATTAACTCTTTCACACCCAGGCCAGCCAAAATTGGCTGCTGCAGTAGTATATGTTGGTTTGCAGACTGAGAGAGGCCCACTTCTGGAGTTTTTCGACTGGAATGACTGGCTTGATAACTGAACCGGTCATTGCAGGGGTGAACTCTCCGGGGGTGGTGGTCTTCACTTGATCTGCAAATTGACATATTTCCTTTTTGAAATTTAAACTGGTTATGTGGATCAAGGGGCAAAGCGTTAATAAGGAAGTAATAAATGTACGGTCTGAATTTATAATTGTTTATGTAAGTTCGGTCTTGTCTAATTTATATATATATGACTTCCGGTCATGGGTTGCATGTAGTCATACTTTGTCTCTTGACAGCCTAGATTCAAGATTCAAAATTCAAGATACAAGGTTCTTTATTTCCATATGGGTAAATAATTTAACAATTCAAT
Source organism: Chaetoderma sp. LZ-2023a (assembly GCA_034401795.1). Taxonomy (NCBI): domain Eukaryota; kingdom Metazoa; phylum Mollusca; class Caudofoveata; order Chaetodermatida; family Chaetodermatidae; genus Chaetoderma; species Chaetoderma sp. LZ-2023a. The sequence goes on from CM067359.1 coordinate 124,625,178, forward strand.
ACAGGCATCCACCAAAGGCAAGGTCCATGATGCGGTGGACCCTTTATAATATTATGTTTATGCATATAACATTTACATACATGTATATTTTATATTACAAATGACATAGAGTATGATACAATATATGTGTGAATTATGTTTACATTTAAATGAATTACGTGTGGGGACATGAATTATGACAGAACATTTTACATAAAGGGGGTGGGATGGAGGGGAGGTGGAGGGAGTGGAGTGACCATCTTGCGAAGCATTATTATTATTCAGTGAATTACCTTTATTATACTCGTTATCCCTGTTATGTTTCTCATCATTGTTACATGTATACTCATGCTGAATAACAATGATAACAACAATAACATCATTGTCACATTTTTATTATAATTATCCTCAACAATATTAACAACAAAAATATTATTAACACCATTACTATTATTTACATGTATTATTGTTATCATCATCCTCATCATCATCATCATTATTATTATTATTATTATTATTATTATTATTATTATTATTATTATTATTATTATTATTATTATTATTATGTGTAATTATTATCTCCACTATTATTATTATTATTATTATTATTATTATTATTATTATTATTATTATTATTATTATCAACACTCCTACATCATGTACATGTACATATTTCTACATATTTATTGTCCTGGTGACCAGGTGCACTACAGTGGAAGAACCCGCTAAACAGTTTTCAAAGGTTTTAAGAGTTGGTGCCGAAACAACATGTTCAGACAATTAGCCATTCTACAGATTGCAGGCCCTTAGAGAGAAGAAATTTCTTCTAAGGTTAGTTCTCTCCCTCTTCTGGTACACTTTCAGATGGTATCCACGAGTAATAGAGTATTTTTGCAAGCAGAACAGAGACTCAATTTCAGGATCATAGGGTCCGGTTAGCATCGTGTATGCTTCAATCGTGTCTCCCATGGCTCGCCTATAGACCATTGTTGGGAGTTTCAGGGCTTGTAGATGCTTCTTGCATGGGAACTCCTGGAGAGATGGGATTAGTTTGGTTGCTCTACGCTAGACACCTTCTATTGCTTTTTCAAATGTGGATGCCATACAGAGTTGGCATATTCCAGATGGGGATGGACTATATTACCTTGTACAGGAGTTTCGAAATTTTCATGTTCCAGGTTAGCAAAAGTTCGTCTTGTCAGTCCCATAATGGCATTTTCCTTGTTAACCATCTCAAAGATGTGACTGTCAAAGATTAACCTACAATCCACTGTGACAGCGATGTCTTTCTCCTCCTGGACGTGTTCTAGGGTAATTGTTTGTTCTCCTGTATCTGAAATCATTGAATATTCGTATGGCTATGATTTCTTGTAAGGCAGGATCATGACTTTACACGTCAGTGGGTGCTCCTGCTTCTGCTTCTGCTTCTTCCAGTTAATGGCCACCATCAATGTGTTGATTATTCTGCCATTTGGGTGCGCATAACATTGCGACAGGATTAAAAACTGGTTGAAGGCTTCAAGAGTCGTGGCTGACACTATCCCACGTGGCAGAGCATTCCACTCCCGGATGGTGCGCGGAAAGAAGGATTCTTTCCTGTAGTTGCTTGAGCATAATGGAATTTGGTAGCTCTTTCCGTGCGTGTTACGACTCAGGCATCTAGGTTGAATAAGGCGGCTCTCTTTGCTTATTGTTACCTTATCATTGTCGATTTTGTAAAGTAGGGCTAGTCACACATCACTCCTTCTCATTTCGAGGGATCTTCAGTGCAGGTGGTCCAGCATGTTGTCAACACTTGTCCTATTTCGATGTCTGTTACTGGCATATCTTGCTCCACATCTCTGTACCATTTCCAGTCAGTGGATGAATTTCTAAAAGACATGGATCCCAGACTGGACTGGCGTATTCGACGATCGGTCTTACTAGAGTTTTGTATGCGTTTTCCTTTACTGATGTTGCTCCAATGTTTAGGTTACATCTTAGGAATCTAATGGTATGGTTGGCTTTATTGCAGATGTCATTATGTGTTTACCCCACCGTAGATCAGATGATATATGGCAACCCAGGTATTTCACACTCTGTAGTGATTTTAGTGTGTGGCCATGTAGCGTATGGTTATTACTATACATATGATGTTTGCTTTTCTGCTGATGGTTAGGACATTGCACTTTTCTGGATGAAAAGACATTTTCCATTTTTACTCCAATAATGCCAGCTTGTTGAGGTAGTTTTGCAGTGATATTCTGTCCGCTTGTGAGGAGATTGTTAGGTATGCGATGGTGTCATCTGCGAATAGATGGACAGTTGACTTGAGTCCTTCTGGCATGTCATTAATATGGAAGAGAAATAGACTTGACCCAAGGACTGATCCCTGGGGTCCACCAGACTCTACACTGATGTAGGTAGACATGTCACCATCCACAACAACTGCTTGAGGTCTGTCTGATAGGAAGTTCGTAATCCATGTAGTGACCTTTCCTCGAACACCATAGTGATCTAGTTTATGGGCAAGTAGGCTGTAACTGACCATGTCAAATGCCTTGGAGAAATCGATTACCAGTACGTCTGGGGTTTTTTTCTTACACTCATGTTCTTTGTGATGTCATCTATGAACTCTACAAGTTGTAGTGTGAAGTTTAAGTAGCCATATATCTGACCATGTTTGGAGGTTGGGTAAGTCCTTTTGCAGTATCTCATGATCAGCTGGAGACTTGATTTGTCATGACCATTTTGTTTTGTATCATCTGCAAACATATATACATCGGATTCGACTACTTCTGAGAGGTCGCTGGTGTATACAACAAACAACAGCAGGCCGAGGATGCTTCTCTGTGGAATATGACTGGTTACTTCTGACCAATTTGATGTCGCATTATTTACTCGAACTTGGTGTTTCCGATTACTTAGGAAGTCTCCTATCCAGCCAAGAACGGCGACCTTCACACCATGAGCTTCCACTTTATCAAGCAATCCTCTGTCAGGGAATTTATCAAATGGGTTTTTGGAAGTCCATATAGATTGTCCCCACTTCTCAGCCATTGTCGATGACTTTTGTCCCGGTGCTCAACACTTGCAGTAATTGGAGACTGGTGGATCTGCCACTAATAAATCCATACTGTTTTGCGCTAAATAGTTAATTTTCATTTAAATGGTTGTAAATTGTGTCCCGTACGATAGACTCCATTATTTTACATACTTTACTTGTACGGCTTACTGGACGGTAGTTTGTGGGGCTTTTTCTGTTGCCCTTCTTGAATATTTTTCCTCGTCTCTTCCTGCAACTACAGTACTGTCTGGCTTTATGAGATTTGAAAGACAAACTTTTGTTTTTGTTTTTATGAGCATAATTCCAGAACTGTTTAGGGTTACTTTGCTTTGATTAGCAATATCTTTTACCATTTGTCTTTGTTTTGTTATTGTCGAACTTCTTACTTTGTTTCTTGCTCTGCAGTAGGCATTGTGGTTGCTTTGACATCTACTCTTCATAAAATTCCTCGATAGTCTGTGCTTATCTTTGATTTTATCTTTCATTGGTTTGTCAATTAAGGAATTGTTTTCACTGCAAGGTTTACTTTGGATAAGTTTGTTAGGAATATATTGGGCAACAGCATCATTTAGTCAATCAGTACAAATTGTCCAGTGTTTGCTCACATCCAGCTCTGACAGCAGTTCCTCCCAGCTTATGTCCATCACCTGACGTAATTCATCGTACTTGACCCTGTCATAGTAGGTTGTTGTGCACATCGCTCTATCTACCAGAGCCTAGTATTTGTAGCTAAATAGAATGATGGAATCGTCGCTTTTTCCTATGGGACTCAATAACTGGTATTCATCCGACATTCTTTCCTCATTTGTAAATACTAAATTAAGCAGACTGGGATTATCTCTGTTGTGGGATCTTGCGTAGTCATTTATGTGTTGGAAGAGGTAATTTCTCTTGCTACATTCTAGAACCTGATTGACATCACTTGCATAGTTCTATTGCTCTTAAACCATTTTCTGCCACTCATTTCCTGGCCAGATGAAGCCCCCAAGAATCAATTAATGACTGTGATCCGGATTCAGAAGCATAGTGTCCAGGAGACCAATCATATCACTATTATTTACATGTGAGCTACTTGGACTCCTGTACACACAGCCCAATAGTAGTTTATCCATCTTTGTTAAATCGATTTCAATCCAATACTGACTCAGAAAAATGTGTTTGTGTATCCAGTTGCATAGCAGTTAATGTTTTATGTACATATATAATGATTCCTCTGCCTGTGTTTGAAGCCATGTTAAATGAGAACATTTCATAATTTTCTAATTGTAAAAAGTGATATGTTTGTTTGGTACCTTGAGTTCTTTGGTTTTACCTCTCTCACTGCAATGATCATAGGTTTAGGCAGACAGCTGTTGACGACATGTCTTAACTAATTTATTTTGTTGGTCAGCACATCTGCATTTGTATACAGTACTGGGATGTTTTACATGTGTGTTCAGTTGCTCCCATACCGCCTCATCATTGGCTGCTGCATGTAACACATTTCTATGTACAGTTGTGATTATATCTTGCTGTTTAGCTGCATTTCTTCTAGAATTAGAAGATAACATATTTACACAGTTATTTACAGATTCATTCCTTGTCGGCTTTCTTAGTATTTTTGATTGTCAGCCTCAGGCTTGCTCCCCAAGTCTGATCTACTTACAATCTTCCCTTTCTTTATTACAAAATCACCACCATTATCTTAGTCTCAGTTGAGTTCGTAAATTGAAGTCGGACTCTCTCTCTCCTTCTGAATTAGGTCTGGTGATATGTACACTATTATGTGTGTTTCTATACTGCTGGCTCTAAGATTTTTGGCATTTCTAAGAACTTTGATTTTTGATCTTTCAGACTTCAAATTAATCTGCAGTGGACTGGGTTTGCTGCCATGCTTTACTCCTAATCTGATAACTTCCTTAATATCATGTGTTATCTCTTCACAATTTTGAGGTCCAATGATGTCCTGTATAACGGACTGGACAGTGACTATATGCTCCTTCTCTCTTGCTGTTGAGTTGACATCTGGGCACTCGGGAAGTCCCTGAATTATCAGCTTATTCTTCCTAATCTTGTTTTGCTTAGTTTCAGTGGCACATTCTTCAACCATCTGGTACCTCCTCTTATCACTTTCTGCTATCTGACTCTTAATATTTTGAACGTCATACTTGACTGTCGCTAATTCTTCCTCAATCTTCTGTTGTCTCTACTCAATGTCAGAAGTTACTTTCAGCAGGTTCTTAGCACCAGGTAGAACATTTTTGCAACCCCAACAAAACCACATGAAGCAATCCTGCTGCTGACAAAGTCATCCAAAGTAAACCTTGCTGCAAAAAGTCAGGCTGGATTTTTTAGCATGTCAGGCAGTGCCATTTGTGACAAAAATCACAATGCATTGCTTTGCTGTTCTCATTGAACTGGCATTCACACACGTTGCAGGCATATTGGGCATCTTGCTTTTTGCCACTGGGTGGACTTGTACTGTGTACCCTGTCCTGGTTTTTCTTAGCAGCTCTTGTTGAGTTTCTTAATGCTAACATGTTGTGATTTTGGTGTACTTTCTACTCCCTGGCAAGTGAATTTGTTTGATATGCACACTATATGGGTGGCTTTATTCTAAAGTTAAAAGTTGTATGTGGCACGAACCCTACTGTCAGCTGTAGTATGCTGCCTACAGAGGGTAACTAAACAGAAAAAACTTGACAAGACTAAATTGCCTGGATTTACTTGGGTTCTTATATGACCTATAATATATATATATATATATATATATATATATATATATATATATATATATATATATATATATATATATATATATATATATATATATATATATATATATATATATATATATATATATATATATATATATATATATATATACTAACCTGCCACTGCAAAATATTTACAGATGACGCAAAATATATGTCAACCCAGCAACCAGGACAACAGAGGCGAGCGGGGCCATTCAGGCAGGCTACTGTTGGAAGGCTTTTGCTCGTCATTGTTGATCGTCACACTGGAGAGAGGAACGGTCATTGTCGCGGTGCCAGTAAGTGGTGTTGTTGCAAAGGCTGGTGCTGTTTTTGCTGGTTGTCAATGCAGAAGTTGACACTGATGCTTGTGGCAGGAGTTGGTACTGTTGCAAGGGTGGAGTTGATTGCTGTTGCTGGCTTCTAGATGTGATCCTCCCTGGTTGGCGGTCCTGTTCTGCAAAAGGGGTAAGGTTATCCACAGGGAGTGGAGTGTCTGCAGATGGAGTGTTGCAATAAACGGTGTGCCTCATGTATGTATAAAGGTGGAAAGGGACGTGGGTGCCTTTTTACAGCAGGTGGTCGGCCCTAGGTGTGCAAGCAATGTAGCGAGAGGAGGAATTCACATCCTCGTCATTGGATATAAAGTCACTCTTACTATGATCATCGCCCAGGAGGTGGGAGGGCCTGTTTTAGTTTTATTTAGCTGTCTCTTGGGTGCATAGCTTAACTGAGCTGGGAAAGAGAAAGAGACTAGGCTCGGGGGAGAGACTGCAGAAATTCTCCCAGTGGTCAGTTCCTCACTAGCGGTCTCTACTGTCCTTTTTGTCTTTAAGGTGTTAATTAGTCATGAAAGTCATTGGTACTAATTTCCTAAGTCAATTAACTACTACTTAAAATGGAAATGGGTCTTCCGTTGCTACTTTAATGTGCGATAAAAGGATACCATCACTTGTTGCTTAGTGGATGCTGACTGGTTGATCTGATGTTCTCTGCAGTCATCCTGAGGCATGTGTACATAACTTAATGTTGGAGATCCCGCACAGAGTAGGAGTTTTAATGCGACATGTTGTGCAGTTATGGCCTCTATTGGCCTTGAAAGGGTACTAATTGTTAAGTTTTGCGAGATCCTCCACCCTCGCTAAATCGGGTGAATCTTTCCCTTGGAACAGAAGACCACCTTGAGCAGTGCCAAGAAAGACTGGATGGAGTCCAAGGACAACCGTACTGAGTTTCAGACGCTACTTCCGACTCATGTAACTAAGAGGGAAGATCTTTGGGAATCTCTTTAGATTCTGGGCACTGCAGCGGTCTAATGCAACAATTATGTCTAAGAATGATGTGGTCGCCTAAAAAACGATTCCCGGTGCCCCAACTGTTATCTACTTTGCTCACCAAATCAAGAAATGATAACTGCAAGGTTGAGTAAGTAATCACATAGCCAGACCATGGGCCAAATGGTCAAAATATAAAAAGGAGTTGCTAATCTACTGCAGAGACCGTGCCGTGGTGAGGTTTCTTTAGGGTGCACTAAAAGCAAGCTAGTGGCCGTTACAATATTAAGTGGCCACATCTTTAACGGAATGAAAAAAGAGGATGATCCACAAATTGTCACGTGTGTGAAAAAAACAAAAAAGCAATGCCTGCGGAGAGTATGTCCGATGCGAGAAAGTAGTGGTGTTAAGATCATTTGCAGCGAGCATGTGGCGACAGCATCTCAAGAAAGAGCTGAAAAAAGGCGAGCTTAGGAACTCTGTGAACCGGAGGCTCAGCTTTCCTTAACCTATGAATTGTCTGCTACTCAAAGAGGCTATAGGCCTGCTAGAACGAACTTGAATCATGGTGTCTGTGGTATGCAGTAGTCATCACTGTTTTAAACAATAGCTACTAGGTAGATGGTTGAATGTCCGCTGGTGACTTTCATTTTAGGGGAAGTTCAAAGTGAGATGCGGTGGGCCTAACTTTGACAAACACCCTTTGGCGGAAATATGCATCTTCGATCACAGCGCTAGTGTATTTGTTTATGATTCAACTTCAATATCATGCGCTACCTGATATCAAAGTGACACCACACTCGAGGCCAATATATGTCTTCATGTCATTCGGAGCGCAAGATCGGCATCTGCATTTGGCTGCTAAGACATCTTATAGGTGAACTCTTCAGATAATTTGGAACAAAACTAGGTTGCAATAAATGAAAATTGAGACTTCACTCAATTTGAAACATTTGGCGGAAATAACAATGGCGTCAAATCTTCAATGAATAAAAACTGTGGATGTTACTGCATCTAAGGCTCGACATAGTTCACAAAGTTTAATAAGTTGAAGAAGTCGATGCCACTGGCTTTAAACCAGCCTTGGTAGATATATTCCCAATTTGCAACATCACTCAGTCACTTAGTCCTCGGTGGTCAGAGATCACAATGCCGCGAAGATGACCAAGGAATTCCTGGCGAAATAGTTTGCATTGTTCCTTGGTACAGGGGTAGAAGAATCGTTTGTGAACGCAAAGTTCACAGAATTTCAGAAGCAGCGCTGTGCAAGTTTTGAATGCTGTCGTAACCGTTTTAGTTTGAGTGATAAATAAAAAGTATGGTTCCATGGGAGGAGGCGCGAAGCAAGCACAAGTGAAGCAGTATGTGGAACTTGTCGGAGATGAGTACCCAGCTTTAAAGTTCATTAAAGTAGGGTTGGTTGAGTCAGAACAGACTCGGGCTATGGGAATTCGTCATGAATATGAATATAACCATGAAATAAGTAACTATAATATGTCTCTTAATCCTGATAGATTAATTAGCATTTACCCTGCAAACCGTGTATCGTTCACTCTAAGAAGACCACTATCATCACTAACCGGAAGTCACGGTATAGTTTACAAATGGCCGCCACAGGTAAATTTGTTGCCTGGCGTAACTTTTTCGCCAAAAATAGCGCCTGTCCGCCAGCATTTGACAGGCAGGGTAAAGCACATGAAACAGTTTCGCCATTCAGCATCAATATCCGAACGATTGACGTTGCTGTGTTAAAGGTAAGTATTAGTGTGCTGACATGTTATTTCAACATAATTGTTATTCTGTTTTGTTTAGACTGGAATACGTAGTGAAGGGAGGTAATTCAAATTATTTACTTTATGAAGCGACTTTTATGTAATTCAACATACTGTGTTTTGTTTAGACTGGAATACGTATCAAAGTGATGTAATTCAAACTATTTATGAAACAGTCTGTCTCCACTTGGGACAACTTTACTACATGCTAAAGAGCACTGCCGATAGTAATGCATTGTTTACATTTTCCATGAAGCTCAAACCATAAAATCCTGTATTTGAAAATGTCTAAAAGCTCCCCCCTCCCCCCCAGTATCAGAAAACATAAAATCACAAATGAATTTTGCAAGATAGTAAAGAAAATGTAATTAAGTTTTCGCGGCCCATTGCTCGTAATGTTAAATTATCCCCTCCAAAAATGGCGTCGCTCCCCCCGGGTATTGTGGGAAAATTGTTTGTGATGGCGTCATCGTGATTCTATGAATAGACTGTACGGTATTTTTTTAGGGTTATGTTATTTTGGGGGTACATACTTTTTTGACGTTCACACATGCGCTTCGCTTATGTGACCTCAACAAATCATGTCTGTTTAAATAGATACAGTAGTTTGACACCATATCTGCCAATTTTAAAACGATGCAGGTAGAACATTTGTATCGTGATTATTTTATCCATTTTCATGTGAGTGTAGTGAAAACTGTATTTCCACTATTACTTTTTTGACCCATGATAAAAATGACGATAACTTGTAAGGAAATGTTACAAACTAGGGTTGTGCGATATTTCTCTAGACAATATCGAGATTTATGCTAGTATTTCCCAGGGCAGTGGGAAATACTAGGAAATACTGGGAATTACTCAGATATCAGGTGGAAAGTTTATATATTTAACCTCATGGTTGTTTATCATGCTTAAGAAAACACTGACAAGGATTAGTAAATATCATCTAGTGACATATACATAAGTTGCAAACCTATGCACACGGAACAGTCTTCTAACTGCACTTCACACAAAACTGAACATCCAATGAAATACCATTATAATTTTATGAAGTATGACTGGATATTTGACAGTAAATCACTGTCTATAGATCTACATGGAGTTCAGTAGACCTATACAATTACCTACCCAATAATAAAAGACTTTGATTACTGTCAGAACATGCAATGTAAACTTACTTCTGAGGTCATTACCTATTGCTGTGTACTTGCTTTAACCCTTTAGCACTCAAGTCAGCAGAAAATGGCTTCTACAGTGATCTTAATAAATGTCCATTTGCAGACCAAGGGAAGACTATTTTTGAAAATTTCCCACTGCAATGAATGGCTTGATAACTTGGCTCATCATTCCAGTACTAAATTTTCAAAAATAACCATGATCTGCAAATAGATATTTTCTATGAGATAATTGAAATTAGCTTAAACAAATTTGAGTGTTAAAGGGTTAAATAACTAATTCACTCTCTGGGATGTCATTATATGTAAGTTGGTGCTATGATGACTGAGTACATTTCATTTTGAAGTTGCAGAAATGTTAAAATTGTAAGTGCTATTTAAACCTGAAATCTCCAGAATATGTTGAAAATATTGTGAAAGTCTGTTTTCAATCAGTCATATTGTAGCATGTAATAGTATAAATACTAAATAGTACATAATATAAGCATATAATCGTATATAACAGAATGAATGTGTTGCCATCTCAATCAGCTAATCCCCAATTAGACACTTTGATGTCTTTCCATTGTGAGACAATATCACACCTGTATATGAGCTGAGTGCAGGAGACAGCCTAGATCAGAGCATTGATTTACATAGAAATCTGAGGCTAACTAAATAAACAATACTTGTAGATACATGTACATGTACCAGCATAGTTTGGTAATCTAAGCTTAGATCTCTATTTTAAATCAATATTATGATTAGCTGAGAATTGAAGGCAGTATAATGGATTTGTATTGTATGTCACAATATGTACAGCATGCTAATGTTTTTATAATATTTTAAAACTTTTACTGGAAGTTGTTGTTGCAGCCTCTACTGAAAATTAAATAGTAGCTGTTGTATCTGCTCTGTAGAGTTGAAAAGGTTATAGATATGCTATGATGTGCCTATATCGCCCATTTGATCTCATGTCAACCTGTATTAATATAGCCAAGATATTTAGTTTAAAAAATTTACCACATCTGATGAGTATTGGAGTATTTCCTGCTTTTTGGAGTACTTCCTGGGGCGGTATTTACCTGCCAACCCTGATTTAAAATTGCGCTATCAATATATCATAGCCCCTTATGTCACAATGTTGAGTGAAATATTGGTGCTTGTTTAACATGGGTAAGCACACCTGTGCAAATTGGTAATATAGTGCCAATGAAAATCAGCTTAAAACTGTTGAATATTTTGCAATTACTTTGACTGTAAGCTGTTGCTGCCGTTCCTGTCAAAGCAATTAAAAAATATTCAAAATGTCACTACAAATCTTTGGTGATTCTCTGATTTTCACAGTTTAGCATCGTAAAATATCGCAGTCTTGTATCATATCTTGATATATTGAAAAATCGTACACCTATTACAAACCATTAAAGTTTTCGCGTCAGACGACATCTGCTATTTGCTATCCCGAGTAGCATAGCAGATACATTGCCAATAATTTCTTACTCCCGAAGCGTGAAACTGACATGGGGTGCTTATGTAAGCTTTCTGATCTAGAGTGATTTTTCTTTACCCACAACACCGATTCAAACATGCTCTAGTTACAACATACAATATAAATTTCAATATTTCATTTTGTTTTCCTGTAGGCAAAACCTTATGTTCATTTTCAATACCACTTTTACCAATTTACAAAAGGAAACAGAGATTTTAAGTTTGTTTATAATCTTGGCTGAAATTTGCTGCTACCTGGTTATCACGAAAACCAGAATTTGACTTGACGTGGCTTTACAACTATAAATTAAGTTCTGTGTTTGTATCAGACCCATTTATGGCATTACTGTTGGTGACAGCCTCTTCTTCGATCAAATCATAAACATTGACATTAATTCACAGCCTCGCTACAGTTGAAATTAGGAGATTTACTGATTACATCACCCCCGAAAACACATGACGCAGTACTCAGATTTCATCTGTAAACCGGTAGGGCTAGTGGTTTTCTGGGAAAACAAAAAACAAACAGAATTCATGGAATTGGCAATTTGAAACGGAAAATTGATTTTCAAACAGAAATCAACGGATAATAAAATTTTTCTGCAAAACATTTGTAACTTGAAGCGGAAACATGATATTTAAGCAGAAATTAACTGGTTAACCCTTTAATAGTAAAATTTGGTCAATAAAATTTTAATATTTTCTTATTGAATGTCGATTTACAAGCCAAGAGAATAAAACTTTTGAAAATTTATCTCTGGAATGATTGGCTCAGTAATTGAACCAGTCATTCCAGTGGTAAATTTTCAAAAATTGTATTCTCTTGGCCTGTAAATGGACATTCCACAAGACTATAGCGGAGGCCAGTATGACCATTAAAGGGTTAAAGGCATTTTGCTCCAGAACGTGAAATTGTATATTTTTACCCACCCATATCGCCGCCATCGTAACTTTGTGCTCTCTGGCCATACTAATAACACAATGCACAACACAAATTTGACTGTTTCATTGACTATTAAGTGTACATCAGGGTTCGTACGCGTGTATGGAAGTTTGGAAAAAGTATGGAAATTTAGGAAAGCCTTTTCCAGGGCTGGAAAAAGTATGGAAATTCCAATTTTGGGCCAACTGGTATGGAAAATGTATGGAAAATTAAAATATCGGCAATCCTAATTTTTCAGACCGCCATTTTTTTTGTTTACGAACGAAATCTCGCGTTTCCGTTAGAATCTAATTCGATTGGTTCCCAGTCGCGTCTTGCAATAGAAAACCGCCTATTACCGGGAACATCTCGCGGTTGTTGAGCAATACATGTCTGAACATGTTCAATTACAACGCAATAAAAATGAGCGAATCAGCAGTCGTCTGTCAAATCGTACAGAGTGTGAGAAGTCAAAACAATGAAATAATTTGCGAGATTGCCTTTTTTGTGATACGGTAAACATGGGAACAAGCAGGTATTCTAGTGTTTGGGAAACTAACGATAAATATAATGATTGGATTTGAATATGGGTGATGTGGCACTTGTTAGCCACATGTCGGGGAAAAAAATGAGACACTGACAGAAGTTCGTCTAAAGCCAGCGCCGAAAATTTCAGTTGTTATTACACCACAAGAACATCCATTACGGTTCAATCACTACTTGCTAAATCAAATATCTGCATTTAGCTCTCAGAATAAAATTTTTATGCTCGCTTACATACTCCCTAATGCCAAAACCATCACCATGTAGACCCTCAACCAGGCTTCTGGAAGAGGGACCCCCTGCATTAGCCTTACAATAGACTGGCACCAGTCTGTACTCATTCCTTGGTGACGCTTGTCACTAAGCACGCTCGCGCATGCGCAGTAGATCACTGATTCACTTTTCAAATATTCTGCTAGCAGAATAGTTTGCCTGCTATCAAGTGAAATAGAAGTTTATAGCTTTGTTCTGAAAAGTTTCAGCTACATTCTATACTGACATATAAACATGCCTACCATGAAGTCTATCCTTCCTAAGTTAAGGTTTTTGTAACTCTAGTTTTTGAGTTACCAGTTTTCGTGTCAATACTCCCGTTTTCGAGGTTCGAGTAACCATGCCGATTACAGTAAGGGCTGGCCGTTGGTCATTTCCAAAGCTTACTTCAAGGACTTTGTTTCAAAGCCTGCGTTGTCCTCAGGTCGCTCTCCCTCCATTGTTGAGTGTACCAAGGCAGTAACTACTGCCTCTACCTCTGTTAAAACATCTGTATCAACAACGGAGGGGGGGGGGGTCTGCTCTTCTGCTTTGAGTCATTCGCAAACGTGCTAACGAAGTCTCTAGATGAACGCATTTCCTCCGCGATTAAGGCTGCCAAAGGGGAGTCATCAGACTTTGAGCACAGCCCCCAGTCTTCCGGTCGTTCGCGTAAGTGGGGCAAGCCTATATCTCTGACGTCCAGACAAGAGATGAAGTCTCCTAAATTAAAGTCCGGCGATTCTAGAAAAAAGTCTGGTAAATCATCCTCTGGTAGGAGCCAGACTAAAGACCATATTAGTCTAGAGGGTCCGCATAACCCTCAGGCGATGGCATCGGTGGCGGAAGCTTCCGATTTTTCTTCTCATGCTAAGGTACATTTTTCAGTGATCCCTATTGCCAGAAATGTGTTAAGATCTCCGATCGCCTCTGCTCCCGTCTCTGCTCCTGGCTTGTCCGGGCAAGCGGGTTTGTCTTCTGGTCTGACCGGGCATCCGGAAATTAGCACTGTGATTGTTTCTGGCTTTGATCATCCAGTGTCTCATGATAATCCGACTTTTCCTTCCATTTCCGGTTTTTCCGGTTCCGGCTGTAGAGTTACTGATTCCGGTAGGAAGAATGTAATTCCGTGTCTGTTGGACCCGGCTTTACATCATCCATCTATTTCCTTTCCGGTTTTTCAGCTTTCTCTTCCGGTAGTAGTGTTGATACTTCCGGTAGGAGGAATGCACATCCGGGTCTGTTGGACCTGACTTTGCATACATCCTCTTTTTCCGGTCCCGGTTTGTTAACTTCCGTTTCCGGCGGCAGTGTAGCTACTTCCGGTTCAAATTATGCATATCCGGGTCTGTTGGACCCATCCTTGCAATCGACTTCCGTTTCCGGTTTTTCTGTTTCCGCTTCCGGTGACAGTCTATCTGCTTCCGGTTTAAGAGATACTTCTCCAGGTCAAGTAGATCCGGTGAAGCATTCTATTTCCGGTTTCAGTGTTCCAGTTTCTGCTGGAAACTATTTTTGCGCATCAAATTATGAGCTGTCGACTAACTCAGATTCCCATTATAGTAATATGTCTGCTCCTTCTGATTCTAACTATTTTCGCGCCGCTCCTACTCAGGTTTTTGATAGGCATTATCCTGATCGTTCTTCTCTCTCTCAGTCTGTTCATTCTTCTGATTTTGTTCATCATTCCTTTCGTGAGGTAGTATCGCACTCTCATTCTTCTTCTTCTCACATTTCTCATGTAGTTTCTAAGAAAGGTAGTAATCATCCTTCTTCCTCCTCATCTGTGTTGTCGGCTAGGGATTTTTCGTCTGCCCATGTTTCTAATTCTTCTTCTCTTTTTCACTCTTCAACTATCTCTCCTCCTCCAGGTTTTCTTCATATTCCGGCTTCTCTCCATCAGAACTCTTCTCCTTCTTCTCAGGTCCTTTCTTCATCTTCTTCTCCGTCTGCCTCTGGCTCTTCTTTCTTATTCTTCCTCTTCTCCTGCTTTTGATCATTTGGATCCTATTGTGTCTGTCGTTCTTTCTCCAGAATTGGAATTCCAGATAGTTGATACGGGTTTAGATTTTTCATTGTTTTCAGTAAGTCGCCATTCCTCTCTTCATCGCTGTATTATTTCCGCTACATTTTCAATCCTTTCTAGATTTTCAGCCACTGGTTTAGTTTCATATTCTTTTCCTTCTAATCAGCGAGAGGAACGTGGTGTTAGTCCATCTGATCAGTCTTCTTTGGTTTTTGACTCTTTATCGGACGCTGCCTCAAGAGGTTTATCCTCTCCTTCCTCTCTAAGAATCTTTGATTCATCTGCTTCTTTAGACTCAGACCTTTGTCCTCCTCCCTTTTCTCCATCTCATTCTTCTGTCAATGCTACTCAGAGATCAGTCAGGGCCAGGGACCTGAAGAGGTTCTATCCGATGAGGGCCTCTTCGGATGACTGGTCTAAGTCTCATCAATGGATAGCTTCTTCTCTATCTCTTCCTCTTCAGGATGAATTTTCTATTGATCCTTCTTAGTTTGGATCTGCTCTTTCATCTTCTGATTCTTCATCTAGTGCTCCTTATGTTCGTCCAGTGGATAATTTGGTTGTAGATATGCTGGATTTTTATGTTAATGATGTTCAATCAAAAGAGTTCTCTCTTACTCCTAAGGTAGATGCTCCGGTTCAAGTTCCGAAAGATGATTTTATTAGATTGGCCTCTACTCAATCTCTTAATGGTCCGACTTGGGACGTTCTTTCTTCAAATCTTAAGGAGTCCTCTAAGGTAGAATCATCTTCTGACCTTTTTAAATGGGAGTCTGTTTGTCGTGCTCAATTAAAATCGGCTAATTTTCTGGCCCTTCTTTCAGAGGCTCTTCTCAGGACTCAGGAAAAGGGTGGTCAGATTCCTCCTGAAGTTTTTCGATCGTTAGGCGATCTTTCAAGAGGTTCCTTGAACTCGGTTTGCCGTTCCTTGTGCTTCATTACCTCTAAAAGAAGGTCACGTAAATTTTCAGAGGTGAATATTTCGAACTCTCTCAGGAGTAACCTTATTTCAGCTCCTCCTTTCGGATTGGATATCTTTGGCCAAACTTCTACTTCTATTCTTAGAGCCGAGTCGGATCGCCTTAGATCAGCAAAGGATCTGCGTGATCAGATCTCTATTTTGAAGCCTTCAGTTAAGAGAGACTCTTCCTCGGTCAAGAGTCCATCTTCCTCTCCCAGGAGAAAGAGCCTTAAGCCGGATGAGATCCGCGGAGGAGGATCGTTTCAACTCCATTTCTTCTCATAGACCTATAGCCCAAGTTCGTCAAGCCCCCCCCTTCTCAGGTGAGAAGGGGTCAGTTTTCCTCACGAGGTTCTGGATCTAATTCTAGAGGCCGCTCCTCTAGAGGTTTTCAAACTAGACAGGTTTGAAGGGATGGCCATAGCCCTGGTAGGCCTTTCCCTTTCTTTTTTCCCAGTCTTTCCTCTTCTACCACCTTTGGATCTGTCTGTGCAGTCCCTTCTTCCCAGCATGCCAGTAGGAGGGCACCTGTCTCTGTTTTGGGAGACTTGGCAAGCCCTCATTCAGGACTCCTGACTTTTAAAACAAATCCGCTGAGGTTGTGCACCATCTTGGATAGATCTGCCTCCTCCTCTGTCTTGCCAGCCCAAATGGAGAATCCAATCTGGAGAAGCTGGGAGCCCTGGAAGACGAATTGGAGTCAATGTGTCTAAAGAAGGCTATAGAAGAGGTTCCTTTTTGGAGAGTAGACCCGGGCTTCTGCTCAACTCTTTTTCTAGTCCTCAAGAAAACAGATGGATGGCGTCCAATTATCAATCTAAAGAGATTAAATCTTCTAATTTCTACTCCAAAATTCAAAATGGAGACTTTATCTCAGATTATCGCCAGTCTGAGTCCAGGCATGTGGACGTCTTCCATAGACCTGAAGGACGCCTATTTTCATATTCTCATCCACCCTTCTTTCAGAAAGTTCATGAGATTCGCTTTCAAGGGCCTGGTATGGCAGTTCAGAGTCATGCCTTTCGGCCTGACCACGGCTCTCTTCTTCTTCACCCGCCTAGTGTCAGCAGTAGCAGGAATTCTGCACTGTCATTCTATTCCCCTTCACGTTTATATAGACGATTGGTTACTAAAAGCAGAATCTTCCTCAATTCTGTCAAGTATCGTTCCAGAGGTATGCAGTCTGGCTTCCAGTCCAGGATGGGTCATAAATCTAGAAAAATCATGTTTGACTCCGCCTCGGGTTTTCACCCACCTAGGCATTTCTTTCGACCTAGTTCGAGGCTTAGTCTTCCCTTCAGATCTAAGAGTAGAAGCCATCTTAGTGGCCATGGAAATTCTGTCCTCCTCTGCCGTGGTCAGAGCAATAATTTTTCTCCGGGTGATAGGCTTTATGGTCAGCGTCGAGAACATTCTGTGGGCGGCGCTGATGGGAAGACCTTTCCAAATGTATCTTAAGTCCCTGTGGAAACAGTCGATTCATTCGATTTACCATCAGATCCCTGTCAGAGAGCATTTAAGTCCCCACCTAGAATTTTGGAAGGATCGCTCTCTGCTTCTGATGGGTATTCCTCTGGTCAAGTCTTCTCCTCAAGCAATTATCTTCACAGACGCTTCACAGGAGGGATGGGGAGCGGTCTGGGATTCCCTGTCTGTTTCAGGCCTGTGGTCCCTGGAGGAGTCGTCAGCCCACATCAACATTCTGGAATTGTGGGCTGTCAAGAAGGCTCTCCTTTCTTGGTCGGATTGGGTAAAGGGTCTCAAGATCTCGATTCGATCAGACAATTCAACAGTAGTCTCTTCTATCAACAGGCAGGGGGGGGGGGCACAAAGTCGTCTCTCCTATGTTTGGAGGTGTGGAATCTCCTCATGTGGTGTCGCATGAACCAGATTTTCCTGGTGTCCACCCATGTCCCAGGATGTCTGAATTTTCCTGCGGACCAATTGTCTCACCCCTCCAAATTCGCCCACACAGAGTGGCAGTTAAAGAGGTTGGTTGTCAAAGCGATTTTCAACCGCCTGGATTTTCCCCACGTAGATCTGTTCGCGACCTCTCTGAATGCCCAGATCTCCTCTTTCATGTCTCCTTTTCCGGACAATCAGGCCTTGACTGTGGACACCCTGTCTCAGTCCTAGACAGGAATCTTCGCTTATGTGTTCCCTCCAATAATCCTGATTCCTTTGGTTCTGAAGAAAGTCAGGGACCAGATCTGCGAGAAGTTGTTGATAGCTCCATTTTGGCCAAAAAGGATCAGGTTTGTAGACCTTCTCTATCTTCTAATAGACTTCCCTCATCTACTTCCAGTGTCCCCAGACCTGCTGTGTCAAGTAAGGGGAACTTGCCTTCATCCAAACCCAGGAATCTTCAGTCTGTGCGTTTGGACAATATCGAGTGCTCAGTCCCTGAGAATAAAGTTTCTGCAAGATCTCAGGAAATCATTGATTCTGCCAGAAGGGAGTCGACCCAAAGAGTTTACAAGGGTCGACTTAAGATTTTTGGAGAATGGTGTTCAGATCATGATCTTGTGCCCGATTCTGTTTCTATTTCCCAGGTGTTAGACTTTTTATCTTATCTGTTCGATTCTCTAAGTCTGACTGCTAACACTGTAAAAGGATATAGATTTTCTTTAGCATCTTCTCTTCCTTGTTTGTTGAACGCTGATATTAAAGATACTAAGGTTCTTAATGGTTTCATCAGAGGTTTAGGTGATATTCGTCCTCCTATTGCTAAACCTTTGCCTTCCTGGAACTTGGCTTTGGTTCTTCAGGTTTTGGCAGGTCATCATTTCGAACCTATCTCTACGATTAGCTTAAAACTTTTAACTTTTAAGGCTGTTTTTCTAGTTGCTTCTGCTTCTGCTAGAAGACGATCCGAAATCCATACTTTTTCCGTTGAAAAGGATAGGTATATCAAATCTGGGGACGGCTTGGTCTTATATCCTAGAAGGGATTTTTTATCGAAGACTCAATCAAACCATTATCCAGCTAAGCCGATTATTTTAAAATCTTTATCTTCCTTTTCTCCGTCTGACAGATTTTGGTGTCCAGTCAGAGCTCTTAAAGTTTATAAGCATCGTACTGATTTTAAGAGATCCGATCCGTCCCATTTCTGGATTCCGTATGCAGAAGGGGTATCCAGACCAGTCTCTAAAGCAACTATTGCTAGATGGATTTGTGAGACCATTCACCTTTGCTATGAGATTGCTTCTCCTGAGCAAATCAATCTCTCTCACATTAAGGCTCATGATGTTAGAGGGATGGCTACCTCTTTTGCTCTTTTTGCTGGCTCTTCTGTAGATGAAGTTATGCAAGTTGCAGGATGGAAATCTGAGTCTACTTTTACTACTTTTTATTTGAAAGACCAGAGCACAGCGGCTTCATTTTTTTAGGAACATTACAATTTTAACAAAAAGGGCTGAAGACCATATACAGCACATCCCACCATTTTCGTTAGGACCGTGCGTCTGCGTGCAATGGTGAGAGTTGTTCTTTGGTTTTTATTTATTTCTTTATGTGTAAAGTTTTATTTAGTTGTTAATCACTGTGATTGATTTAGATGCACCATTATGTTATGTTATTAACATTTGGTTTTGTCTTGTTTGATTTTTATCCTTGCTTATGGATTCTCAAATCTCCTCCCACCAATGTTTCGTAGTGGGACACTGACCAAATCTACAGGTTTAGCAAGTAGTGATTGAACGGTAATGGATGTTTTTGTGGTGTAATAAAAAACCCCAACAGACCCCCCTTTAGTGGGTTGGTCTGTAGTTTTATTAACCACTATAAAAAAATACTTACCGTTCAATCACTACGACCCGGCCTCAGCCACCCCGCTGGGTATTGATTTGAGAAGCTAGGCTGGATATATGGCACTTAAATTTAGAAAAGTGAATCAGTTTTCACATTTGGGACTTACTGCGCATGCACGAGCGTGCTTAGTGACAAGCGTCACCAAGGAGTGAGTACAGACTGGTGCCAGTCTATTGTAAGGCTAATGCAGGGGGTCCCTCTTCCAGAAGCCTGGTTGAGGGTCTACATGGTGATGGTTTTGGCATTAGGGAGTATGTAAGCGAGCATACAAATTTTATTCTGATAGCTAAATGCAGATATTTGATTTAGCAAGTAGTGATTGAACGGTAAGTGTTTTTATAGTGGTTAATAAAACTACAGACCAACCCACTAAAGGGGGGTCTGTTGGGGGATTTCTTTGGTTCACGGTAAGAATATTTTACATTTTCACATTGATAGTACCAGAATCATTTAGAAGCGTAGCAATTTTATATCGCCCAATGTTAGATGATCCCAACTTTGCTTGGAGTCGCGGTAAAATATTTTTACTGCCCGGCAGCTCTCTCGTATCGCGAGGTCTCTTATGTTGGTGCGTTATCGAGTGAAAATAATGAGAATTCCTCCTGTTGCTATGGCGATCATTTAGAAGCGTAGCAATTTTATATCGCCCAATGTTAGATGATCCCAACTTTGCGCTGAGTCACGGTAAAATATTATTGACTGCCCGACAGCTCTTTCGTATCACGAGGTCTCTTATGTTGCCGCATTATCAAGTGAAAATAATGAGGATTCCTCCTGTTGTAATGGCGATATGATCAGCTATGGTAAATTTAAAATAAATTAGTGTATGTGTATATGTGTTGGGTTTAACTTGTTATCTAAAGGGGGGGGGGGGGGTGGTGGGTTGGGGGTGGCCCTCAACAAATAAATGTGGGTGTCTCGAGCTCAACTCTGCATGATAGCTGTTGAATATTTTGAAAATAATTTGGCTGGAAACTATTGCTACAACAGTTTCCAGTAAAATTATTTTCAAAATATTCAACTAAAAATGTGCTGCTGTAATGAAATTCATATCTGGTTTTCATCCTGAAAAACACTGAGCCACTCCTAGACAATATACGGTTCCCAGAGCCACTCATAGACAATATGCTGTTCCCAATCTAGATTTTGGAGCAATAGACCCTCAAAAAGTCCCTTTATAATGAGAAATCCTGTGTATGTGTGACACACTGTGTGTGTTTGTGCATATGTTGATATCTCTGGCTATATTAGATTAAGATAACTCCTATGATCTTTTCATAGTGTGTTTTGATAGGATAGCTGTTGAATATTTTGAAAATAATTTGACTGGAAACTATTGTTGCTTAAAGCAGCAACAGTTTCCAGTCCAATTATTTTCAAAATATTCAATAAAAAATGTGCTGCAGTAATGAAATTCATATGTGTGTGTGCGCGCTGTGCTTTGATATTCTTGTGACAATTATTTATATATGCAGTCTGTTATTGTCCTCGGGTCTTCCACTACTGCGGTTGCTTCAGTTCCACTGGCAAAAGTGTGCACGCTGTGTTTTCATATTCTTGTTTAATAAAGTTTATATATGATAATATGATGAACTAAGTAACTGTGTTTGTTTTTTGTCTGATTGAAAGTCGCAAAATGAGGTTTGGAAAATTTGAAATTGAGTCTGGAAAAGGTCTGGAAAAGGTATGGAATTTAATTCTGCTGAAGGTGTATGAACCCTGGTACATGCAAATTAAATCATGTAAGTTTTTGAAATGGAAGGAAACAGGATCACCAGTTTTGTGAAACGGAAAATGGCAAATGTTGAAACGGAAAACCGCTGTCCCTAGACCAAGTATTGGATATTTACAAGCATTAAGTTTGTTTTAGGGTTTATTTTAATTTTAATGCCTGTTTTATTTTAGTGAATGTTTGCTAGTTATGAAATTGACTGCATTTGTTGATATAATTCCTACTCTTTTATTAAATTGACGAAAATGTGCTTAAACCCTCGAAAAAACATTATCCGATTATACAAGATACTTCATGGAGGGTACAATAAGGAGGTACCATAAGTAACTTTGTAAAACTGTGGCGTGACATTTCAGAAAGACACAGTATGCTCTGGTAATTCCACGCAGATGTACCCCCAAATGTGCACATCAAGGTGGAGATGAAATTACTTCACAGTACGGGCCACGAAAATATGAAACGATCTCTCAGAAAAATGTGTACATGCACCGTCATTAAACTCATTTAAGAACAGACTGGAAAAGTACTGGAAGAACCAGGAAATCCTGTATGATAACTTTAAGGCCCCCCATCGGAACTAGAGGAGGTCTAGAGCGATGGGATAACCCCTGTACCAGAAGCAATGCTAAGTAAGTAAAATCCTGTATCCCCCTACACTTGGGCATTCCAACATCAAGATCCAAGATTATTTATTTCCATATAGATAAATAATTTAACAATTCAAAACAGCCATCCATTAAACACTAACTGACGCAAACATACCATCAGATTGTGTCTGTATGTTTACTAGACAAAATTCTTGATGAACATCATGCCTAGGTGCGTGTCTGAAAAAGTGAATGCCCTTCCAGTAGATGTATAACAGGCTATGTACATGTATGTAGTTCTTGAAGGTATCGAGTATCTACATGTGGTGCTGAGATGGTGGACTCGGAGTCGGTAAGGCTGTTCCAGAGTGGCATTGTTCTTGGTAGGAATGAATGCTGGTATTGACTGATGAATGTTTGGCTTGGAGAAAAGCAGATGCAACACCCACTACCCAGGGCTTCAACTAGTGGAAGTCTGGGAGTATGGTCAGTGATCCTAACTCTCTGATATACCAACCTCGGTAGCAAGGATTCGTTTACAAGCTATAGTGACATAGCACACATATAATAATAAAGATTTGTTTATATTTCGAAGCTTCTCATCTGACACACCTAATTATGCCAAGTGCATAGTTTTGTAGTTTTAATTACACAAGATTGAACAACTATATGTAGGTGCGAATCTGCGGTAAAAATGACCGCTTCTGAAAAATGCTCTGAAGCCCTCACTGAGTTTTAAAAGGACATTTAAACTTTTATAGCTTTTTACGGCTTATTAATTTATGGCTTTTATTGTAGAGCAAAACAGTGAGTGTTAAGATTCAATACGCGCAAATGCAAGACAATGCACCTCAGTTACAGAAGCCAGAGACATGAATACACCATGAAAGACGGAAGCCATACTCATATTTTGCAAACAAGAAACGAATAAAAGGATCTAGGGTATTGATTAACAGTGACCTAAAATCATCAAATCTATGTATAAAAGCTGCAAACAAAGCCCTGTTTGTTATGAAGTCTATCAAAATGCTGTTCAACTATTTAGACAAAGAATCATTCAAAATTGTATACAAAAACCTATGTTCGGCCACATTTGGAATACTGCGTACAAGTCTGCGTACCTTATTTCAGGGTTGGCAGCAATTTCCTGGTGCATGAAATACCTGTAAATACCGCCCCGGGAAATACTCCAAAAAGCAGGAAATACGCCAATACTCATCAGAGGTGGTAAATTTTAAACTAAATATCCTAGATATATTAATCAGAGGGACTAATATAGAAGCCCATATCTAATACAGGTTGACATATGAGATCAAATAGGCAATATAGGCACATCATAGCATATCTAGAACCTTTTCAACTCAACATAGCAGATACAACACCTACTAATTAATTCAAAAACAATGTTGGTGGAATTTTTAGAAACCATTTTTAGTAGATGCTGCAACAACAACTTCCAGTAAAATAGTTCCAAAATATTAAGAAACTTTCATGTTGTTAATGGTTTACTTAAACTGATATACAATGCATTAGTATGCTGTACATTGTATTGTGACATACAATGCAAATCCATTACACTGCCTTGAATTAAAAAAAAAAGAAAAAGAAAAAAAAGACTTGAATTCTCAGCCTATTAGAATATTTATTTAACATAGAGGTCTAAGCTTCGATTACCAAACTATCCTGGTACATGTATCTACAATTATTGTTTAATTAGTTAGCCTTAGATGTCTATGACTATGTAAAACAATGCTCTAAGGTAGTGTGTCTCCCACACTCAGCTCATATACAGGTGTGAGATTGCTCTCACAATGGAATGACAGCAAGGTGTCTACTTGAGAATTAAACCATTGAGATGACAATACATTTCATTCTGTTATGTACAATTATATACTAATATTATATACTATTTAGTATTTATATTATTACATACTACAATATGCCTGATTGAAAACACAGACTATCACATTATTATGACCTGGCCAGGTTAGCTTAAACTATACCATGTCAACCGTTCATCTGTCCGTCAACTTTTGCTTAAAAAATGCTACTCATTAACCACGTGGCGGATTTCAAAGTAATTTTGCATGAATGATCCTATGGGGTGTAGGCTTTAGAACATATATACAGAATTTTGATTGGTTAATTTTTTATGTGGCCATCTTGAACTTTGTGAAAAATGGCGGAAAAGCATTTAAGACGCTACTCGTCATTAACTGCTTGGGCAATTTCAACCAGACTTAGCTGAGAGGATAGTACAGTATGCTGCTATGGTTCAGAACTTTACAGAATTTGATTGGTATATTTTTCCGGCAGCCATCTTGGATTTTCTGAAAGTTTCTGGGAATCACTTAAAAGCCTGCTCCTAGCATAGAATGCTTCAGAACTTGTATACAGAATTTTGATTTGTCCATCTGGAGTTTTCTGGAAAATGGTGGGAAGACGTTTAAGACGCTTCTCCTGAAATTTCAATTATCTCATAAAAATATCTATTTCCAGATCAAGAGGTTATTTTTGACAATTTACGACTGGAATGACTGGCTTTGTTATCAAGCCAGTCATTCCAGTGGTAAATTTTCAAAAATAGTCTTTTCTTGGTCTGCAAATGGACATTTATCAAGACCACTTCAGAAGCCATTTTTTGTCGACGAGTGCTAAAGGGTTAAGCAAGTACACAGCAATAGGTAAAGACCTCGGAAGTAAGTTTACATTACATGTTCTGACAGTAGACAAAGCCTTTTATTATTGGGTAGGTAATTGTATATATCTACTGAAATCTATAGACAGTGATTTACTGTCACATGCCTCATAAAATTATAATGTTGTTTCATTGGATGTTCAGTTTTGTCTGATGTAGTGTTGCTTTAGCAGTTAGAAGACTATGTTCCTTAGACCATCCATAAACAAGATTTTGTTTCCTGCAAACCGGGTGGGGAAAAAAGACTTCAATAAGGAGGGAGGAAATTAATTTTTTTCAATTATTAACTTATTTTAAAAAGGTCATAAATATTTGTTTTTCAGATATTTGACTAGATGTCCATTAAATATAGTTGTAATTGCCAAATTTGTCATGTTTTTCATGACAGAATTAGCAAAAGGGATTCACATTGCATACAAATGGCATTAAAACATTGTAATTTGTAATGTTTTACAAATATATACATGTTTTAACATTTATACTGGGCAGAAAATTTTTTTTGGGTATTCCTGGCCGAGTGAAAAAAAAGGAAAAGTTCACTCGGGAGGTTTACAGGAAACAAAACTATTTTTAATTTTGGCCTCATGCATAGGTTTGCATATGTCACTAGTGTTAGTGTTTTGTTAAGCATGATAAAGAACTATGAGGTTAAATATATAAACTTGCCACCTGATATCTGAATATCTCCCAGTATTTTCCACTACCCTAGGAAATCCCGGGAAATTGTGAAACCTGATTTCAACCAAATTTGTTGAGAGCATCAAGTATCATGGTCGACTCCAGAACTTATATTCAGAATTTTGATTGATCAATTTTATGGGTGAAAATCTTTGATTTTCTGAAAAATTTACTGGAAATGGTCAAAACACTACTCTTCATTAATGGCTGGGTGGATTTCAACTTAATGTGGCAGGGCCGACCCTGTGAGTCGGGTTGAGAAGTTGTATGCAGAATTTTAATGTGTCAATTTTCTTGGTGAAAGCCTTAGATTTTAAGAAAAATGTGCCGGAAATTGTCAAAATGCTACTCAGTATTAACGGCTAGGTAAGTTTCAACTTAATTGTACTGGAAATGGGACTAGGCTTCAGAACTTATATACAGAATTTTGATTGGTCAGTTTTTTGGGTGACCATCTTGGATTTTCCAGAAATCCTTTAAAACGCTATTCCTTAAAATCAATGACCCGATTTCTATGAAACTTGGATGAAATGGTTATGCTCCTATCGTGATCAATTTCAAGAGTGCTAATGAGAATTTTGATTGATCAATTTCATTGTCATTCATCTTGGATTTTCCGGAAATTATCCGTCATGTCTATATAAACACAAATGGTTCAAATGCTAATGGTCCAGGTGAGCATCACAAGCACTTGAACCCCTTGTTTATAAGTGTATTGATCTTCTATATTTATTTTGTGTTTGAAGACAAGCTTCATAGATCATTGTAAAGTCGAGTTGCATGGTTGCATTGCAATCACATTTCTGGTTCGATGTTTATATATTATAAGTGGTTTTAAAACCATCAGTGCACGATATCGGTTTTAAATATAGTTTCGGTATATCACGCAGCTCTACTCCGGAACCGCTGAAGGGATCGGGCCGAAATTTGGGATGTATGGTTATAGACTAAGGGCCATACTAGATTGTTCAAGGGAAGCTGGTATGTTAGAATACAAAGATAAAGATACCAGATTAATTTTTTTTATATTTGATGGATTTTGAAGCCGAAATTGGTTTTGTTTATGTTCTGTGCTATGATTTCAAATTTTCAACTTTGGAAACTTAGATAAACGGGTCGGCAGTTATCCCTCAAAAACACCCATAGTAAAGCCATTGCAAATTTAAAATGTTTGGTAGGATCCGCCCTTGTTTGCAATTTTGGCTTAAACCTTATGGTTCTACTTATAGCCAATGAAGTTTATAGTTGAAATGCCTATGATCCAGGTGAACGATACAAGCCCCTTGCGCCTCTATGTGCTGCTGATGATTTGTTTGTTGTTATTACACCACAAAAACATCCATTACCGTTCAATCACTACTTGCTAAATCAATTATCTGCATTTAGCTACCAGAATAAGATTTTTATGCTTGCATACACTCCTCCCCATGCCTATTCCTATAAATATGGACCCTCAACCAGGCTACTGGTTAGGTCCATCTCCAGTATATTAACTGATATAGACTGGCACCAGTCTGTACTCACTCCATAGTGACGCCTGTCACTAAGCGCGCTTGCGCATGCACACTGGAGCCCAAATAGGAAACAGATTCACTTTTCAATTATTCTGCAAGCAGAACAACTGCACAAATATTGTCAGAAAGTTTTTATAGTTTTGCGCTGTGTCAGCTTACACTTGAAGGACTTCCTCATGCTAAGATATGCCTATTATGAAGTCTATCCTCCCAAAATTATGTTTTTGGAAGTATTTCGTGGTTATATTGAACTTTATAACTATGTATATAAATGTTACCTGTTTTCGTGGGTTTCGTTTTCGTGGTAACAACTTTAACATGCCTAAGTCATCATCATATAAAAACACTCTTACTCCAGTGAGCCCTTAATCACTTTCAGTTAAAAGAAAAATTAGTGCTTTACAAGAAATTCTAAGCTGTATGCTTCTTTCGTAATCTGTTTTCATCTTTTAAGAGTGTTTTAACGACCGATAAATCAAGTGCACATCCTCAATCTGTGATTGAGTTCACTCTGTGAAGTATGGTGGACATCTCTGTTTTAAGTGCACTACGTGTACCCCCACATCGATGTGCGGGTTTTGCATAGGGTGGTCTGCTTTCGTATCTAAGTTTCTTTAAGAATTATTCGTCCTTACAGCGCTGCCCTATGGTCGTCCTTCCCCTTCCTCTGTTGCTAGTAGACAAAAGCTGTGTCTTTTGCAATAATCAAATATATCTAATCCAACAGCAACGGAGGGGGGGGGGCGGGGGGCGGGATGTTTCGGCGAATTCGGAAGCAGTGATAGCTTTATTTGCGAGATTTGACGAAAGAATATCTTCTGCCATCATGGAGGCCAAGAAACAGGAAGTTTCTTCTGATTCCGACGATAGCCCGAGGGCTAGCGGGCGTTCCCACAAATGGGGGAAACTGATTCCTCTAATGTCAATGCAAGTATTCAGGTCTCCTAAGCAGAAATCTAGAGCGACTAAGCTCTCGAAGGTGGGCTCGTGTAGTGCACCGGGTCAAACCCACATTAGACTTGAGGGTGACGGGCATAACCCTCAAGCCGTGGTGGCGGAGGCTGAGGCTGACGTCCATAAGCCTGGTCCTTATGCTAATGCCAATACAAATTTTCGGTCATCCCGATCGTCAAGATTCTTCATAGGTTGCCTATAGCTATAGTCCGCAATCTAGTTTTGCTAGTTCTTCCGGTTCCGTTCTACTTCCGTTACGTCCGTTTTCGGTTTGTCTTCCGGTTTTGCAGGACATCCAGGTCTTCAAGATTCGGTTCTTACTTCCGTTCTGACCATTTCCGGTATGACTAATAAGCTCTTCCGACTTCCGCTTCTGGTTGGGATGTACTTCTGGGCTAGTGAATGAATTAAGAATAAAGAGCAATTAATTAGAGCAAATAAGCTCTCGAAGGTGGGCTCGTGTAGTACACTGGGTCAAACCCACATTAGACTTGACGGTGACAGGCATAACCCTCAAGCCGTGGTGGCGGAGGCTGAGGCTGACGTCCATAAGCCTGGTCCTTATGCTAATGCCAATGTCTTAGATCAGTTGTAGTGGATTCAGGTCCTCAGGACAGGGGTTACTTCCGTTTCAGGATCTACCTCCGTTTTTTTCATATCTGGCCTGACTTCCGGTTTGCGTATTTCCCTTTCCTATGCTTATTCTGGTCTTTTAATGTACATCCGGGTTAAGTTTCCAGTTGTATTCTTCCGTTTTGCGCATTTCCGTTTACTATTTTTACACTTCCGGATTCGTACACCCGGGGATAGGGTCATTACCGGTTTTCATGGTGTTTTCTGATTAATTTCCGGTTCTGTCTTCCTTTTTTGGATTTCTGGTGATAGCTCTTACTGAGATTCCAGGTTTTTCTTTCCTGGGATCTAGTCATCATTTTGTCTAAGAGTTAGTCTTATTTCAGTAAGTGCTTTTAAAATCGGAATGTTTAGTCGCTGAAAATATTAATTCCGAGACATTGCCAGTTTTGAAGTGTCTCTTGGATTTGTAGATATTCAGCATTTATTCTTTTATCAGTGAAACATTTCAACGTAATTAAAGACTCTTCTGACTGGTTGCCGAATGGGTTTTTTGTTGCAGTCGATAAGTCAGTCTGTATTCTACGCATTATCGCTAGATGTCGCAATTAAAATTAATTTTTAATTTCATCCAACTTTAGATGGCCAGTTGTCTCCGGGCCGTTCAGCCTTTTTCGCGCTCTTTTTTCCTCTTATGTCGGCAGGTTGACATATTTATTTTAACCAAGGGAATTAATTTCTTGAGGAAAATTCCTGTTTATAGCGTAATTCTTAGTCTAATTCTGACAGGCACTGAAGTGAATAGATTCAGTAGTGGATTCATAGGGAAGAGAATGGCTCTAAGATTAATGATTACAAGAGCAGAAAAACGCTGAGAATAGAGAAATAAGATTAGGGTGAAGGAAGAAGGAATAAAAGCCGAGTTTTTTCTTCTGCCATGTCACAGTCATGGTTTAGGTGAGTCTTTTTGCCTAGATTTTATCGCCTCTGTTTTTCAGCGTTTTGTTTCGTGATTCATCCCATAGTGTTTAATCATAATCTAGTATTAGTGTTTGGAATGTTCGTCTATGTGTTCCCTCCAACCATTTTGATTCCGTTAGTGTCAGAGCTCTAGATAAGCAGGATTTTTGCTTTTTCACCCAATAGAAATTGCCAATCACTCAATTAATTTTTAACATCATGAGTACTGAAATAGAAAATCACCCTATTAATTTCAGTTCTCTTGCTAATAATGTATAATAACCCATTTAAATTCCAAAGAAACCCAATTTACTAAATTTCTAAGAGTGAATCACCCTATTATTGAAAAGCTTATCTAGAGCTCTGGTTAGTGTTGAAGAATGTCAAAGAACAAATCTGCGAGATTCTTTTATAGCTCCTTTTGGCCAAAGAGGATGGGGTTTGTAGACCTTCTAGATCTCCTGGTAGACTTCCCTCGTCTTTTTCCATTCTCCCAGGATCTTCTGTCTCAAGTAAGAGGTCTTGTCGTCATCCAAACCCGTGTGTCAGCTTAAAATTTTTGGAGAATGGTGTTCAGACCAAGGTCTCGTGCCTGATTCTGTTTCTATTCCCAAAGTATTAGACTTTTTTAACATATCTCTTTGATTCCTTCCATTTATCAGCTAATTCGGTTAGGGGATATAGATTTTCTCTGGCATCTTCTCTTCCTTGCCTTCTGTATGCCGATGTCAAGGACACTAATACCTTTAATAGTTTTTATTAGAGGGCTAGGCAATATTCGTCCTCCGAAAGCTAAGCCTTTACCTTCCTGGAACTTGGTTCTTCAAGTGCTGGCAGGCCGTCATTTTGAACCTCTTTCTTCTATTAGTATTATCGACCTGCTAGAAGGCATTCAGAATTCATGCTTTTTCTGCTGAAAGGGAGAGATTTATACTATTCAGAAACTCATTAAGAATGTACAAGCAGCGATCTGATTTCAAAAGATTTTATCCGCCCCTTTTATGGTTTTCTTATGCGGAAGAGTTAACTAAGCCGGTCTCAAAGTTTACAATATCCTGATGGATTTGGGAGACGATTAAGCTTTGTTACGAGATTGCTTCAACCTTGCGGGTTGGTCTGTTGTTTTATTAACCACTATAAAAACATACTTACCATTCAATCACTACGACCTGGCCTTTGCCACCGCGCGTGGAATTGATTTGAGAATTTGCCTATAATATTTGGCACTTAAATTCAGAAAAGTGAATCTGTTTCCTATTTGGGCTCCAGTGCGCATGCGCAAGCGCGCTTAGTGACAGGCGTCACTATGGAGTGAGTACAGACTGGTGCCAGTCTATATCAGTTAATATACTGGAGATGGACCTAACCAGTAGCCTGGTTGAGGGTCCATATTTATAGGAATAGGCATAGGGAGGAGTGTATGCAAGCATAAAAATCTTATTCTGGTAGCTAAATGCAGATAATTGATTTAGCAAGTAGTGATTGAACGGTAAGTATGTTTTTATAGTGGTTAATAAAACAACAGACCAACCTGCAAGGGGGGTCTGTGGGGTTTTTTTTTCCAGGTGGGCACTAATAATGAGCACTAATAACGATTTCAAAGCTAACCATAAAGGTTTAGTAAGCCTATACTGGCATAAAAAAAGAAATAGTAAGGGGCCTCCAAATCAAAAACAATTATTGTGTTTACTTATTTGAACCCGAAATCCCAGTATGCCACCTTTACAGTCATGATTATTAAAGATATACATTTAAGCTGTTGAAATATTTTTGAAACCAATTTGACTGGAAGCTGGTTATGCCTTTTGCCATACCAGCTTCCAGTCAAATTAGTTTCAAAATAATCTATAGCATTTTAACATGTACGTAACAAATTTATTATAGTTGCCATAATTTGGTCTGGTCGGTTGAACGTGTTAATGTAGCAGTAGTAGTAGTAGTAATGTTAGTAACTAAGCAGTGGCAGTAGTAGTAGCAGTAGCAGCACAGTAGCAGCAGTAGTAGCCAGTTAACCCATTGGATAATGTCCCCCTTCGAGCAATGAGTTATGGGCCGCAAATAGGCGTAATCCGGCTATAGAGCATGATCATAAATATGCAGCCAAATTACATTTGACCTCGAAAATGATAATTTGGGTGTGTTGTGTGGCGCTAGTAGTAGTACCTACATCCATTGCACGAATATGTAGTCTCTACATAGCTACCCATATACACTTACCAGCCTGTCAGCTAGCACATACATTTGTTTATCCAGATACGATTCCTTGACCCTTTGCGCTTGTAAGATTCCAATATTGGTCTGGTCTAATTATATATTCAAATATTATCGAGGGAGGCAACTCAGTACAGCATAAATTGTGCTGTATTCATTTTGCTGAGTTATCTCCCTTTTGAGAGTTTTACTTTAAATTATCATATAAATCTTTACTAGTAATCTTGTCGATGAAGTGTCTATGCGTCTTAGCTAACCATGTGTTCCCCTGTCATTTGGGACAGGCAATCTTGGGAGATATCAACAGAACAGACAAACAATTAAAATGGCCCCAAAAGCCAGGCAGAATCATTATTGGCTCACCTGGCCAGAATGACCAAGTGAGGTTATGCCATGGCGACCGTCCACAATCCATCCAGCATCTGTCCGACATCCGGCCGTCAGCTTTTGCTTAAAACGCTACTCCTCATTAACCGCTTGGCGGATTTCAACCTTATGTGGCTGGAAGGACCCTGTGTGGGTAAGCTTCAGGACTTGTAGACATAATTTCGATTGTACCAATTTTGGGGCTGAAAATCTTAGATTATATGGAAAATTTACTGGAAGTTGTCAAAATGCTATTCCTCATTAACCGCTTGGCAGATTTCAACAGACCTCTCCAGTCTCCGCGGGAAGCAATTGATTTCTCTACTCTCGCCTACACTTGTCTAAAATTAATTTTAGGTGAGTAATGCCTACATTGCTTTGTAACAATGACAGAATATAGGCGAGTACTGACACTACTCGCCTCAATGGCGTAAATTTTAATTCAGGGGAGCAAGAGATTACTCCCCTTCAATATTTCAACCTAATTTGTTTGGGAGTACAGTACCATATGGGTGGAGGCTTCAGAATTTTGATTGGTCCATTTTTTGGGTGAAAATCTTAGATTTTATGAAAAATTTACGGTAAATTATCAAAACGCTACTTAATAACTGCTTGGTGGATTTCAAACTAATTTGGCTGTGGTGTGGTCTAGTCTTCAGAACTTGTATACAGAATTTTGATTGGTCAATTCTTTTATGCGGCCAGCTTGAATTTTCTGAAAAATGGCAGGAAATCACTTAAAATGCTCCTCCTCATTAAATTCTTGGGCGATTTCAGCCAGATTTGGCTGGAATGACCCTAGGGCAGTAACCTTCAGAACTTGTATATAGAACTTTGATGGGTCATTTACTCCTCATTAACTGATTGGCCCATTTCAACCAAACTCAACTGGAAGAACCAGCCCTAGGCAGGTAGGCTTGAGAAAATGAGAGAATTTTGATTGGTCATATTTTCTTGTGGCCATCTTGGTTGTTCCAGACATCTTTTAAAACACTATCTTCCTTAATCAATGGCTCGAATTCAGCAAAACTTTGTTGGAAGGATCCTATGTTGACCGGCTTCAAGAGTTCTATTGAGAATTTTGGTTGGTCAATCTTTTTTCTGCAGCCATCTTGGATTTTCCAAAAAAATTTAAGAAATCCTTTAAAACCCTACTCCTTAACCAATGACCAGACTTTCTTGAAACTTAACTGGAAGGATACCATGGTGGTCACCCATGGCATGGTCATTCCGAACTTGTAAACAGGCATTTGATTGGTTAATTTGTTCGTTGGCCATCTTGGATTTAAAGAAAAAATTCTAGAAATCGCTACTACTTACATGTAATCGAACTTGTAGAATGATCATATGATGATAGGCTTCAAGAAATCAAATGATAATTTTGATTGGTTAATTTTTTTGCCCAGCCATTTTAGATTTTCTGAAAATTATCCGTCATGTTTATTTAAGTTCAAATGCCTCAAATGCTGATGGTCGAGGTGAGCATCACAGGCCCTTTGTGCCTCTTGTTTGATAATGACATAATTCAGTTTAGAATGAATTTAGGATACAGCCAGACCGTTTCAGTGATAAGATCAATTGGCTTAGATGTAAATCTTTATACACCGGGACAACACAGGGTCATATTATGGGATGGCACTTGAGTCTATGCTCACAATAATTTTATTCAGCAGGTGTACACGTATTATAGGGAGACGCAATAACCGATGCCATGATTTTATTTCGCTGAATTTCGTCCGTATTTGTCAGCGTTATCTCCAATGAAAGCCTTAAAATTTGTCAAAGATTTCATGTATGATCCATATCATGATTTTATTTTGGGAAAATCCGCCCATATTCACCATTTTACACCCGCACAATGAGGGGTTGTATTATATCATGGCAAATTGGCAATTGCCATCCATCTGTCTGTTTGTCCGTTTCTTGTTCGATCCATGTCTCGAAGGAGTTTGCACCTAAGCTGACAATTCTTTTTGTGATAATTTCATTCGGGCGAAGTCCATACATGTATTATCCAGAGGTATTAGTACAGGTTAAGCATTTAACACTCATATCAGCCAAAAGCGGCTATTGCAGTGGTCCTAAGAAATGTCCATTTGCAGACCAAGAAAAGACTATTTTTGAAAATTTGCCACTGGAATGACTGGCTCGATAATCATTCCAGTGGCAAATTTTCAAAAATAGTCTTCTCTTTGTCTGGAAATGGACATTTTCTATGAAAAATTAAAAATTTACGTAACCAAATTTTATGGTTAAAGGGGTAAACTCACTTCCACCATGTACTTTAGCTCATTGCTTTCCGGGAAAGGAATCTAGTAAGCAAGCTTTTTAAGGCACTCTGCCAAGGCAGTTGAATCCTCTTCATGAGGTGAGTAAGGGGAGGCTACTCCCTGCGCCTCCAGAGTGTCTCTCTGTCAGGAAGAGCCCCCATAGTAATTGGCATAAGTTACTTACCTTTGGTGAGGCACTTGCCACATCATGGTTGATGATTCATCTACTATTACCTCTCATAGAGTGCATCCACCGCTCTCGTAAAATGCGTTAAGACGTGAAGCTCCCTGATTTGCGGAATGTGGTTGCTATGTTTCTGAACCTACGTGGATGTTTCAATTTCTTATAGCTTAATGGACCTTTCCAGTTTTAGCCATGCCCCGCCCATCACTAGCTAAGCTCGGGTTGGGATCGATTGATCCCTGAATTCCTGACAATCAATTTCCAGAAAACTATATAGGTAAGCTGTTACATATTTTGAAACTAATTTGAGTGGGCACTGTTGCTGCCATATCCAGTCAAATTAGTTTCAAAATATTTGGCAAAAATTCAATTAATTTCAAAGGTAAATGTCCTTTTTCACCCGACAATCAGACAGGTACCTCGCATACTAAATTTGGTTGAATTCCATCCAACGGTTTCGGAGGAGTTATGTTGCAACCAATTTCTTTATCTTTTGATCGCCCACAACTATCTTAACCCCCTGAGGGCATAGCCAAATGTAAATGTCCTCTTGCACTCCTCAATCATATGGGTAACTCACATATACCAAATTTGGTTGAATTTCATCTAACGGTTTCGAAGGAGTTGCATTACAATCAATTTCTTGAACTTGTGACCCCCCCCCCCCCCCCACCCTCATGGGGGCAGAGCCAAATATACACCTGTGCAAAAGTTAAGCACCACCCTATTTTTACGCACATGCGAGGGTATATTCATGTGCTATGAAGAAAGCAATAGCATAAACATTTATGTACCCATCCATCTTAGTGCAAGAGGTAATAATGCAACTAGAGGAATGCTGATTATGATGGTGGGGAAACACTGTATGTTTTTGTTTGAACTTGAAAACGAGGCCTGAATATGGTTACGTTGACACAACTGACAACTATTGCCCTACAGTTGACACACGTGGCTAGATTGTCATTAATGGTGTCTGAAAACGAAGTTTAACATCTGTGCACGAGTTTGAGACTGTCATTATTAATACCGGGTATATCCACCTTGTGCCTGGATGACGGCCTGAACACGACGTCTCATGCTGGTCACCAACTGACTAATACGCCATTGTGGTATTCGGTGCCATTCAAGATGGAGTGCGTCTGTTAATTCCTGTAGGTTCTGCACAGGAGGATCCCTCCTTCTCACCATGTTTCCCAGAATGTCCCAGATATGCTCAATAGGGTTCATGTCAGGGCTCCTTGCTGGCCATGGTAGGGTTTCGATGGCATTCTGGCGGAGGTATTCATGCACAGCTCTAGCACGATGTGGTCGGGCGTTGTCATCCATGAATATAGGGTGGGTTCCAGGTGCATGATTTACAAAATGAGGGACCACAACTCTATCCAGTATGGAATCTTGATATCTTTGTCCATTTAGTGTTCCAGGTACAGTCAACAGATCCAGCTTACAATCAAATGAGATGCACCCCCATATCATAACGGAACCTCCACCAAATGGAACTTCTTCCATGATGTTACGTTGGTCGTACGCCATGCGTCTGGCCCTCCATACACGAGTTCGACCATCTGTGGCATGAAGCAGGAACCGACTTTCATCGGACCAGTGTACCCGTCTCCAGGATCTCATGTTCCAGTGTCTTCTTTCGTTGCACCACCTCAGACGCTCCTCTTTGTGGTGTGCAGTGAGGAGAGGACGTCTGACAGGTCTCCTAGCTTTCATGCCAGCAGCATACAGTCTCCTTTTGACGGTAGACATTGACACTCTATTGCGCGTTTCCCATTGCTGGCTGAGCACTCTGC
Source organism: Chaetoderma sp. LZ-2023a (assembly GCA_034401795.1). Lineage (NCBI taxonomy): Eukaryota > Metazoa > Mollusca > Caudofoveata > Chaetodermatida > Chaetodermatidae > Chaetoderma > Chaetoderma sp. LZ-2023a. The sequence continues at coordinate 124,661,666 of CM067359.1, forward strand.
TGTTGGTGAATGGAGATCTCCTAACAAGGCGTACTAGGGCTCGATCATCACGGGCAGTAGTCTTCTTCGGTCTTCCAGATCTAGGCCTGTCCTTCACCTCGTTAGTTTGCCCATGTTTTGCAATCAAACGACTGATTACAGTATGGTTAATGTTCAGCTGTCTGCCAATCTCTCTGCATGACATACCAGTGGTATGCATGCCTATGATTTGCCATTTCACACGATCACTTAACCTTCGTCTTGCCATAGCGGTTCACAATCAAGAGCTAATTCTCTCTGTACAAATAAACCACGGTCATGAACACAAAATTCCTAATCTTGTCGCCTAAATCTGTATGTAATGTTCTACACCTCAAACTGGACTTTTACATAACTGAACACGTGTGCTGTTTCCCGCCACGCACGGACATCAAGCGGCATGAAGTCATGCATGCATGTGCATTTCGTACTTGGAATTATGTCAGCTAACGCGGGGACAAAAATTATGGCAGCCTAGTTGTACCATCATGTTTCTACGTTCTATTGTTTTTGCTGGTGCTTAACTTTTGCACAGGTGTATATAAATGTTCTCTTGCACTACGCAGTCATATGGGTAAATCACATACCAAATTTGGTTGAATTCCATCCACCTGTTTCGGAGTTGTGATACACTCTAAGAGGGCATTTACATACATAGCTTTGGGAGGGGTGGGGTGGCATCAAATGGTCAAGAAATTGATTTTAACCCAGTTTCTATGAAACTGTTGGGTTGAATTCAACAAAATTTTGTATGTGAATTACCATATGAGTGCAGAGTGTAAGAAGATGTGTACATTTGGCTCTGCACTCAAGGGCGGGTGGGGGACCAAAAGGTCAAAGCTGTGAACCACACAATCACTAGGTTTCTTCTATGAAGTCATCATTGTCTGCATGCTTCATCTTTTATGGGACTGGCCCACTGTAGATGTTGGGGGCAGGAGGGGTGGTGATCTAGTGGAGTGCTCCCGCAAAGATGACAGAGCTGCAGCAAGGTACATGTATTATGAAAACAACATTGTAGAGAGGCTGATTGAGTCCTCAAACTCTTACAGATCTTTTGAAACATCCATTTGCATGCCAAGTATACACTATTTTTTATGCCCAGGTTTTTCTAAGAAAACCAAAGAAAAGTGGGTGGGGATTATGCTGCAGTCCCACCCATGTGTCTCTGTCTGTCTGTGTAAACTAAGGATGTTGATTGTACCTGCTCTGAAACCGATGAACGGAATTCAACCAAATTTGGTATGTGAGTTACTCAGACTTGAGATTGCAAAATGTAAGAGGACATTTACATTTGGCACCACCCCAAGGGGTAATTATCCCAACATTGATGCCATCCCGCCCGTCTGTCTGTCTGCGGAAATAGGTTGTAACATAATGCCTCTGAAACCGTTGGATGGAATTCAACCAAATTTGGTATGTGGGTTATTCATATGATTGTGGAGTGCAAGAGGACATTTAAATTTGGCTCCACTGCTAAGGGGGTCAAAAGGTTCAAGCGGTGAAAGTGGGGCTTACTATTTCCAATGATGCGTCAATCAATTTATTCGACCGAGTAACCTAATTGAAAATCTACAACTGGAATGACTGGCTCGATAATCTCTGGACTGCTAATAGAGAATTTTCAATGAGCAGAAATCCAGATTTTCATGACCAGAATCTTGACCATTCGAAGGTGAACATGTGAAGGCATTTTGCTTTAATATTTTATCACTATAGCCAGGTTCAACTAAGGTGGTAATGATGATTGATATGCTTTGCTAAATTAGGTGGTGATATTGATTTGCCTTGTCGGGCTATAAATATTTTATTCCAAGCACTGCCTCAATATACCTGACAGAAAAACCTTATTGTTCCTACCTGAAGGCTGATAATTAATGCTTATCATTTTACGTACAGACCTTGGCACATGCTGATGAGATTTATTAGCCTGTGCCCAGACAGTAGTGCTCTATTTAATTATGATAACACTTTATCGTTATTATTCAGCACAATTTTCTCACCGAATTCTCTTCTCATAGTTTTTTGCCCCACCTGAAATTTTCCACATTTTTAACACTTAAACTGTTTCACCAATGAATTCCTTCTACCTCAATCTCAGGGCAAACAAACAGGAAAGGTGTTAAATATTTTGAAATTAATATGACTGGACGCCATTGCTGCCTTAGGCAGCAATGGATTCCAGTCATACTAATTTCAAAATATTCAACAGAATATGCTATAAATCATAAAGAATTTCCTTCCACAGGGATTTGTAGGTGAATGGATATAGCTCAATTTCTTGAAAATAATTTGACTGAAAGTCTGTGATAAAAATTATTCAGTATGTTTGCAATTTAGTTTTCACTTCTGTCCGTCGTGCATCTGTCACACTTAGTTTTTCATTCGATAACTTTACTATTTCTTGTAGTATTGTGATGAAACTTCATGGGAAGGTTGCCTATGGTAGTAGGAAAGTGCATGTTATGATGTGGGTCAGTCAGTCCATGGGAAGGTTGTCTATGGTAGTAGGAAAATGCATGGTAGTAGGAAAGTGCATGTTATGTTGTGGGTCAGTCAGTCCATGGGAAGGTTGTCTATGGTAGTAGGAAAGTGCATGGTAGTAGGAAAGTGCATGTTATGTTGTGGGTCAGTCAGTCCATGGGAAGGTTGTCTATGGTAGTAGGAAAGTGCATGTTATGTTGTGGGTCAGTCAGTCCATGGGAAGGTTGTCTATGGTAGTAGGAAAGTGCATGTTATGATGTGGGTCAGTCAGTCCATGGGAAGGTTGTCTATGGTAGTAGGAAAGTGCATGGTAGTAGGAAAGTGCACGCTATGTTGTGGGTCAGTCAGTCCATGGGAAGGTTGTCTATGGTAGTAGGAAAATGCATGTTATGTTGTGGGTCAGTCAGTCCATGGGAAGGTTGTCTATGGTAGTAGGAAAGTGCATGGTAGTAGGAAAGTGCACGCTATGTTGTGGGTCAGTCAGTTTGTGGGAAGGTTGCCTATGGTAGTAGGAAAGTTTGCGTTATGTTGTGGGTCAGTCAGTCCATGGGAAGGTTGCCTATGGTAGTAGGAAAGTGCAAGTTATGATGTGGGTCAGTCAGTCCATGGGAAGGTTGCCTATGGTAATAGCGAAAGGCATATTTTTATCCTTGGAATTTGCACAGTGAGAATAGCCACAAACTTTTAAATGAATAATGAATGTCATGTAAGATGAGAGGATGACAAACCAGATATGATAAATATCTTTATCCAATTTTATCTGGCCCTGTAATTGTCAAACCAGTCAAAACTGCCAGTGGGCTTGAGGAATGGCAGTTTGCCCATCGAGAAAAGACTGAAAATACACCATTGGAAATTGATGCAGTCATACCAGGGATAAATGAAAAAAATAAAATAGCCTTTTTGGTTGACAAATAGTCATTGAATAACCAAATACCTATTGTTAGATTTTTTTGGATCAAATTTTGCAAACTGATGAGCCAGAGGCCGGTTTTAGCCGGTTTAGCTGTTAAAGGTGTGTGTGTGTGTGTGTCTGTGTTTGTTTGTGTGTGTGCGCGTGCGTGTGTGTACGTGCGTGCGTGCGTGAGTGTGTGCGTGTGTGTGGTTAATGGTAAAACCGGCCAAACTCGTTCTCTGCAGTAGTTCACATGCCAAGAGAAAATAACCTGCTAGTCATTCCAGTGCTAAATTTTCAAAAATACTCTTCCCTTAGGCTGAAAATGGACATTCAAAAAGCAAATATTTTGAGTTTCTTAACCAATTTTGATCCTTAAAGGGTTAATATTTTTAAACATATCCAAATAGAATCTGTTGTTGACTGATTAACCCTCTAACACTTATATCAGCCTAAAATGTCTTCTATAGTGGTATTGGTAAATGTTAATTTGCAGACCAAGAGAAGACAATTTTTGAAAATTTACGACTGGAATGATTGGCTCGATAACCAAGCCAGTCATTCCAGTGCGAAACTTTACAAAATAATCTTCTCTTGGTCTGCAAATTAACATTTTCTTTGAAAAAACTTAAATTTTCTTGAACAAATTCAAGGCTTAGAAGTGTTAATGTAGCAACAGTTTTTAATTGCATGTAATTTAGTTTTTTAAAATTCACCAAATAATACATGTATGCTTAGGTGTTGATAAACGTTATGGCTGGAATTCAATAAGGAGGTTTAAACCGTGGTCTAGCCGAAACCTGGTAACAAATCACAAAGTGATTGCAGGGTTAGTTGTATAGATAGGGCGATAGCCCCAATTTTCATCATTTGAGGGCTAGGTCAGGTCCCCAGCAAGATCTGGCATTGCCTAAATGCCAAAATATGACCATTCCTCCTATGTGGGCGGGGAATCAAAGAACCCCTCCCACGTCTGAAGGGTGCCCATACTTCAGTATTTAGACCACAGATCCTGAAGGGTGTGTGGTCTGGGTATCAAGTAATACAATTTGGGGGTTATCGCCCTGCCCTATATATAATACTACCCTTGCAATTACTTTGTGATTTGTTACCAGGTTAAGGTTAAACCAGGGGTGGGGGGGTGGGGGTGGGGTAGAGTGTTGGGTTATTAATATTTCTAGGTGTATCAGTCCATACATGATTATTGGCCATTCAGACACAAATTAATCAATTTATATTCTATTCCTGTTACCTGAGTAGTAGTCACGTATTGATAGATAAATTCTTAATATAGATTTTGTGATTGGTTAGGACTCTGACATTTTGCCTGAGGGAATATTTTACTTCTCTCATGTGCGACAGGCAGTCCGCAGATGTGCATTTTATTATTAACTTTAAGCAATTCATTGATTTATAATTAAATAAGTATTTCATCAACAATTCTGTGGTGTCATATAAATGGCATAGAATTTGATGTGGATTTCAGATTATTTATAATTTTTTCGATTCAAAGTGCGTTAAATCCATAAAGAATTTCCTGCATATGCAATATCTTTTATTTTGCTAAAAGCGTCTTGTATTATTATTATTATTATTATTATTATTATTATTATGTAAATATGTAAATATGTTGTTGAATACTTAGAAAGTAATTTTGACTAGAAGCTGTTGCTACCTAGTAAGGCAGCACTACCTAGTAAGGCAGCACTGCCTAGTAAGGCAGCACTGCCTAGTAAGGCAGCACTGCCTAGTAAGGCAGCACTGCCTAGTAAGGCAGCACTGCCTAGTAAGGCAGCACTGCCTAGTAAGGCAGCACTGCCTAGTAAGGCAGCACTGCCTAGTAAGGCAACACTGCCTAGTAAGGCAACACTGCCTAGTAAGGCAGCACTGCCTAGTAAGGCAGCACTGCCTAGTAAGGCAGCACTGCCTAGTAAGGCAGCACTGCCTAGTAAGGCAGCACTGCCTAGTAAGGCAGCACTGCCTAGTAAGGCAGCACTGCCTAGTAAGGCAGCACTGCCTAGTAAGGCAGCACTGCCTAGTAAGGCAGCACTGCCTAGTAAGGCAGCACTGCCTAGTAAGGCAGCACTGCCTAGTAAGGCAGCACTGCCTAGTAAGGCAGCACTGCCTAGTAAGGCAGCACTGCCTAGTAAGGCAGCACTGCCTAGTAAGGCAGCACTGCCTAGTAAGGCAGCACTGCCTAGTAAGGCAGCACTACCTAGTAAGGCCTGCCTGGTGAGGCGGCGCTGCCTAGTGAGGAAGGCGGCGCTGCCTGGTGAGGCGGCGCTGCCTAGTGAGGGAGGCGGCGCTGCCTAGTGAGGGAGGCGGCGCTGCCTAGTGAGGGAGGCGGCGCTGCCTAGTGAGGGAGGCGGCGCTGCCTAGTGAGGGAGGCGGCGCTGCCTAGTGAGGGAGGCGGCGCTGCCTAGTGAGGAAGGCGGCGCTGCCTAGTGAGGCGGCGCTGCCTAGTGAGGCGGCAACAGTTTCCAATCAAATTACTTTTAAATATCAGCGCCTACCTGTATTGTTGCATAGAAGAACATATTTCTTTGTAATGGTCTCCCTGATTGATTAAGATGTTGATCTTTTATGCCACAGGTTGCTATGGCAATGGAATATCTTTATGTGGTATGGAAAGAATAGCTTAACCCTTTTACCATCGAATTTGTTCAAGAAAATATCAATTTTTTCCTTTAAAATGTTCATTTGGAAATGAAGAGAAGACCAAATTATGAAAATTTACCCTGGAATAACTGGGTCGGTTATCGAGCCAGTCATTCCAGTGGTAAAATTTCAAAAATAATCTCTTGGTCTGCAAATGGATGTTTTTGAAGACCACTGCAGAAGCCATTTTTGGACTGGTGTAAGTGTTAAAGGGTTAACATTTGTTATGAATATATGAGTCAGTTAGATAGATCCGCCCTTGTAATGGTTCAAGCAATTTCATTCATTTATAATCCACATTATCAATAATAGTTCTTGCGGTGGAGCGTATGTATCGCCCCATGAACGTAATTTGAGCCAGAGCTACAATCCAGCTCAGAAATAACTTGTTGAATAAAAATAAAAACTACTGCACAATTTACCTGAGGCACCAATTGCTTCCAATAAAATTAAATCCAAAATATGCAACAGAACATTTTTTACATCGTGTTCAATGAACAAATTGTTTCTGTTATTAGTCCCCTATCGGTAAAACCGGGGGGGGACTATAGGTTTGCACTCTGTCTGTCCGTCTGTCTATCCATCTGTCTGTCCGTTTGTCGCAGTTTGTTTTCCGCACTTTTTTTCTCAGTCCTTCAAGATATTCAAATGAGAATTGGTACATTGCTTTGTTATGAGAAGTTACAGACCAAGTTCGAGTTTCAGGTGTATGCGTCAATTTTTAATGGAGTTATGCCCCCTTTCGACTTAAGAAATACACACTTTTTTTCGTACTCCTTCAAGATATTTAAGCAAAAATCGGTGCATCGCTTTAGTATAAGGGGGTCCTGAGCAAGTTCGGGTTTCAGACATTTTCGTAAATTTTTCATGTAGTTATGCCCCCTTTCGACTTATGAAATACGAAAAATATTAGTTTTCCGCACTTTTCGCAGTCTTTCAAGATATTATATTGAGAATTGCTACATTGCTTTGTTATGAGAAGTTACAGACCAAGTTGTAGTTTCAGGCATATGCGTAAATTTTTGATGGAGTTATGCCCCCTTTCAACTTAAGAAATACAAAAAATATCAGCTTTCCGCACTTTTTTTTTTTGCACTCCTTCAAGATATTTAAGCGAAAATCAGTGCATCACTTTAGTATATGGAGTTACAGAGCACGTTCGAGTTTCAGAAATTTTCGTCAATTTTTCACTTGCAAAACATTGAAAATAGAGTTAATTTATCTACTAAATACATCTAAGGATAATGTTGAAATTAAATCTATTTAACCATTTAATTGTAAAATTTGGTTTAAAAATTAAAATATTTGTTTACCGGTATTGAATGCCAATTTACAAGCCAAGAGAAGGCTTTTTTTTGGAAATTTACCACTGGAATGACTGGCTCGCTTATCGATCCAATCATTCCAGTGATAAATTTTCAAGAAGTCTTTTCTTGGCCTGCAAATTGACATTCCTCATGACCCCTACAGAAGCCGGTTCGGGCTGGCTTGACAATTAAATAGTTAATATACAGTACAGATCATAAATAAGTTAACAAGTTTAAAAAACAACAAGCATTCTGTAAGTATTGCTTTGCAATACATGTCCCCTACCTGGTGATATAAATCTTTAGAGATTGACAGTCAAAAATTGTATTAAAAATTGTCAAAAGCAGCTGAAACTCGAACTTGATCTGTAACTTCTCATAGCATAGCAATAAACCAAGTCTCAGTTATACATGGTGAAGGAGAAGGAAAGTCTTGAAAGCTGATATGTTTGTATTTCGTAAGTCGAAAGGGGTCATAACTCCATCAAAAATGACGCAAACGACTGAAACTCAAACTTGGTCTGTAATTTCACCTAGTTTAAGTTCCAAATGGTATAATTTTATAAAGTAAATTAAGATTTCTCATTAACCGAATGTCAATTTGCAGACCAAAAGAAGACTATTTTTTTTTAAATTTACTACTGTAATGACTGCAGCTCTGAAGATTAAGAAAATAACCTTCTCTTGGCCTGCAAATGAACATTTCTCAAAACAACTGCAAAAGATGGTTTAGGCTGGTTTCAGAGGAAGCTAAACATGAGACCTATAAAATATTTCAAAGATTATAAGGCAGCAAAAACCTTCAGTCAAATGACTCAAAATACCCAACAGAACATTGGAGTTTATTAACCCTTTAATGGGCAAATGTATTCCATAAGATTTAAATTTTCTTTAGAAAATGAGCATTTGCAGATCAAGAAACGATTATTTTTGAGAATTTAGCTCAAGTATACCAGCGGTAAATTTTCAAAACATTATCTTGATTACTGGTTTGCATATGGGCATTCCTCAAGAGCTGACTGTAGAGGTCAGTTTTGGCGCAGAGGTTGGCCAGTTAACGGTTAATGAACCAGCTTTGAGTTTTAGAGTACAGCTCATAAATAAGTTTAAAATGTTTCCCCCCCAAAAAAAAAATCATGTTAATAGTTAGAACAATTTTGAACATAAAACAACTGTTCTGTTGAATATTTTGTACATAATTGGATTGGAAGACATTGCTGCCCCAGGCTGCAATGTCTTCCAATCCTATTATGTTCAAAATATGCAACAATACATTTTATTTTGTGTTATTTCTGAGTTATATTGTATAGATAGAAATATAAGAGTGGAAAGTGACATGTCCAAACACAGACATATGTGTACATGTTTGTGGGTTTATTTGTATGTACAAGTTGGCATACATGTACTAAAGCAAATGTTTCAAAGAACACAATATCTTTATTTGTACAACAGATGGTATGATAACATTTACCTCTTAACCATCAAATTTATTCACGAAAATTTCAATTTTCTCATGGAAGATGTCTATTTACAGACCTAAAGAAGATTATTTTTGAAAATTACAGTGAAAATGTTTCTAAAATACTGTTCTTGGTCTGCAAATGAACATTTCTTAAGACTACCCCAGAAGCAGTTTGTGGCCGTATTGAGTGTCAAAGGGTTAATTCTTTAACCCATACAAGTGAGAAACAACAAATTCTGTGGAATATTTGAAACTAATTCGACAGGGAGGCTATTATAATATCAGCGTGTTAAAGTCAAATTAGTTTCAAAATAATCAACAGCCTACTTGTGTAATTGCCTTGAAATTGAGACACTTCATATTGTATGGGATAAATGGTGATATACTGGTTAAGTCAAAGATGATAATGTGGAGATCACTTAATGGTCACATAGAAAATTCAATACATTATAAAGAACATATAATTTTACATAAACGTGGTATATAGACCACTATTCTCACTGCACCCACACATGCATTCACGCATGACAATAATGATGACTTAAATTCCCTGCTATCCGTATAGCCCATATGGAAAATGATACCATTTCATAATGTTTAAATAGGTTTTATTGTGGAAATGAAGACTGCTATATAATACTAATTGGAAACGGCATAAGGCAGTGTGGTCTTAGTCCTTTCACTAGCAAATCGCTGAGAATGTATATTGTTTACGATATAACACTTATTCTGTAGAATATTTTGAAATTAATTGGACTGGAAGCAGTTGCTACCTAGGGCAGCAACAGCTTCCAGTCAAATTACTCTAAAAAATATTCAGTTTTCCTGTATTGTTACCTTGAAAATGAGATACATGTACGATGGATTGATCGGTGAAAGGGTTAAAAATCAACAGTCCATTTGCAGATGAAGATAAGACTATTTTTGAAAATTTTCAATGATTTGGTTGCTATCTTGAAGCCAATTATTCCAAAGATAAATATTCAAAAGACTTGGGCTACAAATCGACATTTTTTGTGAGAAAATTTGAATTTTCTTGTTCAACAAATTCGAGGCTTAATAGGGTTAAAGTGATAATTTACTCTACTAGGTTACGGCCATGATCAGATACAATTTACAGTATTATGTCACGTATGGATTATATATTAGTAATATTCTGATTTTAAAATCTTGATTTTGCGCAGATTATTATATTAATATGTTGAATCGAGTTTGCGAAATTGTGTGTAATTCCGTTCAGTGGCCTCTGGGATATAGATGAGTGTACAGATTGCCATCGATCTTCATTAACTCTCTGCCCGCTGAATTTCTGCAGACTACATTTTGCATGGGGTTTACCTCTGGAGATGCTGGATATTTTGAAAACAATTTGACTGAATGTTGTTGGTGGCTAAGCCACCAACAACATTCAGTCAAATTGTTTTCAAAAAATTCAACAGCTCCCAGGTTATTGCCCATTGAAATTATTTGTCTGTTGGCTTTCACAAGTCAGACAGGTAATTACTAATTTTGGCCCTGATCTGGATGGATCTGCTTCTCCAGTTTGAATATTTTGAAAACAATTTGACTGAAAATTGTTGTTGGTTAATCCACCAACAACTTTCAGTCAAATTGTTTTCAAAATATTCAGCAGGTCCAGAGTTATTGTCCATTGAAATTATTGCCTGGTGGTTGGATTCAATTTCTGTTCTCTTGTAAGAATTACATGCATTGATTTTGAAAATAATGATGCTGAAAGCCGTTCCCGTCTAAAATCGCGACATCATTCAGGAACACTGTTGTCAGAATCTAGGCGCTTGTAATCTTTCGACGCATTCCTCATCAACCCTGTATTATACTTATTTAATGAGATCATGAGTTAATATGTTCAAGCGGAAATATTTGCTTCGCCGGCTTAGTAATGTGTATCAGTTTTGATCAGTGAATACATAAAAGGAATAGGAATTTTCTGATGACTCAATCGATTATAATGATAACATCTCCTCTGATTTTAATAAGATTACTCAGAGAGGTCAATACTGTGTCATCTTGGAGATGTTTCAATACATGTAGGCAGCGGTATCGTAATCAATATATCAGTAAATAAATAGATGGTTATTAAAAGACCTCCGCCTATGAGCTATTGTAAATATCAGGCTGTGAAAATGATCATGCTATATTGATAATGAGATAGTATTTTTCCTGTTTGCTTGACCGCCACAAATATGTATAAAATAACTAGTGGGTTATCAACGTTATCATGATTTTTAGCATAAACTCTATGTATCCAACTCATGAAAAGTTTATGTTCTTGTTATTTGCATTGTCAGAATGTCAAAGTTCAAGCTCATTGTGGTCAAAAGACAGGAAATCATTTGCGCACGATCCGTATTGCTCGTTTTGATAGCGCGCTTTCGTTTTTATCACCGACATGCATAATGCATTACTTACCATTAGCTATAATATAGCTGCTAGTACTAGGGCTGATTAATAAAACGTAGTTAACAAAGTGTCTCATGCGGTTGTGGGCTAGGTGTAGGTAGGTTTTCAGTGCAGCTGTGATTATTGCATCTAAGTTAACCCTTTAATGGTTAAGCCGGCCAAAACCAGCCTCTGAAGTGGTCTTGAGGAAAGTCCATTTGCAAGCCAAGAAAATACTATTTTAGAAAATTTATCACTGGAATGACTGGCTCGATGACTGAGCCAGGGATTTCAGTGGTAAATTTTCAAAAATAGTCTTTTCTTGGCTTGAAATTGGACAATAAATGCGGCAATTTTTAGATTTTCTTCACCAAATTTGACCATTAATTAAGGATTAATGTACCCATAATCTGAGGCTGTTTGTATTCAGTTTGCGTATTTTATTTGTAATAAAGTTACAAGTTATAATGTTATTTAACTGGTTAAATTGGTCAAACCATTCAGAGCCAGCCGCTGGAGTGGCCTTTCTGAATGTCCACTTGTAAGCAGCAAGACCAGGAATATCTTTGAAAAAGTACCTCTAAAATGACTAGTTCAGTTATCGAGCCAGGCATTCGAGTGGTAAATTTTCAAAAATAGTTTTCTTGACCTGCAAAACGGACGTTCGCAATGCAAACATTTTAATTTTCTTAAAAAATCTGGACCGGTATAGGGTTAACTGTACAAGATTGAACATGATTCTTTGATCTGGTTTGTGATTACTTAATTTAAATCTCTATAAAGAATTATTAACATTCCTCTTCTAAATTGTTCAGCTACGTTCCTATATTGTTGCATTGAAATTGATCTACACTAGGATTTTACTACTGAAAGTACATTAGAGCGTATAAATAAGTTAACACGTTTCCAAAATAATTTGTAAGAAATGTTATTTTCAAAATGAAATTTTTAATAATTGGATTGGAAGACATTGCTACGTTAGCAGAAAAGATAGTAGTATTTCTGTTGATTATTTTAAAGATAATTGGATTGGAAGCCATTGCTGCCTTAGGCAGCAATGACTTCTAATCCAATTATCTTAAAAATATTCAACAGTACACTTTATTTTGGTTTGGAAGCATTTTAAGTTGATTCTGAGCCATATTGCGTGGTTACATTAGACGATAGAATATGACATTATATCTGTGTATGCAATACTATACATCAAGGTAGATCAATTCCCGTGTCTCTGTGATCAAGGTATTTAGATCTAACGAGAATATCAATATTCATGCAGAAACAGAATTATTATACTGTTATTAACGATAAAATATGTTCAAGAAGATTTCTATCTTCTCATAGAAAAGAGATATTTTTTTAAAACTTACCACTGGAATAACTGGCTCTGTTATCGAGCCAGTCAATCCAGTGTTAAATTTTCAAAAATAGTCATCTATTGGTTTATAATGTTTTTAAGGACCACTGCATAAGCCATTTTGACCAGGTTTAGGTTAAATGGTTAACCCTTTTAACATCCCAGTACACAAACAAAAAGTCTGTAGCAATCTAAGAAATATGCTAAAGTGAAAAATTTGCAGTAAATTTAACTGTAAGTCATTGCTGTTTTAGTCAAATCGTTTTCTGCAGTGGTCTTAGGAAATGTTCATATTCAGAATTTATAAGAGAACACTATTTGTGAAAATCCACTATTGGAATGATTGGCTCAGTTACCGAGCCAGTCATTACAGTGGTAAATCGTCATGCATATTCGTCTCTTGTTCTGCAAATAAACCTTTTCTATGAGAAAATTGAAATTTTCATAAAAATTATCCGGATATTGAAGGGTTAAAATAGAAATATTTGGATTACAGTGATGAAGGTGACGATTCTGAAAACAATTTAAGTGAAAGATGTTGTGTATGGATGTTTTATACCATCTCCTTCATGCAATCTGATCTGGCAGCATCGCCTTTTTAACAAAAAAAAAGTTCTGTTAATAACACTTTCCATTGACCGGATACAAAACAACTGATTGTGATGAATGACTATATTCTGAATCTAATTTCACAACCTTTTCATGGGTAGTGGTGTCATTAGGCGTGTGCGATTATTGCTTTGAGTGATCACGATCGATTATTTAAGAATAATCGTGATTACTCGATTAATCATCTTTGGTACAAATTATCTAGTTATTAAAAAAAGCATGTAAAATGGCAAATGTTGCAATGGCGCTGAGAAAAGTCCATTTCCAGGCCAAGAGAAGACTATTTTTAAAAAATACTTGAGAAAAATGTCAATTTTCGTGACCAATCACGTTAAAATATAAAAGGTAGGATATCAGGGATATTTTCTGCAGTAGAAATTATTCATGATTATTGAATTAACCCTTACCACTCTGATGTCCAAATTTTTAAATTTCACATTAAATTAAAAGATGAACTGGTGTTAATTTTTCAACAAATTTTGTCGACGATGGTGCTGTCTATGACAGCAACATCGTCCACCAAAATTGTTGAAAAATGTACACCAGTTTGTTTGCAATTGACACGGGAAAAGACAAAATATTGACATAGAGTGGTAGGGCTTAAATATGATTTTTAATCATATAAATTCACGATTTAAAAATTAATCGTGGTTTTCGTTTTAATCACGTAATCGCACAAGTCTAGTGGCGAGGGTGTTTAAGCACCACTTGATATTGTGATTCAGCCATCAACGGGTTAAAGTACGCTGCATAGTTACAATAGGCAATTCAGCAGGAAGAAGTTTTATACCTTTAACCCTCAAGTTTGATCAAGAAAATTTCAATGTTCCCACAGAAAGTGTTCAGATATGCAGCCCGATAGAAGATTATCTTTGAGAATTTATCACTGCAATGACTGGCTCGGTTATCGAGCCAGTCATTTCAGTGGTAAATTTTCAAAAATAATCTTCTTGGTCTGCAAATGAACATTTCTCAAGACCACAGCTAAAGGTGTTTTTGACCTGCTTGTGCATTAAAGGGTTAAAGAATTTCACCCATGTTTCAGTTTGATTAATGTTGCATTTTTCTTGTATTCATGTTCGCATTAAGTTGAACTTTCTATGAGCTACCTATAATGGCAAAAGGAAAGCCAAAAATAAAACAGACCCCAGAAATTGTGCTAACATCGCCAGCATCTGATAAAAATGGAGACACGATCCGAGTATTGACAGATAATGTAGATCATACTATTGGCTCTGATACACACAGAAGCATTACTGAACTAGATCTCAGTAATTCACCTCAACCTGCTGCTGTTGTAGAACCTGGTTTGTGCACAACTTTGCTGCCCGAGGTCCTAATGCGATATAAGGATCATTTGTGTATTCCCCCTAATGTTTGTCGCACCAGTCACTGTACGGCGCATGTAGCATACAATAAGCCTATATCTGCTCCGTTCCGACTGACTATTCACGAGCTGCATGGAATTAAACAGGTAAAATGGCCATACATTTTATCGCTATGTAATAATAATAGTAAAAAACACGGCTTCCATAGAACAATCAAAATGTTGCAGTTGTCGACCATAATGAATATTTGTATTCGATGGATTGTGATTCTGAAAACTGCTTTATTTATCTTTAATGGTATGACGATGTCAAATTTTGCACTTTAAAAGTTTTCAGATAAACCATTTGGCAGCCGTAGGATTATTTTTCAGCCAAAAACTCCTATTGGAAAAGAATAGAAAGCTTCAAATGACGTCTTCGCATCAACCCCTGTGCCAATTTCATGTAGATGTAGCAAGAAGTATCCTTGGGTCATAGAGATCCAAGATTGTTCAAATGAAGATGATTGATTGATTGATTTGGGTGGTGTCCATCTTGGATTTTGCGTTATTCTTTGAAACACCTTTAAGGATCTCTGAGACCACTTGGCTGATTGATTTGAAACTTAAGAAACTTCATCTAGTCCAAGGGCTGAAACAAGTTAGTTTGAGAGAACCTGATTGGTCGAATTGTTTGGTGGCCATATTGGATGATGTATTTTTTATGTGCAAAAACAGCTCCGAAACCACTGAGCATTTCAGGCTGAAATTTGTAAAATATGACTGGGGACAAAGGGCCATTTGTGTTTTTTCAGGGGAAGTTGATACATACAAACACATGGCTGCCATGGATCAATCAAAATGTAGTGTTTGGTAACCATATTGGATTAATTTATTTGATGGACTTTGGCAAAAATAGCTTTTTATATATTTACGGGAATGTCAAACTACACTTTCGCTTCTTAAACGGATTAGTGGCCATCTTGGATTACTTTTCCATCGAAACTGTAGGAAAAGAATAGAAAGCTTCAAACAGCTTCTTGTCAAGGACAATAGGCCAGTAGATTTGGCAAGAACAATTCTTATGGCTTAGAACTCCAAGATTGTTAAAATTCAGTTGAGTTGGGTGGTGGCCATCTGGTATTTTGTGCTATTTTTCAAAACTCATTTAAACATCTGCTCCGATACCGCATGGCCAATTTGTAACTCTCTTGATGCAGTTCATAACCTGAACCAAGTTTATTCTATAGAACTAGATTGGTCGACATGATCTTGGATATCTGAACATGTCCAGGAAATAAGTTAAAAAACTCATGAACCATGCATGAGGCCAATTTCAACCACACTTGACTGGAAAGACCGTATTGTAGCAGGCTTCAGCGAACTTATACATGTATACTGACATGTGATTGGTTTGTTCTTTCAGGCAGCCATCTTGAATTTCCAAAAATGTCCAGGACATGGGTTAAAAGACGACTCATTATTAACGGTTAGGTCTACTTAAACCAAAACTGGCCAGAAGGACCTTAGGGGTGTACAGTTCAAAAATTTAATTAGGTAATTTTTTTACTGGCCATCTTCAACATTGATCCATTGTGTGATGATTGTGGGTTGATAGATTTCAGCAATCCTTTCAAGAGTGAATTGTTATTGTTGATTTTCACCATGACAACATAATGGGAAGATGGTCTGTCTGTCTGTCTGTCTGTCTGTCTGTCTGTCTGTCTGTCTGTCTGTCTGTCTGTCTGTCTGTCTGTGTGTCTGTCTGTCTGTCTGTCTGTCTGCTTGCTGTCGGGCGGTTGGGTGGTTCGGTCGGGTCGCGTTGCGTCACGTCGATTGGTCCGTCTGAAGCTGTATCTAGTAAACTACTGATCCGATTCAGCTCAAATTTTTACACAACGAAGGAACTTGCTGATTTCTAGACTTTCGTCTGGAGAAAAGAATCTGGGCCCAGTTGTTCGAAAGTGTATTAACTTATAAGTCAGGACCTAAATCCCATATACTGCCTTAAACATGGTCTTAAATTTTAGGCCTATTGTTCAAAAGTGTATCAGCTTTTAAGTTTGTACCTAAATCCTTAATACAGACATACATTTTAGTACACATCCTGGGGGGTGTATTAAATACATGTATTTAATACCGATATTACAATACATGTATTTAATACCGATATTAAAATTATATAATTTAACGCACTATATGTCATACATGGGATAAAAAAAGACAAATCTGACTTATCATGTTGAACATGTCACAATATGCTCATATATTTTCAGCCCATCGTGTTTTTTGCTTGTTTTTCATTACAATGCAAGGTTAGTGGTCTTTATAAAGGTGAAAATACATGCTACGATTTTGGGCTGATTTGACGTAGCCGATCTGTCACAAATGATAAATCAGGTGGTGTAGATAATTTGTCTGATAGTGATTTTGATTGGTCACGATAAATCTGAAAAAGTCTAGCATGTTGAACTTTTTCGACTTGTTGCACATAAAATCTGTCCATATAAATAGGAAATCTTACATCGCAGAGAGCTAAATCATATCTTTACATGGTATTGTTGAAAATAAGCTTGAATGATGATAAATAAGCAAAGTAATTACGGTAACATTTGCATCGGAGTGGTGGTGGCGGCGGCGGTATAGTAGTAGTTGTAGTAGTTGTGGTAGTGGCAGTAGTTACTGTATATCAATGGATAAATTCTGAAGGACTGTATACACATCAGTTTCGTGTCTGTTGTATAATGTAAACAGTGTTGTCATGTACGGTGATGTCTGTACCAATAAATTCGGCTATGTCAAATCAGAATTAAATTTGTATCATGTAGGCGTATTTCCGGCTTAAGTTAATTTGTCGGTCGGGCTGTCAGATGGTCGGTCAAATTTGTGACATTTCTGGCAAAGCTGCCTACATCACAATACGGCCAAGGGATTCTATTTTTATGTTTTAGTTAACTGCTTAATGACGCTTTTAAACATTGTATTCTCTCACAGATTTATTAGCTCACCTGGCCTGAAAGGCCAATGAGCTTATGCCATGGCGGCCGTCCGGTGTCTGTCCATCCGTTCGTCAAATCGCTTCTTCTTCTTAACGTTTTGACCGATTTCAACCAAATTTGGCTGAAAGGATCCTATGGTGGTACCCTCCAGTCTAATTTTTCAGAATTTTGATTGATCAATTTTTTTGCTGAAAATCTTTATGAAAAAAATAACAGAAATGGTCAAAATGCTACTCCTCCTTAGCTGCTTGACATATTTCAACCATATTTGGCTAGATGGATTCTATGGTGGTAAGCTCTAGAACTTCTATTCAGAATTTTGATTGATCAATTTTTTGGGTGAAAATCTTAGATTTTATTAAAAATCTACCGAAAATGGTCAAAATGGTACTCCTCCATAGCTGCTTGACATATTTGAGCCAAATTTGGCTAGATGGATTCTATGGTGCTAAGCTCTAGCACTTCTATTCAGAATTTTGATTTATCAATTTGTTGGGTGAAAATCTTAGATTTTATGAAAAATGTACCGGAAATGGTCAGACTGCTACTCCTCCATAGCTGCTTGACATATTTCAACCAAATTTGACTAGATGGCGTCTATGGTGGTAAGCTCTACAGCTTCTATTGAGAATTTAGATTGATCAATTTTTTAGGTGAAAATCTTAGATTTTATGAAAAATGTACCGAAAATTGTCAAATTGCTTCTTTTCCTTACCATTCTGAGCGATTTCAACCAAATTTGGCTGAAAGTACCCTATTATCACAGTGGTAGGCTCCAGAACCTCCATTCATAATTTTGATTCATCAATTTTTTGGGGTGAAAATCTTAGATTTTTATGAAAAATGTGTCGGAAATTGTCCAAATGCTTCTCCTTACCATTCTGAGCGATTTTGACCAAATTTGGCTGACAGGATCCTGTGGTGATGGGCTCAGAATTTCCATTCGGAATTTTGATTCATAAATGTTTTGGGTGAAAATGTTAGATTTTGTTAAAAATTTACCAGAATTGGTCAAAATGCTACTCCTCCATAGCTGCTTGACATATTTCAACCAAATTTGGTTAGATGTATTCTATGGTGATAGGCTCCATAACGTTTATTCAGAATTTTGATTGGTCAATTTTTCCGGTGGCCATCTTGTTAAATGTAAAAAATCGTCTATATTTAAATGCAAATGTTTCAAATGCTAATGGTGCAGGTGAGTGTCACAGGCCCTTGGGCCTCTTGTTACAACAAACGTCAAACTGACACTGCAACAACCACCTTCATGTGTATAGGCTACATGTGTGGGTACACAAGCGCGAGCGACAGTGAGGGGGTGGAGGGAGGGAGACAGAGAGGAGGATTGTGGGGGTGTTGTGAGGGGGAGATAGGGAGGCATGGGTAGGGAAAGAAAGATTGGGAGGGAGAAAGAGTGGTGTGTGTCAGGCAGGGTGGCTGGGCTGGGCTGTTAAGGGCGGGGATGGGGGCGTAGCGGTGACGCGTTTGTGCGTGTATGCAAACATGCACGTGTCCGTAAGTGCGCGGTTGTGGTCATCATAACGGCTTATTATGGCTTTTGATCTATCAACTGCTGGAAGTCTCTCCACCTCATCCACACGGCATCACGCTCATGCTTCATACTTATGATGTCATGACACGTGTCATTCACTGTTGTTACGTCATAATTAAATGACATGAACTGTGTTTTCATTACATAAAATGCAGAAGTTATGTCTTCATTCCGAGTGTAAACGTATAGTGTAAAACACCACGATTGTGACCTTAAAACTCTTCCATACGTCAACGTTGTAATTACGTGTTGCATTAAGTCTGTTCAAATAAAATTCAATTTCTATTACAGAAAGTTGTGTGACACTACAGTAATTCTCATTTAAAACATTCTAGCCAGGGCTGCCTGACGCCATTTTGTCCATCTTTAAGCATGGACTTAAAAGATAATACTGGTATTACACAAGTCTGGACATTAAATGCATTCGAACAACGGTATTAGCTGGGTGTATTAACCAATACCAACATATGAAATTTAAGCCAGGATTAGTCTTTAGGTCTGGGCATAAAGTAATACACTTTTGAACAACTGGCCCCTGGATCTGGCCGGATATGTTCAAATTCTGAATCTGTGGAGATCTCAGAAACTGCTGGTCCGATTTGCCTCAAATTTGAACACAGGAAAGGTGTGGCCATAAATTAGGATTTAACAACTTTGCACATGATCTGGGAAAAAAATCAGAATATCTGAAAAAAATCTGGAAAATCAGAAAATCTTTTTACAATGTGACAAAGATGGGAGGGCAAGGGTCTGCAATCTATGATTACTCTTTGCTAGAAGAATGGCCAAATGAGCTTAAATGCGGTTGTCACTGTCCGCTGTCCATCCGTCCCTCAACATTTACTGTAAACTACTTCTCAAGAACCACTGGGATGATTTCAATTATATTTGGCAGGAAGCATCCTTAGGGCATAGACATTCAAATTTCTTCAAATCTCTGAAACTGCTTGGTCGGTCGATTCAAAATTCATGTAACATCATTTGGTGCAACAGCTGAACGAAGTTTGTTCAAGGGAACTTGATTGGTAAAATGTTTCGGCGCCCATCTTGGATAACCTAGTTTTTTTCGAAAACACCTTGTCCAGTACCATTAAACAGATCAGGCTGAAATTTGTGTGATATGATTAGGAACTTATGTATGTGAAAAAAATCCAAGACCGCCATGGATCAAATTTAGCATGTTTTTCTGAAAAAAATCATACAATGGACTACTTATTAACCCTTTAACACTCGAATTTGTTCAAGAAAATTTCAACTTTCTCACAGAAAATGTCCACTTGCAGACGAAGAGAAGGCTATTTTTGAAAATTTATCACTGAAATGACTGGCTCGGTTAACGAGCCAGTCATTCCAGTGGTAAATTTTCAAAAATAGTCTTCTCTTGGTCTGCAAATGGACATTTCTCAAGGCCACTGCAGAATCCGTTTTTGGCTGATATGAGTGTTGTTAACCAATGGGACAATTTTAATAGAACAACGGCTAAATCGTCTTCACAGAAATTAGATTGGCAAATTTTTCTAGTAGTCATCTCGTTTTGTTCGGTTGTGCTTAAGTGACCAATAATTCCAGGTAAGCAATACAGGTGGTCATCTTGGATTTTCCGAAAATTATCGATCATATCTATTTATATGCAAATGGTTCGGATGCTAATGGTCCAGGTGAGCGCCACAGGCCCTTGCGCCTCTTGTTTTTGTATATGTTACATGAGTTCTAGATTATTAACTAATAGTATTATATAATAATGTTTAAAATCTGTTTGAAATGTTGTAGGCTGATGGACAGACTGTGGAGTACCAAGTATTCAGTAGCCTCTATGATGTTTCGTACAAGCAATTCTTTGGTCGTCAGTGGCAGGGGCCTACGGTCATTGCAAAGTTATCGTCGGACAAAGTTCGCTTGCAGTATAACCAGGTATAAGCAGGCGTTAATCAAAATCAGCTAAAGAGAGTTTTTGCAGTGATCTTGAGAAATGTCCATTTGCAGGCCAGAAGACTCTGAAATTTTACCACAGGAATGACTGGCTCGATTGATTATTTGATATTCCTGAAGAAATTGTAACGTTAAGCGGTTAATGGTCATGATTTGTTAAGAAAACGACATTTTGCTTAGTGAATGTCCAAGAGAAGCATATTTTTGAAAATTGACCACAGGAATGACTTCCATTGACCTCTAAATGGAATTTCTTAAGACCTGCAAATGCCGGGTTTGGTCGGCTGGACAGTGGACAGTTAATGCAGGGCATAATGTAGAATTTGACATTTGCATAGCATGTATTGCTATTAGTGGGCCGGATATGTAACAAATTTGAGGTAAGATGTTCCATTCTGGTAGAAAGCATGAAATTTGGCATATAGGTGGTTTAAGGTATGCTGAACATAAGTAGATGCGGTGCCACGTGATTCTACCGAGGGAACCCATTCAAAATGGCGGATTCAAAATGGCCGCCTTCCCAGCGGAAAATCTGCATTACTCAAGTTCTAGATGGAGTAGAGGGCTGGAATTGATGTCAAATTAAGGGTTTCTTGGGTCACTGGTTATGATTTTACCCATTACAATACTCTAAATAGATAAACATGCTGAAAAAATATATTATTATTATTATTATTATTATTATTATTATTATTATTATTATTATTTGTTATCGTTGTTGTTGTTGTTGTTGTTGTGGTCGTCGTCGTTGTTGTTGTAACATTTGTAAATTAGTAGTATTATTGATAAACGTTTGTACACACATGTTCCGGGCAGAACATTTTAGAAACAAGTTTTCGCTACTCAAGACAATTGGTCTACACGTTTTCTTCAGTAAAAGTAATTGTATGCCAGCCCCTCGCTTCGCCAAGCATTATTTCGTTGCGGATTTCCATATAATTATTGTAGTTTCCTAAACTCACACTGACTATTTAAATATAGCAGGAGAATACATAGCTGCATAGCAATCGCTCACACGCCTATTGTGCTCTGCTTATAGACAGACAATAGCCTATTACATTCTCGCATTCAAGTCAATATGTCAAAGAAAGTGAAATTGACATCTGCCCCAACAGTGGATTTAGCACACACGAACTGGTCCCTGTGTGTTATTTGCCAGCAGCCCACAACGTAGCATCTCATAGATCCATGTAGTAACACAAATCGTGACTGTGATTACGAGTTATAGGTCATTAGCTGATAACCTTGATAGGCTACAGCAACTCCATGCCCTTCCACCATACCTGGATATATGTAGGTTGAATGATGGATCTGGAATTGCGGAGACGCTCATAGAAAACTGTGCTAGGTGGCACAAATCTTGTTGACATCTCTGTAGCCAGACTCGGGTTGATCGCGCTGTGAAAAGAAATGCGAAATTAGAATCCAGCGAGGATCTCAGGTCACCAGTCAAATCTAGATTGAGGTCTAATTTCACTATGCCAAGTATAGATGATCCCACTAAACCACTGTGCTTTTTCTGTGACCAACCGATAGAGCATGACATTCATAGAGCTGCAACAGCAAAATTTGACCAAAACATACGCAAAATGGTGACAGAACTGAGATACAAAACTTCTTGCTAAAATGTCATCTGGAGACATGACAGCATTGGATGCTATTTACCACAAGACTTGTTTGACAAAGCTATACACACGATCTCTTTCAAGAAGTGAATCTGATATTGCTGACGATATGAAACCTGACTCTGTTGCTCTTGCAGAGCTAATATCATACATGGAAGATCGTCAAGCCTCCGAGCATCCTATTGGCAGCATATTTAAGCTTTCTGATTTAACACGATTATGCACTCGCCGTCTTGAACAACTTGGTGGTACTATGCCAAGTAGGATTAACTCTACCAGGTTGTAGGAAAAGATCTTGTCGAAAATGCCAAATGTGGAGTCAAGCAAGAGTAAGTTACTATGAAGTGATTCTCACATTCAAGAAAGACATAGGTGATGCTCTATTACTAGCCACCAAAAATGATTCTGATAGTGACGCAATTGCGTTGATGAGGGCAGCTCAAATAGTCCGCAAAGAGATTTTTCAGATTAAGTATGATTGCAAGGGTTCACTTGATGCTGACCAGTATGATAATTTACGTCAATCACTTGTTACTTTAGTTCAGATGATACTTGGCGGTACCAACATTCATAATCAAAATGAGAATTCCCAAACTATCAATGGGGAAGTGTCGTCATTCACCCAGCTACTCATCTTTAATGCCATTAAAAGAATGCGTAAAAGCAGTATGGGAACTCGCCATAATCCTGATCGTGAAACAGCATTGCCACTCTACCTAGGCCTACTAATTCATGCCAAAATGCGAAAGTGGGAGCTTGTGGATGAACTTTTCAGATTATGGACTTTCAGTATCCTACAATCGCGTCATGCAGCTCTCGACTGATGTAGGAAATAAGGCTATAGACATGTTTAAAAAGGATGGGGTTGTTTGTCCGACTAACTTGCATGGTAAACTGTTCACAACTGGGAACCTTGATAACATAGACCATAATCCTACATCCACATCAGCACGAACTGCATTCCATGGGACAGCAATCTCATTAACACAACATTGTTCAGACACAAATACTGAGCTCATTCGAACTCTTGAACAATTGACACCAAACGTTGTACAAAAATCGACCACCATCCATCCATTACCTGAGACGTACACAGTTGTGAATCGTGGGCAGCTCACGTTGCTAGTTTGCAGGATGTCCCACTTCCGCCAGCAATTACTGGACTTTTGCCACTCTTTCGTGACAACGCTCATAGTTTGGCAATGGTGAAACATGGTATGGATTTAATTCAGCAAGCTACACAGCATATCATTCATGGACAGGTGCCAGTCATCACTCTTGATCAGCCTTTGTATGCTATTGCAAAGAAGATACAATGGTCTTGGCCCCCTTCTATATGGTGAGGATAAGTGTGTGGTGATGATGGGTGGACTTCACATTGAGATGGCGCTACTCAATGTGTTGGGAGACTGGCTAAGCAACAGTGGATGGGTGGCTGTGATGACAACAGCTAATGTAATTACGGAAGGCCGAGCCGATGCCATTCAAACTGGCTCGCATACATCACGAGGGCAATGGGCACACCAGGTGATATCCGTTGCTCTCTATGTATTGCAGAAATGTGCATATGCTGCCTCAGAGGACACACTGCCATTCGAAGACTGGTGTCAGCAGAAGGAAACAGACCACCCACAGTTTAAGTACTGGAATTCAGTCTTGAAATTAGAGCTGCTGTTTCTTCAATTCATGAGAGCTCAGCGAGAGGCCAATTTCCCGTTGTATGTAGAGACATTGGGCAAGATTATCCCGTGGATGTTTACCCTGGATCATGTACACTATGCACGATGGCTCAGCATCCATGTGGCTGATCTGTTGCAAATTGAGAACCGATGCCCACTTGTACATAGGAAATTGGTTGAAGGAAACTTCGTTACTCAGAAAACGGCTCACAAATTCTCAGCCTTGGCACATGATCAAATCCACGAGCAGCAAAGTGCTATTCTGAAGGGAGATGGTGGAATTATCGGAATCACAGAAAATGAAGCTGCTTTGAAACGATGGATGGTGTCAGGCCCAGAAATAGGAAGGATGATCAGCGAGTATGAAGTGAAACATACACACAGAAATATCAATGATAACTGTCACCATGAGCAGATTCCGAATAAGCTGAAATTGTTTGCTTTAAACACAATTTGTCTTATTGATGCAATCGAGGAAATGGGAAACCCATTTTTAGATGACAGTTTTGACTTAGTGACTCTAGATACCAAAGTCATTATGTCCGAGTCTGTAGTGAATGCGATCCGAACAGCAGAAGAACTAGGCATCAGAAAGTACGACGCATTCGTCGCAGATCGACTATCTGTATCATCAAAATCGGTATATGACACAATCCAAAAGAACACTTTGGCGTTGTTCATATCAAAACAGAGGAAGAGTACCAGAACCAACAAGAAGCTTGTTGCAATGAAGAGAGATGTACAGTTATTCTACTTCGAATAATACTTACCAGATGTACTATTATGATAATGTCTATTATCTAGTCTAGCTCAAAATAAACAATTAAAACTCCGCACTCTCCTGGTCCTGCCCATACTGTGTCCGGGAATACCATAGCCGCAGGTACCGAGTCAATTCCCAATCACAGTCAGATTCGTCTATTTTGCGCTTTTTCAAAGTCGTGTTTTTTAGAGTGCTCAAATTTTGCAATTTAAGCAGTTAATCAGTTGTGTTGGACGATTACATCGCTGGAATTATGGAGGAACTCGGAAAGTCATCACAGGGGCAGGTTGTATCAATCTAGAATTTATACATTCGTGCCATAATGACTGTTTGAAATTTCCTTAAATTGGCACATTGTTTTAAAATGATAGCCATTGTTGGAGTCGCTTCTGTACCCGTTAACTTTTAGTTTTAATTCGGGTACTCGGTTAATTTTCTCTTGCGACTCGGTTCCTCTAAGATGGATGCGTCCTTAGCCAAGATGGCGGCGCCCATGTAAAAATGTCGTTATTGGCTTGGGGTATCCAGGCACTCTGTTATCGCCGATTTTAGCTCTCGCTTCATTGTCGAGGGTGTTTGTAGTGATCGGCGAGGTTTTCTTGGTTATTTAACGCTAGTTAAAGGCTGAGTTGTGTTTTGTAAAATTTTCACTCAAAAAAGTTTCAAATATTTCCTGCCTAAGACTTGTTATCATTAATTTAAGAGAAAGTTAATGTGTTTAAGAAATCTTAACTATCAAGTCTATTGTGCGTATTGCTCGTCATCACTTGTCATGTGCAGCGTTTGAATTCTCCTCTGTGTTCGCAGAAACCGAAGAACCCGGACACTTTGTGCCAGAAGTGTAATAGGTTCATGAAACGCAAGTATCTTGGACATCACTGTGTGGCGTGTGCGAGGTGTAAGGTCGGCAGTCCGTGTGATGTGTGCGCCAAGTGGTCGTCGGCAATGGTGGCTGAGTTTGACAGGGATCGACGGGCGAGGCTGGAGCGCATAGAGAAGGATAAGACAGTGAAGCGTCAGCAGGCGTCGTTGGTTGGACTGGAAGGTCGGCTGAATGAGAGGATGGATTCAGCACTGGGCGTATGGGCGGCCCAGTTCAAGGCCATGTTTGATTCATTACAGTCCACGGGTCCGGTGAGGCAAGCTGGTGCAGGGCAACCATTAGGTGGCCCGGCTAGTTTTGCTGAGGGCCATGCACCTGACCTTTCTCTGTCTTCGGCTCAAGAGCCGTCGGCAGAGGAAGAAGAGTTCCTGTTGATGGGAGATTCCGGCATGCCGGATCTTTCAATGTCGGCAATGCCGAGTACGTCCCAGGGGTCTCCCTCGGGATTTGTACGGGTTTGCCAGGCGGATGGTGATGTCGACGTTCCGTCGGGCATTTTTCATCCGTCACTTGTGCAACCGGATATGCCGGCGGAGCCGTGGTTTGCGGTTCCGACGGCTATCCCGACGGCGTTGGGTGCGGCTCCTATCGGAGTTACTGTGCCAGCCGTGATTAAGGCGGTCGTAGTCCCGGATCCCGTGTTGGAGCCGATGGACTGCGGAGAATCCGTATCCGACGGTTCGTTGGATGCTGGTGCCGCCGGTAGTCGCGCTACGGATGCGCTCTGTCCTGGCAGAGACGTTTATCGTAGCGCTCAGCATGGATCGTCGGTGGCCCTCTCATCCAAGGGTGAGAGGGAAGATGAAAACGGAAGCTCTTTAATGGACGATTCCGCTTTCTGCGCCGAGGCTGAATGGGTGCAGGTCCTTGGATGGATGACCAATCGTCTCGGGTTGGCATCGGATCTCGGATCTCAGCGCGATCCGGCGATGGAGCGGATGTCAGAGCGTGCGGCTAGCGCTCTGTCCAGTGGCTCTTCGGCCATGCCTACACTCCCCTTGGACTCGCAGACTTCTGACATGTTGGAAGTTGCGGCATATCGTCTGGTTCAGCCAGACTATGCATTGCCCAAGGCCCCGAAGGGGATAAGGAGTAGGGTCCGTTTTCCGGAGCAGGCCTATCATCAATACGCCAGGGTTCCACGGCTTTCCGTTGCGGAACGTGAGGCGCTGAATAGGCCGTTGGCTGGGAAGGCCAAGGGGCGGTCACGTCCCTTGGTTTCCCAGACCAACAAAGACCCGTTTAATGAGCTCACGCGCATTGAGGATGCGGCTAGGGCGGCCATGGCTGCGCTGTCGCACGGGTGTACCGTCCTGCAGGGTATGCTGGACTGCACGGCGGAAGGCGGACAGGTGCCAGAGGCTGCTCCCGGAGTTGTTCGGGACACCATGCGCCTGTCTCAGGATTGCCTGGCCAGGGTGATCACAAGAACTTTAGCAGAGCGACGGAGAATGGTTCTCGATTGTGTGGAACCAGGACCGGAAATGAGGGCAGCGTTATCTTCTGCGCCTTTCATTGGTCCAGGCTTGTTCGGCGGCTCGGCACGACAAGCGCTCTCTAAAGTGGCATCGATGGTGGCGGAGCAGGAGGTGGTCGGCAAGTCGTGGAAGTCGACCAAGAGGACTCAGCCGCAACAGTCCTACCGTCAACACAGACAGGACCAGCAGAGGCAGCGTCCTAGATCGCCCTTCCGTCCTTCTGCCCGTGATGCCCATAGGCCATCCGGAGCGCAAGGACCTGGCCGTTCGTCCACATACAAGCCCTCTAGTAAGAGGCCGTATGAGGACGACAGGAAGGGTGGCGGTTCGGGCCGTGGCGGCTACCGTAAGGATAGTCGCGGCGGCGGTTCCGGACCGTCATACCACAAGAAGCCGCGGGGCGGCCGTGGGGCTCGTTCCTGACGGGTTTCCGGCGGAATCAATACCGGCGGCTTTGGAAACAAATGGAGTCGAGAATCTTCACCCGTGCGATGTAGCGTCTTGTCGGCTAATCTCGACCGACAACTGTGTGCAGATTCCTTCCGTCGGAGGCAGACTTCAGCTATTCCTAAGCCAATGGGAACAGGTCGTGCGCGACTATTTAGTCTGTCAGTGGATAAGAATCGGCTACGATCCGGACTGGCTCATCCATCAATCGTTAGTTCCGTTAACCTCGACTCCAATATGGACTCCTATTCCAAGGGAATTAGACCGTCTAGTTGCCATTCAGTCAGAGATAGAATCGCTTCGTCTGAAGAAGGCGATTCACCTGGTAGCCAATCAGTCATCACTGGGCTTCTATTCGATTATGTTCCTAGTTCCGAAGCGTACCGGAGGGTGGAGACCAATTCTCAATCTCAAACCGTTGAACAAATTTATTCTTTCTCCCAGGTTTCAGATGGAGACGGTAGCAGCTGTGATGGCAGGCCTCAGGAAAGGCATGTGGGCGGTATCAATAGATCTGAAGGATGCTTATTTTCATATTCCAATGTCAATTCCCTTTCAGAAGTACCTGCGATTTGCATTCCAAGACAATGTTTGGGAATTCAATGCTCTTCCATTCGGCCTCACCACGGCTCCGAGGGTCTTCACCAAGGTGGTTCTCGCCATGACTTCTTTACTTCGCAGGAGAAACATAGCTGTTCACACTTACATAGACGACTGGCTGCTAAAGGCGGGGAATCCAGTCACTCTGCGCAGCAATCTGGAGGTAGTCCTAGACTTATTGAAGAAGCTAGGATGGATTGTGAATCTAGAGAAATCAGAACTGACTCCATCCCAGGAGTTTGTTTATCTGGGAATTTTTTTCAATCTCAGGGACGGCGTAGCTTTTCCGGCGGAGAGCAGAGTCAGAAGCCTGATTGCAGTATTGGAGTCAGTTTCTCTAGGAGCCTATCTGACGGCACGTCAATTTCTCAGGATACTCGGTTTGCTAGTATCTCTGGAGAAGGTGGTGCCATATGCGGCGCTCAGGCGCAGGCCGATTCAGATGTATTTGATGTCGTTCTGGTCACAGAGAACAGATCCGTTATCTCTGAGGATACCAGTGAAAGAACCATTGATATTCCACCTTCAGTGGTGGTTGTCGGAACAGAATCTCCTGCGAGGTGTTCCTCTACAACCTCCTCAACCTCAGATGTCCATGTTCACGGATGCGTCGTTGACAGGTTGGGGAGCGGTATTGGACAATCAGTCAGTGTCCGGGGAATGGGATCGGACCAATGCGCAGAAACATATCAATGTACTCGAGCTATTAGCGGTGGTATTAGCACTGCAGAAGTTCGAGGGTCGAGTTCAAGACAAAATTGTCCTAGTAAGGACAGACAACTCAACAGTGGTGTCTTATTTAAACCGCCAAGGCGGGACAAGATCACCGGAGTTGTGTATGATGGTTTGGAACCTTCTGCTGTGGTGCCAAGAGAGGAATATTATTCTTCGGGCAGCACACATTCCAGGAAGATTGAACATCTTAGCGGATGCTCTCAGTCGAAGGACGGTTTGTCGTCCG
The DNA here is from genome assembly GCA_034401795.1 of Chaetoderma sp. LZ-2023a. Classification (NCBI taxonomy): domain Eukaryota; kingdom Metazoa; phylum Mollusca; class Caudofoveata; order Chaetodermatida; family Chaetodermatidae; genus Chaetoderma; species Chaetoderma sp. LZ-2023a. Next base: position 124,691,075 of record CM067359.1, read on the forward strand.
ACGGAATGGCAGCTCAACCAAGTGGTAGCAGAGGTTCTATTCAAACAATGGGGCAAGCCGAATGTCGACCTATTTGCGATGAAGTCAAACGCAAAGATGGTCACGTACGTGTCACCGATCCCGGACCCGTTGGCTCTAGCAGTAGACGCACTGGCGATAAGTTGGAAGGGAATGTACGCGTATGCGTATCCTCCAACAATTCTCATCCCGAAAGTTCTGGCAAAGATAAGAGAGGGGATGTGCCAAGTACTACTGATCGCTCCTTATTGGCCAGGCCGATCATGGTTTACGGATCTGCTGGACCTTCTGGTCTGCAGTCCAATCCCTCTTCCAGACACAAGAGATGTAATCTCTCAGAACAAGGGTCTGTACCTTCACGACAGACCAGAAATGTTCAAATTGACTGCATGGATGTTGTCAAGCAGCGTGCAATTGAGGGTGGCTTTTCTGAGCAAGCAGCGAAGTTTGTTGCTTCGGCCAGAAGAGTTTCTACCACAAAAACATATAATTATAGAATCAACAAATTTGCACAGTGGTGTGAGAGAAGAGATATTGATCCCTTTTCTGCATCTGTTCAACACGTAGCAGACTTTATCTGTCATTTATACGAAGTTGACAAACTTGTACCTTCTACCCTAGCAGCATATAAGTCTGCATTAGCTTCTGTCATTCCTAGTCTCACCATTGGGGGAGTAGAGAATGACACCTTGAATGAAGTTATTAAAGGAATGAGCAATCTGCGACCTAGACAGCCAATTCCTATCCCGTCATGGAATCTATCTCTTGTTCTACAGGTTTTAGGGCATGCTCCCTTTGAACCGATTAGAACTATTGACATTAAACTGTTAACTATTAAATCAGTTTTCTTGGTTGCAGCAGCGTCGGCGAGAAGGAGAAGCGAGATCCATGCGCTTTCTGCCGAACAAGACCGTTTTGTCGTCACGGGTGAAGGTTTAAGATTACTTCCACGTCTTTGTTTCCTGGCGAAGAATCAGTCACTTAAATATCCAGGACAGCCGATCAATTTGCCAAGTTTAACTAGACATGACCCAAATTCTTGTACTTGGTGTCCTGTCAGATGTCTTAAGATGTATAAGAAACGTACTTCTGAGTGGAGAGACGACCCGAAATCTCTGTGGTTATGTCTCAAAGCTCCCCATTTACGTGCTTCGAAAGATACTATTTCTCGTTGGATAGTTGATGCTATTCAGATGTCGCACAAGATCGCTACAGGAAAGCAGATTGATCGTGCGAATGCCCATGAGGTCCGAGCACTGGCAGCATCATCGGCCCTTTATAAGGGTGTCTCTTTAGAGCAGGTGATGTCTGTAGCACAATGGCATGCCGAGTCGTCATTCACTGATTTCTACCTTCGAGACATCTCCAGCACACTTAATCCAGTAGCCGTCACCAATCTGTCGAACCTAAACTAAGCCACGTCCGACCACTACTTCGCACACATCACAAAGGACTTCCGCCTACACTGACCAAGCGCCATGCACATGACTGAGTACGACCGTGGATTGGGCCTAGCTCCTGTGATGATCAAGAACAGATCGACCATTCAAAAATGGTGAGTTTTTACATTAATTAAGTGACTATAAATATGTTTACTTCCAGTCGAAATACCAGACTGAGTAAGTGAATAGTCTGGTACAAGAGTATATTTATCCTCTCATACAGACATGAGACTCATTCCAATTTGAAAATCTAATCGATATACTGATAGTTTTTTCAAAGATTTGAAGTTGTAGTAGCTTCTTTGCACTCTACTGGACTGCCCTAGCTGAGACTTGGGGCTGACACGGGTCTGGTGGGTGTTGCATCCCCGTGGACATCCCTCTGGTTTGTGCGGACAAAAGAGGGGGGGGAGCGCGGTCTAGACCATGGAAGTTTAGCACTCTATGAGTCAGATAGCAGAACCCAAGCGTATGCCAGGGTTTTAGTCTCTTCACAACCTTCTCTGTTGGATGGTTGATGAGTGCTGGTTCGAGCCTCACCTCCTCCCACCGGCATTTCCTGGCTGTCGAAATCCGGAGTTTATCATAATAGTACATCTGGTAAGTATTATTCGAAGTAGAATCAAAAAAGCATCCGCTTTTGTTTCTACGAGAATTCTTAATACTTACCAGATGTACTATGGCCCTGCCTCAGCCGCCCCGCTGAGGTGAGGCTGAGCTGCTTTCGCAGTTTGCCAAGGCAAATATAAGACGAATCTGACTGTGATTGGGAATTGACTCGGTACCTGCGGCTATGGTATTCCCGGACACAGTATGGGCAGGACCAGGAGAGTGCGGAGTTTTAATTGTTTATTTTGAGCTAGACTAGATAATAGACATTATCATAATAGTACATCTGGTAAGTATTAAGAATTCTCGTAGAAACAAAAGCGGATGCTTTTTTGATTCTCTAGACTGTACATTTCCTGCCAATCCAGAGACAGAGACCTTGATTCATTCTTTGAGCATGCGAATCATCCATGGCCCCCATCACTTGCTGAGAGCAACGCAATGCACCAAGGCAGCAAATCAGATCTTATGGGATGTTTGGAAGCATTAGTAGCTCATGCAGCTGATTGTCCAGAGGTTGAAGTGAAGATCATTGACGGAGCAGCAAGATGAAGCAGATGGTAGAATGTTACTCCACGCCTTCCATGCATATCACCAAGGTTATCGAACAATAATGATTCATGCTACAGATACAGACGTCGTAGTCATACGGACAGCAAACTTTCTTCATGGGTGTGATCTCTGGGTCGCATTTGGCCATGGGAAGACCTTCCGCTATGTATCAGCTCATGGCATTGCAACAGTTTTGGGTGCAGAAGCATCACAAGGACTGCTATTTATGCATGCTTTCTCTGGGTGTGACACTGTGTCTGCATTTTGTGGGATTGGTAAGAAGACAGCATGGGAAGTTTGGAGGACTTCAGATCTATTCAAGTCACTATTTAGGAGACTGTCTGATGCCCCGGCGTCTCTGTGTGACAATGACATGGAAACGCTGGAGAGGTTTGTCGTACTACTGTACAAACGCACATCACCATTGTCAAAGGTTAATGAGGAACGAAAACAGCTTTTCGCTTTTGGCAACAGGCAGCTAGCAAACATTCCTCCAACCAGTGCAGCTCTGCTGCAACACACCAAACGTGCTGCGTTCCAGGCAGGTCATCTTTGGGGCCAACCGCTCCATGCAAATGCAAAAACGCCATCGGCAGCTGACTGGGGTTGGGTCAGAGATGGAGACACTTAGTCACTGCAATGCAGTTTGCTTGCAGACGCATCTAAGGCATGCCGGGAACTCGTGAAATGTGCTTGCAAAAGTAATTGCACTGGCAGATGCAAATGCTATAAATCCAACTTAGCTTGTACACAGTTGTGCTCATGCGGTGCACAGTGCATGTGACGTCTGTGAATCATGATTCAACAATCAACAGCATTATGTATAGCCTTGCATACTCTAATAGGATAATTGAACGTATCTATAACGATCATTACTTGGTTCGATATTAAGAAATAAAGTAATTCAAATTATCTCTAGATGCTATATTGCTTTTGTTCTCAAGAGATGGATCTTTTAGATAACACATCTTAAAGAGCCACCGTCTTTTGACATCAAACACAGGTGGTCGCTATGGAAGGATTGATATTTACATATTTAGAGTATTGTCGTGAGTAGAATTATAACGATTGACCCATGAAATCCCTAATTTGACATTAATCCCATCTCTCTACTCCGTCTAGAGCTTGAGTAATGCAAATTTTCCGCTGGGAAGGCGGCCATTTTGAATCCGCCATTTTGAATGGGTTCCCTTGGTAGAATCACGTGGCACTGCATCTAATTATGATCAGGATACCTTAAACCACCTATATGCCAAATTTCATGCTTTCTGCCAGAATGGAACATCTTTTTCACATATCTGCCCTACTATATGCAAATTATAAATTGTATAGTTTCCCGTAAAAATGTATAACAATCTACTAAAATAATGAAAATCAAAGATTAAAATTACAATTGCGCAAAAATTGTGCATAGCAGATACAGCTATGCATGATGCAGAATGTATAGCAACTGCCAAATTAGCAAATTGAGATGCGATACCAGATAAATTATGTTGTAAATATGCACAGGTTAAATAGATACATGTACTAACTTTTATCCTAGTAAAACAGCATTCAATGGTAGTACCTTTTAAGATTAACTTAGTTTATTTTGGCGAGCTTTCGCACATAAATCTGCTTCTTAATATCAGGACCTGAAGAAGCACATTTATGTATGAAAGCTTGTCAAGATACATTAGGTTAGTCTTATCAAGCCTGGAAATAGGTGCGTGTCAAGGACATTGTCAGGCACCAGCTTATCAAATATCAGGCACAGTCTTGCCCTTTCCTGATTTTTGGCAGGTACAGATTTAAACAGTTCCAGTAGTTGCAGTGTGCAACAAAAGAGTCTGCATTCAAATGTTGACAAATCCATAAAATATGCAACTACCTTAGGTGTATCATGATCATTAAGACACATGTTTAGATGCTTTTTGACATGTTTCTAATAAGTTCAAGTATAGAACACTGTGAAGTAGTATAGTGTTGACAGCCAGTAAATTCTGGATGTCCGGTACTAAGTAGCAGGTGTCTGGCAAAGTTTTGGATACTGTTGAAAAAGTTATTTCCAGGCCTGCTTATAAGGTACTACCTAAAAGCTTAAATCCTGTTTTTACTGCCTATGCAGACTAACACGGCTACCTAACTTTTCTTTTAGCTTTTATCCTGAAACAGTGTCTTGACCCTCTTAATCCTTTCACCGATGAATTCCCAATATATCATTCCCAACGCTACCACACAGGAAACTGTTGAATATTTTGAAATTAATTTGACTGGAAGACGTTGCTGCCTTAGGCAGCAATGCCTTCCAATTAAATTTATTTCAAAATATTCAACAGAATAAGTTTTATATCCTAAGGAATATACTTTTTCAGGGATTTGTCAGTGAAAGGGTTAAAGTGGCCACAAATTATCTCTACAATTATCTTGAGATTGTCCAAATTTTTAGTTCGAGCAAAGATTATTTTTGAAAATTTACGACTACAATAGCTGGCTCGATAACTGCACCAGTCATGTTGATTACAAATGTTAAAAAATTGTCTTCTCATGGCCTGCAAGTGGCTATGCACTCAAAAAATTATTTTATTTTCTTTATCAATTCATCTCTTAGCCAGAACAGAATGTGATTTTAGTTGGTGTGTTTATGTGGTTATTATATTTATTCTCTTCCAGAACATATACTTCCATACATCAATTAATGATGTCAATATTATGGTTGTCATGGAAATTGTTGCCGTAGCTACAGACAGTCATGGCAAAAAGTATAAGACATCTTGCGGTTGGGGAATATTTCGTCCCATCAAGAACATTACAGATGTCACAGATGCCTCCAAAACATCCAGCCAAGCTGTCGCTCAGAAGTAGGTTCTATGGAAGAAAAATATGGAGCACGTTTTGTTTTGAAAAATACTTTGCACACATGCTGTTGCTGTTACTCTAGTATAGCATATGTATGTATAGTAAACTTTACCATTTAACACTTAAGTCAGCCAAAAATGGCTTCTGTAGTGGTCTTTTGCGAAATGGCTATTTGCAGACCAAGAGAAGACTATTTTTGAAAATTTACCACCACAATGACTGGCTCAAGAACCGAGCCAGTCTTTCCAGTGTTAAATTTTCGAAATGGTCTTCTCCCATAAGACTGAAAATTGACATTTTCTATTATAAAAATTAGTTTTTTAAAACAAATTTGATGCTTAATATATAACAATGTATACAATGAAATGGAATAATAGCAGCAGCCATTTTTAGTTATGCCCCGCCCATTTCTAGCAAAGCTCCTCCCTCTTTTTTACTAGTGTTCGTTTCAATTTGAAACTATGAAACCTGAATTCTCAAAATCCAAATTTCAACTTCAGCTTAACTATACAGATAAGCTGTTAAATGTTTTGAAAGTAATTTGACTTTAGTCATTGATTTTCGAGACAGAGCGATGTCATTTTGTTTGTAACATTAGCTAACATGCGGACCTGTACTGTTTGGAGACCTGTTGACTACATAGATGTATGATGCTATACAGGTAAATCCACCCACTATGGAGACCAACAATACAATGACTATCATTATCATTAATAGAATGGTTGTATACTCACCTGTGTGCGACAGCGAGAACAATAGAAACCCAAATAATTGCAGTTACAAATATCAAAGTAAAATAGCAGCTCGGAAGACGATTGTTGCTGAAATTTTCAAATATTTTCCTAATCTTATTGGTTTGGGATAACTTTAATTGTTTGGCAGAAATGATGATTACGTTTAGCCATTATATTACAGAATGTTAGTCTTATGTCATTGCAGGGATTCTCATAATGGTCCTTTTGCATGTCTATGCCCCCAGCATGCAGCTTTCGACCCCCCCCCCCCCAACAATAGTGGCAGCGGGTCCCATGGAAAATCCTGTATGATAGTGTAATACTAAGTGGTTTTCTAGGTTTTGCACAAAAATACTTACAAAAGTCTAGAACAGGACCACTATAACTCATAGTTATGAGTTCATGGTACCTTCTAATTTGAGCATGGATGACAATTACTGCATGTGAACACCAGATTTCAGTTTTGGACCCCCCAGATTTCAGTTTGGGCCCCCAGATTTCAGGGTGTGGGATCCATGGGACCTCCAAAATTTAGATGCCATGAGAAACACTGTGTCATTGGAGGTTAGTCAATTTTGATTTGTATGTAAACTGGTGTAAGTTAACACTTTACTGCTCAGATTTTGTGAAGATGAGTTTCAATTTTCTCACAGAAGATGTCCATTTGAAGACCAAGAAAAGATTGTTTTTTGAAAAATTACCGCTAGTGTGCCTGGCTCCTTTATCGAGCCATACCAGTCATTCTAGTAATAAATTTTCCAAAAAAGCTTTCACTTTGTTTGTAAATGGACATTAGTCAAACCCTCTGCAGAACCTGTTTTTGGCTAACTTGAATGTTAAAGGGCTGAGATGAATAAATGTCCTTGGTTTCTTTACAGACTGGAACTGTATCATGGTTCACCCAGGGCCCTGTATTTACTGGATGATCCAATAGAAGGTAAGATCGTGGCAGTCTAGGCATGTACAATTACGTGATTAAATCATAAATTTATATGATTAAAAACTAAATAATCAAATAATTATGAATTATTTCTACTGCAGAAATATTTCAATACGTACCTTTTAATTACTCTTTAATGTGATTGGTCACGAAATTTGACATTTTGCCCAGCGAATGCAAGTCCATTTGCAGGCTAAGAAAAGACTATTTTGAAAAATGTATCTTTGGAATGACGCATTCCAGTGATACATATTCAAATTAAAATAGTTTTCTTTTGGCCTATAAATGGTCTTCCCTAAACACTATTGCAGCTCTTTGGTGTTATGTCTGGGTAATTTATACAGGCTGATTAATCAAGTAATCACAGTGATTGTGATCACTTAATGCATTGTAAATTTTCACATCATGAGAACATACTTACCTCCCTCACTCTTGATATACTAGTGTATCGGCTCTAAGTTCAATAATATTCAGAATTATAAAAGGTTAGGTGCCCCTAATGGGCAGGTGGATGTACACAGTCATGCACATGTCAGACCCCACCTACTGCGCATGCGCATACTGGTACTTCCGTTTTCTAATATGTTAGCTGAGAGTCAACTTGTAGAAAACTTTCCAAGCTCCTTATTGAGAATTTTCACTATCTATTATCATCTTTAATTCATAATGGCTGATGCAAAAGTGTCAGAGGAGTCCTTCTCTTCATCTATTAAGGTGATATTGCTCCATATATTAATTAAGACTTGTAACTTTTATATGTTACCGGTTTTCGTTCGTGGACGTTTTGGCGTTACCGCGTTTTCAGGCATTGGGAATCCTTGTTAAATTTCTCCCAGCACCTAGGGCTATTAATCCCTTGTGCTTTGTGTTCACAGGTTCAACTTATGGATAGTAAGGGTTCCTGTTCTTCTCTCGAAGGTTGTTCACGTCTCTTTTTTCACTTATCATTGTGATATGTCTAAGGGTTGGAGATATAGTAAATGAATAAAAAAAATATCCTTCCTTTTGTCCCATCCCCCTCATCTGGTCTACAGAAAGAAGAGTCTCGGCGGATGGATGGAAGTGTTCTCCTGCACAAGAGGATGGTTTTGTCTGTCCTCAGGCTAAGGGAGTTTATTAGTTATGGCACATAATTATCTGAAAATATTCACAAATTTCTGCTGCCATTTGTTATTGCACTGTATTCTCTCTTGTGTGTGCATGGGTTCTCAAATATATATAATTTAATATCATATTATTCGGGAGTTATGAATGTCTTTAGTCTCTAGATATTTCTTGCATTCATTTCTAATGTCCCCTCTCCTTGAAGGAGCTGTTGCATTGAGGTTTGATGTCATAATCAACCAGAGTTGTTATTACACCACAAAAACATCCATTACCGTTCAATCACTACTTGCTAAATCAAATATCTGCATTTAACTATCAGAATAAAATTTTTATGCTCGCTTACATACTCCCTAATGCCAATACCATCACCGTGTAGACTCTCAACCAGACTCCTAGTAGAGGGACCCCCTGCATTGGCCATACAATAAACTGGCACCAGTCTGTACTCACTCCTTGGTTATGCCTGTCACTAAGCACGCTCGCACATGCGCAGTAGGTCCCAAACATGAAAACTGATTCACTTTTCAAATGTTCTGCTAGCAGATCAGACGCCTGCTATCAAATTAAGGATAAAAGTTTATAGCTTTGCACTGAAAAGTTCAGCTACATTTATCTCTGACTTAAGAAAACATGCCTACCATAAAATCTATCTTGCCTAAGTTATGTTTAACTTTCATGTCATGGTGTTTTAGAAGTTTTTGTAACTCTAGTTTTGAGTTACCAGTTTTCGTGTCAGTACTCCCGTTTTTGAGGTTTGAGAAACCATGCCTATTATCTACCATCAAATATACCGTGTTATAAAATAGCCAATAACCACTCTTATTACGTAGATCCTATATAGTGCTTTCAAACAATTTTATTCAGGAATCTTTGTGATTCCAGTCTTCAGTCAGAATTGTTAAGTTCATGTTTGACGTCTCCTCGGTAGGCTTTTCTCATTAGTCTTAATGAAGCTAGTGCTTTATTTCCTATCCTTTTATTTATAGGATGTGGTTTTAACTTCTGAGAGAGTAAAATGTTCGTTGGCAAAATGCGATCGTTTACATGCCAAAGACTTTGTGGGTCACGTTTGCTTGAAGTGCACCACTTGCTTCCCGTTTAAAATGTGTGGGATGTGTAAGGGCTGGGCATTGGTTGTATCCAAAGCATTTTTTAAGGATTTTGTATCAAAGCCTGCTGTGCCCTTAGGTCGCTCCCCCTCCATTGTTGACTGTACCAAGGCAGTAACTACGGCCTCTGCCTTGGTCAAAACGTCTGTATCAACAACAGAGGGGGGGGGGGGGTGCGCCTCTTCTAGTACCAATTCGGATACTGTTATGGCGTTATTCGCAAGATTCGAATCATTTGCAAGTGTGCTAACCAAGTCGCTAGATGAACGAATGTCTTCTGCGATCAAACTGCCAAAGAGGAGTCATCAGACTCCGAGCATAGTCCCCATTCTGGCAGTCGTTCTCATAAGTGGGGCAAGCCGATTTCACTCACCTCGAGACAAGAGATGAAATCTCCGAAATCAAAGTCTTGTGATTCTACGAAAAAGTCTGGTAAATCATCCTCAGGTAGGAGCCAGACAAAAGACCATATAAGTCTTGAGGGTCTGCATATCCCTCATGCGATGGCATCAGTGGCGGAAGCTTCCGATCCTTCACCTCTTGCAAAAGTTAATTTTTCAGTAATTCCTATTGCCAGAAATGTTTTAAGATCGCCGATCGCCGCTGCTCCCGTCTCTGCTCCTGGCTTGTCCGGGCAAGAAGGTTTGCATTCCGGTTTGTCTTCTGGTTTGACCGGGCATCAGGAAATGAGCACTGTGATTGTTACTGGCCTTGCTGAACATCCGGTGTCTCATGATAATCTGGCTTTTCCGTCCACATCCGTTTCCGGTTTTTCCGTTTCCGGCAGTAGTGTTGCTGATTCCGGTAAGAGGAATGTATATCCGGGTCTGTTGGACCCGGCATTGCTTCATTCATCTATGTCCGGTTCCAGTTTTTCAGCTTCCTCTTCCGGTAGTAGTGTTGCTACTTCCGGTAGGAAGAATGCATATCCTGGTCTGTTGGACCCAACTTTGCATACATCCTCTCTTTCCGTTCCAGGCTTTTCAACTTCCACTTCCGGCAGCAGTGTAGCTACTTCCGGTAGGAATTATGCATATCCGGGTCTGTTGGATCCGTCCTTGCATTCCGCTTCCAGTTCCGGTTCCGGGTTTTCTGTTTCCGCTTCCGATGGCCGTGTGTCTGCTTCCGGTTTAAGAGCTGCTTCCCCGGGTCAGTTAGATCCGGCGAACCATTCTATTTCCGGTTCCGGTGTATCAGTTTCTTCTGGAAATAATTTTTGCGCATCAGATTATGAGCTGTTGATTAACTCTAATCCCCATTATAGTAATATTTCTGCTTCTGATTCTAATTATTTTCGCGCTGCTCCTGCTCAGGTTTTTTATAGGCATATTCCTGTTCCTTCTTCTCTCTCTCAGTCTGCTCATTCTTCTGATTTTGTTCATCCTTCCTTTCGGGAGGTGGTGGCTCAATCTCATTCTTCTTCTTCTAACATGCCTCATGTAGCTTCTAAGAAAGGTAGTACTCATCCGTCTTCCTCCTCCTCATCGGCATATTCCTGTTCCTTCTTCTCTCTCTCAGTCTGCTCATTCTTCTGATTTTGTTCATCCTTCCTTTCGGGAGGTGGTGGCTCAATCTCATTCTTCTTCTTCTAACATGCCTCATGTAGCTTCTAAGAAAGGTAGTACTCATCCGTCTTCCTCCTCCTCATCTGCTATGTCGGCTAGAGATTTTTCATCTAGCCATGTTTCTAAATCTTCTCTTTTTCATTCTTTAACTGTCTCTCCTCCGGGTTTTCTTCATATCCCTGCTTCTGTTCATCAGAACTCTTCTTCTCATGTCCCTTCTTCCTCCTCTTCTCAGTCTGCCTCTGCTCTTCCTTTTTATTCTTCCTCTTCTCCTTTCGATCTTCTGGATCCTATTGTTTCTGTCGTCTTTTTTCCAGAATTGGAATTCCTGATAGTTGATTCAGGTTTAGATTTTTCTTTGTTTTCAGTAAGTCGTGATTCCTCTCCACCGCTCTTTTATTTCCGCTAGATTTTCTATCCTATCTAGGTTTTCTGCCAGTGGTTTGGATTCATATTCGTTTCCTTCTAATCAGCAAGAGGATTGTGATGTTAGACCTTCTGATCAGGCTTCCTTGGTTTTGGATTCTTGCTCGGGCTCTGCCTCTATAGGTTTAACCTCTCCTTCCTCTTTAAGAAACTTTGATTCTTCTGTTTCTTTAGATTCTGATCTTTATCCTCTTCCTTCTTCTCCATCTCAGGCTTCTGCTAATACTATTCCAAGATCAGTCAGGGCCGGGGATCTGAGGAGGTTTTACCCAGTTAGGGCCTCCGCAGATGATAGGTCTTCGACTCATCGATGGATAGCTTCCTCTCTTTCTCTTCCTCTTCAGGATGAGATTTCAATTGATCCTCCTTCTTTTGGATCCGCTCTGTCCTCTTCTGATCCTTCTTCTAGTGCTCTTTGTGTCCTTCCAGTGGATAATTTGGTTGTAGATATGCTTGATTTCTATGTTAATGATGTTCAATCAAAAGAGTTCTCTCTTGCTCCCAAGTTAGATGCTCCGGTTCAGGTTCCGAAAGTTGATTTTATTCGATTGTCCGCTACTCAATCTGTCAATGGTCCGACTTGGGACATTCTATCTTCAAATCTCAAGGAGTCCTCTAAGGTCGAATCATCTTCTGATCTTTTTAAATGGGAATCTGTTTGTCGTGCTCAAATAAAATCAGCAAATTTTATGGCCCTTCTTTCAGAGGCACTTCTCAAGGCTCAGGAGAGGGGTGATCAGATTCCTCCTGAAATTTTTCGATCTTTAGCCGATGTTTCAAGATGTTCCTTGAACTCGGTTTGCCGTTCCTTGGGTTTCATTACCTCTAAAAGAAGATCAAGGAAACTTGCAGAGGTTAACATTTCGAACTCACTCAGGAGTAACCTTATTTCAGCTCCTCCTTTTGGATTGGACATCTTTGGCCAGGCTTCTACCAATATTCTTAGAGCTGAGTCCGATCGTCTTAGGTCAGCTAAGGATTTGCGAGATCAGATCTCTGTTTTGAAACCGTCGGTCAAGAGAGGCTCTTCCTCGGTCAGAAGTCCGAATTCCTCTCCCAGGAGGAAGAGTCTCAAGCCGGATGAGTATGGTGCCTATCCTTCTAGGGTGTTCACAAACTCAAACTGGTCCTCTGCTTTCCAATCCAGATCCGCGAAGGAGGATCGTTTCATCCATCGGTCCATCTCCAGTATATTAACTAATATAGACTGGCACCAGTCTGTACTCACTCCATAGTGACGCCTGTCACTAAGCGTGCTTGTGCATGCGCACTGGAGCCCAAATAGGAAACAGATTCACTTTTCAATTATTCTGCAAGCAGAACAACTGCACAAATATTATCAGAAAGTTTTTATAGCTTTGCGCTGTGTCAGCTTACTATTGAAGGACTTCCTCACGCTAAGATATGCCTACTATGAAGTCTATCCTCCCATAATTATGTTTTTGGAAGTTTTCGTGGTTATATTGAACTTTATAACTATGTATATAAATGTTACCGGTTTTCGTGGGTTTCGTTTTTGTGGTAACAACTTTAATATGCCTAAGTCATCATCATATAAAACACTCTATTACTCCAGTGAGCCCTTAATCACTTTCAATTAAAAGAAAAAATAGTGCTTTACAAGGAATTACATTTATTTCCCTATGATAGAAAACAATCTTGAATTTGAACCTTTCCGGCCTTTCTTTGAAAGGCGTTTGCATGTTTCTAGACTCCTTTTATTGAAATTCTAAGCTATATGCTTCTTTCGTAATCTTTTTTCGTTTTTTAAGAGTCTGTTTTAACGACCGATAAATCAAGTGCACGTCCTCATTCTCTGTGGAGTATGGAGGACATTTCTGTTTTAAGTGCACTACGTGTACCCTCACATCGATGTGCGGGTTTTGCATAGGGTGGTCTGCGTTCGTATCTATGTTTCTTTAAGGATTATTCATCCTTACAGCGCTGCCCTATGGTCGTCCTTCCCCTTCCTCCGTTGCTAGTAGACAAAAGCTGTGTCTTTTGCAATATTCTAATATGTCTAATCCAGCAGCAACGGAGGGGGGGGGGTGAATTCTTCGGCGAATTCGGAAGCAGTGATAGCTTTATTTGCGAGATTTGAATCCTTCGCTGCAGTTTTGACTAAATCTTTAGACGAAAGAATATCTTCTGCCATCATGGAGGCCAAGAAACAGGAAGTTTCTTTTGATTCCGACGATAGCCCGAGGGCTAGCGGGCATTGCCACAAATGGTGGAAACCGATTCCTTTAACGTCAATGCAAGTAATTAGGTCTTCTAAGCAGAAGTCTAGAGCGACTAAGCTCTCGAAGGTGGGCTCGTGTAGTTCACCGGGTCAAACCCACATTAGACTTGAGGGGTCGGGCATCTATTCAGGTAGTAGCTGATTTTCTCTGTCACCTGTATGATGCATATAGTCTTAAGCCTACTTCTATTGCTGGATACAAATCAGCATTAATGACTGTTATCCCTTGCTTGGCAAAGAGGGGAAGTGATGAAGTAAGTGTTTTAAATACTCTTATTAAAGGTATGAGCAATCTCAGACCGAGAAATCCTCCACTGACACCATAGAGTCTTTCTCTGGTTCTTCAAGTTTTGAGTGATAAACCTTTTGAACCAGTTAGTGCTATATCTGTAAAATTATTGACACTTAAAACTGTATTTTTAGTTGCGGCAGCATCAGCCAGACGCAGGAGTGAAATTCATGCCTTGTCTGCTGAATCTGACCATTATATAGTTACAGGTGAAGGCCTTAAGCTTCTACCAAGATTGAATTTCTTGGCTAAGAATCAATCTTTAAAATATCCGGGTCAACCTATTATTTTACCTGCCTTAACCAGATATGATCCTGGTGCTAAAGCATGGTGTCCTGTCCATGCTTTAAACAAGTACAAGAGAAGAACTCAGGTTTGGTGGATGGATCCATGTTCCCTATGGTTGTCATATATTGAACCCCATGGTAGGGCGTCATGAGACACTATTTCCAGATGGATAGTAGAATGTATTCAATTCTGTCATAAGACAGCCACTGGAATTCAAGTAGATAGAGCCAAGGCTCATAGTGTCCTTGGTGTGGTAACTTCTACGGCATTATTTAATGGTGTTTCTATTGAAGACATTATGTCAGTAGCCCAGTGGCACTGTGAATCAATTTTTACCGACCATTACCTTCGTGACACTTCTAACCCGCTCGCCGTCTCAGTCCTCAGAAAATAAATAATGTGGAGGTATATATTTGTAATTAGTTTCCTCCTCTGCTATTTACAAATATCACATTTGTTGGTAGGGTATCCCTACTATTAGGTGGTACAATTCTCTTCATCCGGTGGGGGAAGAGATGAGTACCGCGCCCAAGACATCAGAGGTCAGTATATGTGACCATTTTGTTTTTTGTCTTGGTGATGGTGTCATACTTTTTATTTTTAATATGGTGATGGTTAATGTCTCTTAATTGTGATTCTTTCAGAGTTTTTTGAAAATGAAGCAATTCTTCTTTTTCCAATGTCTAGTAATACTTTTCATTAAGTATTTGAGAACATGCTAGTCATTTAGAGCAGCGTTTTTTCCTAACCTTCCTCAGAAAGAGGGGTTGGGGGGGGGGGTAGTAGCACATTTGCTTTTTGATCAATCTCTCTTCATCAGTCAATTATCTGATGAAAAATTCTCTTCCTGGTTGTGTTTTCGGATACAATTTCAGATGTTTTTAAATCTCTTGAAAATTCAAAGAGCTAGTCGCTTTGAGGGTGTGCTGGTTTTCAGGACCTTGCCTCCCTCCCGCCAAATTGACTTAAATTCTGGCTTTTATCAAGAGTGTTAGGGAGGTAAGTATGTTCTCATGATGTGAAATAAGAAAATTTACCAAATTTCTTTTTCACGAGTGAGATGACATACTTACCTCCCTAACAGGATCCCGGCCTCTCCACCCCACGGAGGCCTGGTCCTTTGGTTATTTGAATAGTTGCTTCTATGTCAGCCAATATTTAGTAACGGAAGTACCAGTATGCGCATGCGCAGTAGGTGGGGTCTGACATGTGCATGACTGTGTACATCCACCTGCCCATTAGGGGCACCTAACCATTTATAATTCTGAATATTGTTGAACTTAGAGGCGATATACTAGTATATCAAGAGTGTTAGGGAAGTAAGTATGTCATCTCACTCGTGAAAAAGAAATTTGGTAAATTTTCTTATTTTATAAGTTGTCTTCTCTTGGCATCCAAAAGGACATTTCTTAGTACCACTGCAAAGGATGGCTTATAATTCAATATTAACCAGTAGCATAATATTATATGTTGGATTAAGTTTTTGTATTCATTAATCCTTGAAACTCAAATGTCTCGAATTCAAGTCAAGGAAAGCTGTTGAATATTTTAAAACTAAACTGACTCGGACATGTTGCTGCCATAGATACATGTAGCAACATCTCCCAGTCGAATTAGATTCAAAATATTCAACAGAATATTCCTCGCATTATAAAGAATTTGTCATTTCGTTTCTGTATGGATTAAGTCGTTAAGAGTCAATGTATTAATATTTTTACTCAGTCAACACCCAGTCCTCACCCACTCCAAAAGCATTCAATCAAAACAATGAGCCATCAGCAAGTCTTTCGTCACTACGTCTTGGAGTAAGCACATCATCAGTGTGATCGTCCTGCTCCAGCTCCTGCTGCTCCTGCTCATGCTCCTCACCCTACTTCCCCTCTCCTCCTCCTCCTCCTCCTCCTCCTCCTCCTCCTCCTCGTCTTTCTCCTCCACCACCTCCACCAAGCATTATTTCCAGCATTATGTGTTTTAACAGGTAACCAATATCTGAAAGTGACAGGGAGTTCATTGTCATATACTCTGCGGCCTCACCGAGCTCTGCTTAAGATCCTTCATCTTCTGCCAGAAAACACAATGGTTGGGGAGAATGATGTGATCCCAGGTCTGACTGAGGGACAAACAAATCCCCTAACACAAGGTAGAGTGTTATACTCAGATGTGTTTCATTATTATCCTAAATTGCATTTGCTGTGTACATATGTGTCCGTGCATGCATGCGAGGGTGCATGCGTATGTGTGTGCGTGCATGCGTTGATAACTTGAGCTATCCTGACAGGGGTGGGGTTGGGGGTGGGGGTGGGGGGCTGTGTGTGTTGGAGGGGGGTCCCTAAACTTTGATAAGATGTTCCAAGCAGTGATCCGAAGAAGCCTATTGATGTTGGTGTCAACTGATCAAAGGTCAAGATCATGCTGGCCTATATAAGGAGATGGAGGATTCCAGTTTATCCATCAATCATATGATGTCATAATCAACTACGTGATGTGTAGAATGTTGTCATAATCTTTTACGCCATGAATGACATAGCTAAGTTTGTAATGAACGCTTTGCTGATGACGGATTAAGTGGTGTTCTACGAATTGTATGTCTACTATTTAATAAACATGCTGTTGAATATTTTGAAACTAATTTCAAAGGGCATTATGGCAGCAGAAAATTAGTTTCAAAATATTCAACAGCTTACATGTATAGTTTTCTGGAAATTGATAGTCAGAGAGTGCAAGGATCGATCGATCCCGACACGGGAAAAGTGTGGGTGGATCTTACCTAGAGATGGGCAGGGTATAGCTAAAACTGGATTCCTTATTTAAGTATTCAGTTAACACAAGAGGGGCTAAGGACATTGAGTTGTTGTTTTAACAATGACTATCACTGTTGTTCTGCTTGTCATTTAACATTACTACACCCTGACCCAAGTAATGTTTTAGTTTCCCTGGGCTAATGAGTATCCACTAATCTTGACACCTTGAACAGATTTCATTTCTTTCATTTTCAAAATCATCAATATTTTACTTTCTATTATTCGGCCTTCTGTTGTAACATTCGAGTCTAATATAGTTTAATATATTTAACACAGGCACAGATGCACTGAAGAAGCCACGTCTTCTTCAGTCAGTGCCATGTCAGATCGATCGCTTTGCCATTACCCTGAATCCTACTGTGGATAAGTTTGAAGAGGAACTCTGCCAGTACGTAAACGAGGATCGTATGACTCGGGATAACAAAGTGGCCGATGGAAGTAGCGTTAGCATATTAGAGAGACGACTACAGGTGAACATTTGATGGATATTTGACCCATAACACTCTGATGTCAAGCTTTAAAATTTTCAAATTAAATTAATAGATGAACTGGTGTTCACTTTTCAACAAATTTGGTGGATGATGGTGCTGTTGTATACAGCAACATCGTCCACCAAAATTGTTGAAAAATGTACACCAGTTTTTTGGCTATTGACACAGTAAAAGATAGAATGTTGACATCAGTGTAGTAAGGGTTAAGGCTTTCATGGCTAAATTTCGAAAGGAAAATTGAAATATTTGCATATTGAATGTCCATTTGCAGGCCAAGAGAAGACTATTTTTAAAAATTTACCAATGGAATAACTTGCTCAGTTATCGAGCCAGTTATTGCAGTGGTAAATTTCTAAAAATAGCGTCCTCGTGGTCTGCAAATGGACATTGTCTATGAGCACTTATGAGGCCAATGTTGGCTGGCTTCACCAGGAAAGGGTTATGATCCACGCGGCCCATTTCTAGCCAAGCTCTGCCTATCTTGTACGTGTGGTTGAATCAACTTAAACTCTTTGAACCATGAATTCCCTGAGTCACAATTTGAAGATAATTATACAGGTAAACTGTTGGATATTTTGAAAATAATTTGACTATGAGCTGTTCCTGTCTCTGCCTGTTGATGTCCATTTTGCGACCAGATGATCATTTTTGAAAATGTTCCAATGGGAATGACTCGCTCGAAATCAAGACAGTCATTCCAATGATGAATTTTCAAAAATAGTTTTCTTGGTGTGCAAATGGACATTCATTAAGCAAAAATTTAGATTTTTTTGACAAATCTTAATGATTAAAGGGATGCTAATCTCATCTCAGATCTTGTATTGCACTGATAGATTATGTTTTATAGATTCCATATCATTCACTTCCTGTCATATTCCCTTATCTCTATAACAATTATCTTCTTTGTAATATCGCGTAAATGTGGAACAGTGACCGAAACCATTTAGTCTCCACAAGTGATATTGTGTGATGTCATGTAAGTGCCAATGCATTACATTCTTTACTATATGTAGTAATCATCTTGTTGATTATTTTGACACTAATTTGATTCAAATTTGTTGCTGCCTCTGAAACTCTGGATGCAACAACTTCCAGTCAAATTAGTTTCAATGTATTCAACAGCTTAACTGTCATGCCTGTGTGGTTGCTTTTATACCCCATTGTCAAACTATAGATGGCACCTCTATAACTGAGCGTATATACCGAGGCAGACACTAGGTTTTTCCTGATTGGTTGAAAAGTATATCATAGCAGCCATCTTAGTCTTTAGAAATGTATCAACATTTAGCTACTGAAGTCTGAATATCTTTCGTTGTCAGTATGATAAAAAGCTAAACAGTAATGGAGGGATTATGGGTGGCAAATTCTATCACCTGAATGTTTAGTATAAGATATGCTAAGTTTTCCTTTAAGTGGTTAGACCAATCATGTACGTCATAATCAATAAGATGATAGCATCTGATCATGTTCAGAACATGTGTTTATCATAAACTCTAAGGCGTTAATGGTCAATGTCAATGTTGGCCAAAAATGGATTCAGCAATGGTATTGAGGAAAATCTATTTCCCGGCCAGAGTAAAAATGTTTGATAGAATTTATAACGTCGGATGGGGGAACAGAGGGGTAGGGTGACAGCCTACTGACTAAGGACTCTTTAACCATATGACTGGTGCCTAGAGACTCGTTGGTGTGGAGACTATATATCCTGTATGCTTCCTTTTCATCTCGTGATTGGAGTGTTTATCTGTGCACATGAGTCCCCTCTTAGTACCTGGGTAATTCAGTAAGAAGCATGCTCCGTCCTATGGTTAGGTAGTGCTGTATTTCTCTTGAATCCTCAGTTTGAAGAGTCATTTTGTTTCCCCTAGGCTAAGCTGTGGGGTAGTCTTTTTGGACATCCCGTTAATGCTCCTGACTACTCAGTTTGAAGTCTCCTCTATTAACTCTTTCACTGATGAATTCCCCATATATCAATTTCAAAACAGTAATACAGAAAAGCTGTTGTGTATTTTGAAATTAATATGACTGGAAGCAATTGCTTCCAGTCATATTAACTTCAAAATATTCAACCGAATATGATATGCATCCGAAAGAAGTGACCTTTTCAGGGATTTGTCAGAGAAATGATTAACCTTTATAATTTTAATCATACACAGGTTGGTGTGCATAATGGATGGTGTTTTGTTGAGAAGCCACAAACAGTTCACCTTGAAATAGACTCAGCCGTCGTTGGTTCCCAGAGGAAAATAGGCATGAGTCCATCTATGAGACGAACAGGCCGCTTTACTGGCGCGCATCAGTCACCGTCAACTGCATCATTGTACGTTTATTGACACAGTACAGCTCATAAATAAGTTAAAATGTTTCTCAAACAATAACCGAAACATGTTAGTTAGTAAAAACTGTTCTGTTGAATATTTTGAACATCGTTGGATTGGAATGGCAACACTGTCTTCCAATCGAATTATGTTCAAAATATTATTTTATTTTTTGTAAATTTTAAATTTATTTCTGAGCTACTGTAATATTGCAAGGGAATCTGAGGATTAAAGGTCTGAAAATAGTAACAGAGTTCAAAGGTTCAGCCTTCTATGAATAGCTTTATTGACAGGGTATTACCGTTTATCGGATCGCTTTGAAACTTCATAGGATGGTTGGACTAGACCTGGAGCAGAAATTTCGATGATGATCCTAAATCTAATATGGTCACCAGCCACCAGCGGCCATCCTGAAAATAGGTTTCCGAATGATAACTCCATTTCCTCAATTTCATCTGAGGAGGAAACCTATTGAAATAGAAGATGATCCGAAATCCAATATGGCCAACAGCGACCGGTTTGGTTTCCGGACAATAACTCCATGACCATTTAACAGATCACTTGAAACTCTCATTAGTTTGTCATCAGGGCAGGGTATTATTCGCCATTTTGGGGAGCTATTGTTGATTTATGCTTTATGCAATTCAGCACGCCTTGATATAGCATAATGGAACGATCCAATTGTCACTCAAGTATGTGATGATTGTAGATTTGCAGACCCTCACTTTCCAGTTTTTGGCATATTGTAAAAAGTTTTTGGATTTTCCATATCAAATTTTCTGACTTTTCTAATGGTGCCAAAGGTTGTGGCATCCTAGTGTATGGTGTATGGCATTTTTGCATTAACATTTGAGCCAATTCGAACCAGAAGTTTCCGAGATATCCATAGATCCAGAATTTGGTTTGATCCAGATCTGGGTTTTTTCATCCGGATCATGACCAAAGTCTGGAAATCCTCTTGTACGGCAAGTTCCTTAATTGTGTTAAAATTTGCTCAAGTCAAATCGGATCAGTAGCGATACAGCCCCATACACACGCACACATATAGGCACACACACATGCGCGCACACGCACGCGCGCGCATGCGCGCGCACACGCGCGCGCGCGCGCGCACGCACGCACGCACGCACGCACGCACGCACGCACGCACGCACGCACGCACGCACGCACGCACGCACGCACGCACGCACGCACGCACGCACGCACGCACGCACGCTGTATGTCTTGCTAACTTCTGTCCCTCTTGCCATCCCCAAAATGACCGCCTTCACGGAGGATTATTTTATATCATCTAGTTAGCAATTTAAATATATTACCAAACATGGCAAACAGAGATCACCAATCTTATGACCTACCTGAATGTGATAGTTGAATAACCATAGCAAATGTATTCAGCACCATTGGATAAGTTATCAGATTTAATTGATGTTTCTGTGACACCCATCTAAATAGATGCAAATTGGTATCTCTTACTTGCTTTTCTTATGTGTATGTGCATGCATGCGTGTGCGTGTATGATTTTGATTGTTTAATGCATGCATGCATGAACATCTAGATGATAACACAAAGACGCCTACAAATGTGAAAGATCAAAATTCTAGATGATCCTGGTCAATTCACCTTTCCAGAGTATCCATCCATCATCAGACCTCGTATGACATCATAATCAGCTCAGCGCATGTATGATGACATCATAATCATTACATCACAAAGGCCTCCTTATAGACCGTCATCAAATCTCAAATGGTCTGACACGTTGTATGAATTGTATGTCTTAGTAATTCTTTGCTATTTAATAAACATGCTGTTGAATATTTCGAAACTGATTTGAGTATGTGTGTGCGTACATGCGTTGATAACTTGAGCTATCCTGACCGGGTGGGGGGGTTCCCTAAGCCTATTGATGTTGGTGTCAACTGATCAAAGGTCAAGATCATGCTGACCTATATAAGATGGAGGATTCCCGTTTATCCATCAATCATATGATGTCATAATCAACTACGTTATGTGTAGAATGTTGTCATAATCTTTTACGCCATGAATGACATAGTTAAGTTTGTCATGAACGCTTTGCTGATGATGGATTAAGTGGTGTTCTACGAATTGTATTGTCTACTATTTAATAAATATGCTGTTGAATATTTTGAAACTAATTTTTCAGCAGAAAATTAGTTTCAAAATATTCAACAGCTTACCTATGTAGTTTTTTGGAAATTGATAGTCAGAGATCGATCGATTCCAACACGATCAAGGGGTGGGTGGAGCTTAGCTAGAAATGGGCGGGGCATAGCTAAAACCGGAAAAGTCCATTGCCCCTCTGTAAGCTGATGATGGGGTAACATTTATGAGCTCCGTTTGATTGCCGTTCTTATTCTTCTTCAGAAGTAGCGCTGGTGGAACGGCTTTGGTTGTGCGTAATAGTATCACAGTCAATGAACTTGTGGAAGACCCACTCTTCGCTGTCATCTTCACTCTCGAGTATATCATTGGAGAACCAATCAGTTCTGAAGAAAGGAAGGTAATAACAGAATCTGTAAAAGAACGATCTTAACCGTTTAATGGCCAGATTTGATAATGAAAATTTTAGTTCTCATAAAAATGTTCATGTGCTGACCAAGATAAGACTATTTTTGGAAATTTACCACTGGAATGACCGTCATTCCTGTGGACAATTTTCAAAAAATCTAATTCTTTTGGTCTTTTGGTCTACAAATGGACATTTCTCAAAACTACTGCAGAGGCCGATTTTGTCCGGCTTGACCATTAAAAAATAATCCCAATTAGAAATTCAGTGATTGGTAATAAAACTAGTATTTTAATTTCCATGATTAAATTGCTTGTTTAAATTTCTTATCAGGATCTGAAAAATATTTGATAAATGCACAAACCATGCTAACTGATACACATTACACTAGGCTTGGGAAATTTTTCGATTTAATCATGAAGTTCAATTTATTTTTAAGATCACAAGTTTTACGATATAATTGAGGAGAAATTGGAAAATCATCAAAAATTTCATGTTTGTTTAAAATCTGAGGTGTGTACTTTTCCGTCGCATTTAACAGTACATGAGTACAATTATAATCGATTCACTCCTGTGTTCATTGTGTTTATATGTGGCTGTGCCATGCACGTGTCGAATAATTACTAATCACAACACAAAGCGTTATGATAAACAAGCTAACAATAGCGACGTAACACCTTTGTCATTGAGAAAACCAGCTAGTTACTCCATCGAATTGCGATATAATTTTCTTTCTTTTGCTGCAGACCCTGTCGTGAAATACCAAGTATATACTGATGATAATCAGTGAACATAATTCTTTTTAATTCTAGAGTTAGCATTTTCTGGCAGTGTAATAATTTTTCCTTTTTGATTCGGTTGTTATGTCTAATTAAAGAAAATAAAGAAACAGCATTCCAGGTTGTTGTATTTGAACTGTGCGTTCTGTTGATTACTCTTAAATGTACTTTAATGTACTTTGTACATTCTGAAAGCAACTATAAACTGCACTATAGGACGAGTTTATGCCGTTACTCTCATAGCTACTAAAAGCTCCTGTCCTATGTATGTGGATTGCGCAGTATCTCTCCCGGTATTAACATTAGCATCTGCATTACTTGGGTAATGACCTAAACTCGTCCTACAAAGGGAGGCTATAAACGGAAGCGGGATATATATTTTTACTCAACGACATTTTATGTCAAATTTGGATGAAATGAACGATGTTTATTAAACTAAACTATGCGCAATATTTAGGCGGTCCCAATTAATAATTTCACTCCCACAATGATGGATATAAGGTATACATTAAGTATAGACGTAGGATGGTAAGAATTTGTCATATGAAACTGTGTTCTAATTTCGTGCTGTTTTTGTATCATTTATTTCAACTTTTTCTAGAAATTCCAAGTCCCAATTTTCGTGACTTGTCACATTACCCAGGTTTATACTTTTGGGAATTTGGACCTACGATTTTATCGAAAATCGCGATTCTTTTTATAAAATCGATCGCGATGTTCAAAGCAAAAATCGTGCAACCCTACATTTACACATCCATCTTCTTGCATGTCCAGCGTTTGTTTTAAAACTTCATTTTAATTTTATGTTAGCTGTTGCAATATTTAATATTTTTCTGAGAAACTTCTGAATTGTTATTTGTCAGATGGCGCACAGTTTAATGAGAGCACAATCGCGTACTGTTACAATTCGCTGGGCGGCCTGGAATCCGTTCATGCAGTATTCTGGTCCAGAAGTGCAGATTGGTCTTATAGGCGGCACCGAGACCAATCCTGATGATGTGTTTATTTACCGGGTACCACCCACTGACATGCAGGATGTACAGGCGGCAAAGGCAGCACCGGGATCACTTTCACTCGCCTGGCTTGATCTTAGACAGGTAAGGAAATGAAGCTGAAGATACATCAGATTCACAGTGTCTGACTGTGGCCCATTTCTATCTAATCTCCGGCCACGTTTTATGCATGTGGGAATCGGTTTGAAGCTTTGAAACCTGATTTCCCAATATCTAAATTTAAAGGTAGCTATTAGGTAAGCTGTTGCATATTATGAAACTAATTTAAATGAAACTTTAAAATAGTTTACAAAATGCACATTTTTCAAGCCCACTGCAGAAGCCATTTTTGACTTGGCCACTAATGCATTAACAAATTTAAATGTAGTCTAATATAAAATTTTTTTCCATATGTTATTATAAGCAGAGTGGTGATCGTCTGGTGCTGCCTGGTCATATGCATGGGATGCAGTCTCCACGGAGTAGTGAAGAAGCAATGCTGGACAACTCATTTGGCAAACCACCTTTACCTGGCGGAAAAGTCAAGTATGTTACATTATTCATCAGAAAAAGATCATTGTTAGCTCACCTGGCCAGAATGGTCAAGTGAGCTTATGCCATGGCGACTGTCCATCATCTGTGCATTGTCCATCCATCCATCCATCCTTCTGTTCATCCATCTGTCCGTCCATCTGTCTGCCAACTTTTGCTTCAAAACGCTACTCATTAACCACAGCATAGCTTTGCGAATTTCAAAATAATTTGGCCAGAAGTACCCTATGGCCGTAGGCTTCAGAACTTGTATACATAATTCTGATTGGTCAATTTTTTGTCGGCCATCTTGAATTTTCCAAAAAATGGTGGGAAATCGTTTAAAATGCTACTCCTCATTAACTGCTTGGACAATTTCAACCAGTATCCTAGCCTAGTAGGGTTCAGATCTTGTGTGCAGAATTTTGATTGGTCAATTTCTGTGGCAGCCATCTTGTATTTTCTGAAAATTTAGGGAAATCACTTTAAACACCACTCCGCATTAACCGTTTGCACGATTTCAAGCAAACTCGACTGAAAAGACCCTAGTGTATGCTTCAGAAATTGTATACAAAATTTGGATTGGTCTATTTGTTCGGCGGCCATCTTGAATTTTCTGAAAAATAGCTGGAAATCATTTAAAACGCTACTCATTAACTGCTTGGGCGATTTCAACGACACTTGGCTGGAAGGAACCTAGGCTGGTAGGCTTCAGAACTTCTATACATAATTTTGATTGGTCCATTTTTCTGACAGCCATCTTGTATTTTCCAAAAGTTTTGGGAAATCAGTTAAAACGCTACTCGCTTGGCCAATTTCAACCAAACTCAGCTGAAAGGTCCCTAGGTTGGTATGCTCCAGAACTTGTATACAGAATTTCGAGAGCTTGATTTTATTGGGTGGCCATCTTGGATTTTCCAGAAAATGTGAATTTGTATAAAATGCTACTCCTCATTAACGACTCAGGCAATTTCAAGGAAATTTGGCTGTAAGGATCCTATTTTGGTAGCCTCTAGTTTTGGTGGCCATCTTGGATTTTCCAAAAATTCTCCATCATGTCTATTTCAATGCAAATGGTTCAAATGCACATGGTCCACAAACCCTCTTTTGATAGGCTTTATCTGTCAATCAAACATACTTTCATTGTGCAATATCCTTTCCATTATTCGTTGAGGGTACCTAACACCACTTCAAGTATACTCCCGTCTCATATTCTCGCAGGTTCCATATTCTCGCGACAATATGATTTTTTGCTATAAATAATAACCCATGGCACATATCGTTTGTTTCCCATGGCGATGCTGTGACCAGGAAGTCAAAGATGCTCGCAAACAACTTTTTTCCAAATATTCCCCTCTTATTAGTGAGTAAAATAGAAAGCTACAATTTACAAAAGAACGTCGATATTATAGTATATGCGCATATACCTTACTTACTAAACTCATCACTAACTCACAAAAATCTAATATTTAAAACTTCTGACTGACTGAAACACATTGTCTGCTAATTTATCTATGTCAGCGACATCATCAAGTTCCGCGATTGCTGATTCCGCCTCGCTGTTGGAAGATTAAAGTTTATGAAAAGAATAAGGGTCACCATTTATAATAAGCTCAGAAAGTCGCTACGCCATTACACGTTATCATGTAATAATTTTAGGGGTTTCTCAATCACGCATCCTATAAACAAACTGTTGCATGCCCTAGTGCATACAGTATAAGAGAATCAAGATTTTGACCGATTTTCAAAAAAATAATACCGTTTTGTAGAAGACTGTTAACATAGAAAGCAATCTTGATATTTGTTCTGTGTTTTGACTATGCTTGTCCACCATAGATAATGTTCTTTGTTTACTGTGAGAATATGGTCAACCTCTCTGAAATACGACCACCTACCCTGGCATTTTCCCGGTGTGATACAAAAACTTTCCTCTGTACAGAATTGAATTAGATTTTGTGAACAATTGAGAAAATAGGACTGACATTCAAATCCCAGCAACATTTCAATCAGAGAAGATTAGTTTATTTTATTGTGATGTCGATTGTCGTAACTACTGCGAGAATATGGAACACCATGATAATGTGTCGCAATCAATTCAACTGAACATATTCAACACAACCTGTGTATCCTTGATGCTGTATAACTGTAACAGCTGGGTACCTCTAGATAAACTTGATGCCGGCCACCGCAATACATGGCCGCTGTCTGTAAAAGTTGGCCAGCAAAGATGGTCCATGTTTGGCCATGTGCTAAGAATGCCAGAAGAGCCCAAGAGAGCCTTGGAATTCGCCATACTCGGAGCCAGCAAATACAAAGCCAGGAGAGGATGTCATTGCATAAATCTGTTAACCATGCTGTGGGGTGACCTCAAGAGGACAGGACTCGGTACACTCAAAGCAAGAATGGACCTGAGGAAGCTAAAGATTTTGTCTGAGGACAAGACACAGTGGTCAGATGCAAAGAACTGATTGCAGCTGTAGGATGTTTGTACTACTTCAGCTGGAGAAAACAGTAATCATACATACATACTATTTTAAGGATCTGAAGTAAATAATAGTTTGATATTTCCCCTTTTATCGTCAAATATTTGCGTATTGAATGTCCAGTTGATGGGCAACAGAAGACGATTTGTGAAAATTTACCGCAGGAATGACTGGCTCGGTTACCATGCATTAGGTGTGTTCATTTAAACATTTTGAAAGTTGACATGCTTTGAAGATGGGTTTTCGGCAGAGATTTGGCAGAGATTTGAAAGATTGATACACACAAGTATTAAGCTCTTGATTTTCTGCAAAACTTTCTTATCATCACCAATAAATATCTTGGCATATAAGTATACATAAGCATGTTGTGTCATTGTATAACATCTGTTCCACTTATTATTAGCGCACAGCATCACATGTCGTACATGAATGGGTTTTATCAACAACAATTCCCGATGCATCTTCATCCATCCCAGTCTATGGATATGTTTGCTACAGGTCAAAATTATGACTCAGAATTTCTGCAGTAAGATTTTATCTTGTCTATGTATGGAAGTTCACGCAAGACACAACCGGTTTTGATTTTCACTAAAGCACTTTGCGAATTGAATCTCATCAAAGCACATTGCAATCTTTAATTCCTTTTTGACGAAATACTGCTTATCGAATGTCCATTTGCAGGGCAAGAGAATACTGTTTTTGAAAATTTACCACTGTGATGACTGGCTCTGTAACAGAGCCAGTCATTTCAGTGGTAAATTTTCAAAGATAGTATTCTCTTGGACAGCAAATTGACATTCGATAAGCAGTATTTTGATTTTCTTAGAGGACGAGTGAAGTTACTGTTGCACAAATCACAGCATTAATATTTCTGTACATACAAAGCACAATGACTGTTTAATTGGATACTTTCTCACATTTTGGAATCTTGTTAAAACACTGGCTGTTACTTGCACATTACACTTCATTAACCACAGCGGTTATAGTCACCCTCACAATGGTTGTCAGGTCATATGTTATATAGTAAATATTACCCATGAGTCTTTCCTAATATCTCAATTTCAAAGTACCGTTATATGTCAGCAGTTGGATATTTTGAAACGTGGATGGAATCTTGCTGCGGTTTTGAAAAAGATTAACCCTTTAATGACTAAATTTGTGCCAAAAAAATCAAACTATTTTTTTATTGATGCCCATTTGCAAGCCAAGAGAACACTATTTTTGAAAATTTACCACTTCAATGACGGGCTCGGTTATCGAGCCAGTCATTCCAGTGGTAAATTTTCAAAAATAGTCTTCACTTGGCCTGCAAATGGACATTCCCTGAGACCACTTTATAGGCCGGTTTTGGGCAGATTCATCAAGAAAGGGTTAAACAGAATCCTGTAAGGTAATAGTTATACATACAGTATTATAATAATAAGAATGTGTTTATCTGGTGTTACGTTCACCCGCTATGCTTTATACTGGAGCAATTGATAATACATTGTTTGCACCTCGAGTGGATATATTGAGTTTCCTGGGTTGACTTATACACCTGGCATTGTAAGGTGGATGAGGGATGGTGCAGATTCAAGTATTTCATTAGGTGAATGGATCAATCTAATTTTAGCTATGGCCTGCCCATTTCTAGCTAAGCTCCACCCACGCATTGCCCATGTTAGGATCAATCAATCCCTTCACTCCCTCAATCTCAATTTCCAGAAAACTATTCAGGTACTTGTAAGTTGTTGAATATTTTTAAGATAATTTGACTGGGAGCTGTGGTAGCAATAGCACCCGGTCAAATTATTTTCACGATATTCAACAGAATGTTTATTAAATAGTGAAGACATACAATTCATGCAACTTGATGTACTATTAATCGACTAAATCACACTATTCATAACGTAATTGATTGTGATTTCAGCCTACACATCACATTGATTATGACATCATATTGATTGACTGAGAAACTGGATTCCTCCATTACAGTAAACCTTTAGCCATTTTATGGTCAAGTTAATGATTAGTCAAGTAAATTTAGATTTGAGCTTATTTAACATGTTTTATGTCCATTTGCAGTCTACAAGAAGACTTTTTTTGGAAATTTACACCTGGAATGACTGGCTCTGTTATTTCAGTGGTAAATTTTCAAAAAATATATTTAGTCTTCTATTAGCCTGCAAATCACAAATGTTTAAATTTTCTTTATCAATCCTAATGAATAAAGGGTTAATTTAACCCACTAATACTTATATCAGCCAAAAACGCCTTCTACAGTGCTGGTGAGAAATGTCAATTTGCAGACCAAGAGAAGACTATTTTTGAAAATTTACCACATGAATGACTGGCTCGATAACCGTCGATAAAATGGTCTTCTCTTGGTCTGCAAATTGACATTTTCTTTGAAAAAAATCGAAATTTTCTTGAACAAATTCAAGGCTTAACCCTTACCACTCTGATGTCAATATTCTAACTTTTGTTGTGTCAATAGCGAAGAAACTGGTTTACATTTTTCAACAATTTTGTTGGATGATGTTGCTGTCTACGACAGCAACATCTTCCACCAAATTTGTTGAAAAATGAACATCAGTTCATCTTATAATTTAATTTGAAAATTTAATATTTTTACATCGGAGTGCTAAGGGTTAAGTGCATTTAGGTGAATGATTACAGGTGATTGGTGAATCCAATGACTGATTAATGTTTTGTGGTTTGATCTACTAGCAGCTAAACTATCAGAGCTAAATGAATGAAAGCTAATCTGATATGTTGGATGTTTGCTGTATTTATTTCCTGACGTAGACAGGTACCATAGAAATAGACCCGCCTGCGCATGTGTTCGTCTCCCAGATCCTGTCTCACACACGTATCCATGCTGAGTTGTTTTCAGTGCATGTGACTAGAATTCATGCATGTGACACTGCTAATTACTATGTTGGTTTGTTTTCCATTTTGTTTGCAACTAAATCGTCTATTGCTCCATCTATCGGTCTGTCAGTCTTGTTTTTGACATTTCTGTCACAAAGCTGTCACAACTGTTGTGCATTGCATTTGTTTGCATTGCATTCCATCACACGGTTATAATGGATGATTCTCATTATGAATGTCATAATAAACTACGTGACGCATAAGATGACATCATAATCAATTACATTATGAATGATGTCGCTAGGTTAATCACGAATTGATGACGGACTAAGTGTTGTTGTACGAATTGTATGGCTTTACTATTTAATAAACATGCTGTTGAATATGTCGAAACTAGTTTGACTAGGTTG
This sequence comes from Chaetoderma sp. LZ-2023a, assembly GCA_034401795.1. Lineage (NCBI taxonomy): Eukaryota > Metazoa > Mollusca > Caudofoveata > Chaetodermatida > Chaetodermatidae > Chaetoderma > Chaetoderma sp. LZ-2023a. The sequence continues at coordinate 124,721,416 of CM067359.1, forward strand.
TGTTGCTGCCATATGCAGTAACAGCACCCATTCAAATTAGTCTCAAAATACTCAACAGCTTACGTGTACTTGTATAGTTTTCTAGAAATTCGGATTCAGAGAGTGCAATGATAGATTGATCCCAACACGGACGAAGTGTGGATGGAGGTTAGCTAGAGATGGGCGGGTCATAGCTACACCTGGATTCCTCCATTGCTTAGTGTTCTTGTTTGACTGTATTCTCTACCAACGCATGACAAAATAATTTCCTGTTATTTTTAGCTCGACGTTACAAAGTAAAATGAACTATTGCGATACCCTGCATGTCTGGCGGCGGTGGCGTCGTCGTCGTCGTCGTCGTCCAATTTGTGTTTAGCTCAACTTTTCTGTTTATATCTCATATTTGGTTAATCATACTGGACACATGCTTCCTTATAATGACACACAAATCATACAATGACCTTGAGGTAAAAGAGTCAACAGTCAAGGTCACTGACCTTGGTAAATTTTTTTTTTTTTTAAACTTTAACATTTTATGTTTCGCTCAACTTTTCTGTTTATATCTCAGTTTTGGTTAATCATACTGGGCCCAAACTTGGACACATGCCTCCTTATAATGACACAGCAGCAAAACAATGATGTGGCCAAAAGGGTCAAATGTCAAGGTCACTGTGACCTTGATGAAAACCTTTTTTTTCAACTTTAACATTTTCTGTCTAGCTCAACCTTTCTGTTTATATCTCATATTTGATTTATCATGCTGGACCCAATCTTGTATACATGCCTCCTACAGGGCAAGGTCACCGATACACATGTCGACCATCTGTCATTCATCTTCCCTCCCTCAACTTTTGTTTAAAAAAAGCTACTCATCAACTGCGTGGCAGGTTCAGCCTAATTTGGCTGGAAGGACCCTATGGGGTAGGCTTCAGAACTTATATACAGAATTTTGCTTGGGCACGTTTTTTTGTGTCAAAATGCATCTCCTCCATAACTGGATTTATCAAAATTTGGCAGGAAGAATTCTATAGTGGTAGGGTCTAGAAGTACTATTCCGTATTTCGGTCGGTCAATTTTTTTGGTGGCCATTTGGATTTTTTTTTGATTTTCCCGGACCGTTGAAAACGCTACTCGTTAATTAGTGGCCTGATTTCATCGAAACTTGGGTAGAATGATCCTGTCATGGTTAGGCTTCAACATATATATCAAACCAGAATTTTGATGGGCCAAATTCTTTGGTGGCCATCTTTGATTTTTCGAACATTGTCCATCATGTCTATCGGTAATTAAATGCAAATGATTCAAATGCTAATGGTCCAGGCGAGCAATACAGCCTCTTGGGCGTCTTGTTGATAAGGGTATTGATAAACCTTCTATATTTATTGTATGATTAAAGTCAAGCTTCATAGTTCATTGCAAAGTCGTAAAGTCGAGCTTCATGGTTGCATTTCAACCACATTTCTCGTTAGTTGTACCTCTGTTGGGCAGGCTGTCTCTCGCATTTGGCAAATTTGTGACATTTCTGACAAAGCTACCTACATCACAACTATAGCATGTGTTTTTAAATTTGTTTCGTTAGACCTATCTCCCCAAGAGTACAAAAGGAAGCTATGATTCAGCCACAGGTTGCCATGGGAGCTTACTCTCAGTTACCAATGCAGCCAAACCCAATGTTACAGCAGATGTATGCTCCACCATACTTACAAGGTCAGGTGGCTCCGGGCATGTATGGCATGCCACATCCTCAAATGCAGATGATGCATGCACCTTATGGTGGCTTGAGAGAGGTAAGAAATTCAGAATTGTCATGGTAAGATCTTGTGTATATGCGTGCATGCCCCATGTGTGTGTGTGTGTGTGTGTGTGTGTGTGTGTGGTGTGTGTGTGTGTGTGTGTGTGTGTGTGTGTGTGTGTGTGTGTGTGTGTGTGTGTGTGTGTTTAGAATGGAGGGATCTGATCTGTCCCTCAAGTATCTGATGTCATAATCAAATACATGTAAGTCACATGTTAACTGATGCTGCTGATGATTCTAATTTGACCGAGAGCTGTTGCTGCCAGAGGCAAAACCTCTAAAAATATTCAACAGCTTACCTGTCAGTGTATAGTTACCTTGAAAGTTGTATTCTGGCAATTCAGGTTTTAAAGTTTGAAATCAATCCCAGTACGTGTAAAAAAGTGGGCGGAGCTTAGCAAGAAATGGATACCTGTATTGCAACAAACCGTATATAGATGAGAACTGGTAAAACATGATAAGCCATGTCGCTGAAGTATACCTGATGCTTGTCTTCAGTTGGAGGACGAAAGTCAGATGCCTGACACTGGTGCAGTGCCTCCTATTTATGGGCCATGGCACCTGGCAAGGGTCTATACCACTGAGCATGTCCACGCACATGCTCACTGATTGTTCTTACCTGGGGACCCTTAATTAGCTGAGAACCATTGATTCAGGGTCCATGGTACTGAGCATGTGTGTGCACATGCTCACTGATTGGATTGTTTTAGCTTGGGATCCTTGATTAGATGGGGACCCTTGATTCAGTGTCTCTGCTACTGGGTATGTGGGTGCGCTGGTCACTCAGGAGTACTACAGGGAGGTCCAAAAAGACTCCCCCCACAGCTCAGCACTTTACTTTCCCAAGACTTATGCAGGGGAAACAAAATGACCCTTCAAACTGAGGATTCAAGAGCAATACAGCACTACCTAACCATAGGAAGGAGCATGCTTCTTACAGCATTAGCCAGGTTCTAAGAGGGGACCCATGTGCAAACATAAACACTCCAATCAGGAGATGAAAAGGAAACACAGGATATATAATCTCCACACCACAGAGTTTCTAGGCACCGGCCATATGGTTAAAGAGCCCTTAGCCAGTAGGCTGTCCCCCTACCCCTCTGTTCCGCCCATCCAATGTTATAAATTCTTCGTATATGGATGAGGCAGTATTTACATGGTGGTTTGAATAATTATTATTATAATTTTCCTTTTTATTTAATACCAAGTTCTTTTATCGGTTTACTTCCACCAAGAAGCCAATTTCAATTACAATAATGGTGTAATCCAGTTTTAGCTATATATGCCCCACCCATCCCTAGTTAATCCCCACCCATGTTTCACCCGTGTTGGGCTAAAAAAACTCGATCCCTGCACTCCATGAATCTCAATTTCTAGAAAACTATAAAAGTCAGGTAAACTGCTGAATATTTTGAAACTAAATTGAATGGGTGCTGTTGCTGTTCAGTCAACATAGTTTCAAAATATTCAATGGAATGTTTATTAAATAGTAGACATACAATTTGTACAACAACAGTTAGTCCATCATCAATTAAGAGTGTGTGACAAACTTATCTACATCATTCATGACATAATTGATTATGACATCATCCTACATGTCACATAGTTGATTATGTTGTCATATGATTGATGGATAAACTGGAATCCTCCATTTTCCTCTAAAACTATTAGATTTTGATTAAGAGAAAAAACCTGTGATACGTTTTACGTTCTTAGAAATGTCAACAGATTTGATAGAAAGGCAGATGGACAGATAGAATGACCAATATACCAACTTATTAAACCTTACCACTCCAATGTCAAAATCTTAAATTTTAATATTAAATTAAATGATGAACTGGTATTCATTTTGCAACAAATTTGGTGGAAGATGTTGCTGTCGTAGACAATGATGTTCAACATCATCCATCAAAATTGTTGACAAATGTACGCCAGTTTCGTTGCTATTGATTCAGTAAAAGGTAGATTATTAACATCAGAGTGCTACAGGTTAATAGTTGTGACTAAAATTAAGTTTTTGGCATTTTCAAACTTGTAGCATCAAAATCGTTACTCTATTTTCCTGTGTTAAATTCATACATTGATGTTTTTCAGTCAGATGGAATAATCACTAATCCTGATATGACTGAAGTTCTTTGTGTTCCGTTCCACGCACCAATCCAAGCCAGTGGTCCGCATCTAACCAGGTATTCACATTTGCAGCCATATAGACTACGACTTGAACATACTCTCAAAATTCTCTTTCATCAAATACATTATGGGGAGCCACAGTTTCATGAGTTAGTTTTAACAAAATCCATCAATATTTACGATAGTTTTCTCCCGTAAAATTTGACAGACTATTTACATTTAAAGTTCTTCAACCATATATCTTTGTGATGAATGTTGAGTTTGACTAAACGAAATCTAGGATTTCTTTTTTCACGAGAGAGTTGATACTTACCTCCCTAATACTTTTGATATTGCTAAATATTGGCTTTCACTCAATAAACACTCAGATTTAAAACAGTTAGGTGCCCCTACTGGGCAGGGAGTCAGAGCGTAGTCTGGCGGATGCCAGCCCCACCACCGCGCATGCGCAGACTAGCACTTCCTCTGACTAGATTATTGGCTGACACACATGCAACTATTAAGAGCCTGAAGACCGAGCCTCTGTGGGGTGGAGAGGCCGGGTCCGTATCTAGGGAGGTAAGTATCAACTCTCTCGTGAAAAAAGAAATCCTAGATTTCGTTTATTTCACTTCAAGAGTATACTTACCTCCCTAATACTTTTGATATTGCCAGAATTCGAAAGTGAATCTGGCGGGAGGGAGGCGAGGTCAAAAGACCAGCTCATCCCTATACGCTTTTCTACGTTTAAGGCACTTAAACTTCTGAAACTGTAAGAAAAAACAGTCAGGATTTGACTAACCATCGGATAACACCACCGATGTATGAGAGATGACCGAATGTCATATGCGCTACCCCCCCCCCCTCCTTCCTGGGAGGAAGGGTCGACTGACCTCAATGTCCTATACGCTCTCTACGTACAAGTGCCATATACTACAGGACAGAGACGAAAAAGCTCCATTTTCGTAACTCTCAACAATGAACCACACAAATACACAAACCATCACCATATTAATAACGGGTAATCGTGACAATACAATCAACAACGGACAACACATGAACAAGACTGACCTTGTTGAAATGGCTGCTGACATCATCTTCCCATTGGTAAAGACTGATGCAGGCCCAAAAAAGTGGGTGTTTCCATAAATTAATTGTGAAATATATAAGTAATGAGGAAAAAACCTCCTCAAAAAATATAAACCGAGTTATTTTTTCAAAATCGACAAGGCGAGAGGATTAGAGGTGTCACGGAGATAATGGTCTGTAAAACTTGACTCACAGTGCCACTGAGCCACCGACATAATATCATCCACAGGGACCCCATTAAATAGGGCCGTGGATGTCACTACGCCGCGGACACTGTGAGCCTTGGCCACGTCAACCTGCTTCCCGGTGGCGGATTTATGGCAAAACTGAATGCATTCTACAATCCACCTGGAAATGGTGTCCTTAGAAGCCCTGCCATGGGGTTCAATATATGACAACCATAACGCTGACTGGTCGGTGCGCCACTCCGCCGTACGTTGTTTGTACCGGCGCAGCGCCCGGACGGGACACCATGCTTTAGAATTAGGATCATATCTAGTTAAAGCAGGCAAAATAATAGGTTGACCTGGATATTTCAACGACTGATTTTTAGCCAAGAAATTAATCCTAGGTAGCAGCTTAAGGCCTTCCCCTGAAACCACAAAACGGTCATCCTCGGCTGATAAGGCATGAATTTCACTCCTACGCCTAGCCGAGGCCGCAGCAATTAAAAACACAGTCTTCAGTGTTAATAGTTTCATAGAAATGGAACTAAGTGGTTCAAAAGGCTTATCACCTAGTACTTGAAGCACTAGCGATAAACTCCAAGACGGAATCACAGGTGGATTCCTTGGTCTTAGATTGCCCATGCCTTTAATTAATACATTTAATGTATTTACTTCATCACTTCCCCTCTTAGCCAAGCAAGGAATAACAGACATTAATGCTGACTTATAACCAGCAATAGAGTTAGGCTTGAGGCTATAGGCATCATAGAGGTGACAGAGGAAATCAGCTACTACTTGAATAGATGAATCCATTGGATCAATACATCTTTTTGAGCACCATTCTGCAAATCTGTTGATTTTATAATTATATGCTCTGGAGGTTGACCCCCTCCTGGCTTTGGCCATAAACATGGCTGCTTGCTCAGAAAAGCCCTCCTTAATTCTAGATTCCTTGACAACATCCACGCAGTCAATCTGAACATTGACGGATTGTTGTGAAGGGCCTTGCCCTGGAAGATAATATCGTCCATCAGAGGCAGAGGAACCGGATTGCAGACCAGAAGGTCCAGCAGATCCGTATACCATGATCGGCTTGGCCAATCCGGGGCGATCAGAAGCACTTGGCATTCCTCTTGTCTGATTTTCTGAAGAATTTTTGGAATCAGGATTGCTGGAGGGAATGCGTATGCATACATTCTCCCCCAGCTGATAGCTAACGCATCTGTTGCGAAAGCGCTTGGATCCGGAATCGGAGAGACGTACGTCGTCATCTTCGCATTCTTCTTCGTTGCGAACAAATCGATGTTGGGTTTCCCCCAATGGTCGAACAGACGATCCGCCACACATTGATTTAGTTGCCATTCCGTGGGTAAAACACTCATCCTTCGGCTCAATGAGTCTGCTAGCAGGTTTAACCTTCCCGGAATATGAACTGCTTTCAAGGTAATCTGGTGATCCAGACACAAACAAAGCAGTTTCCATGTCATCATACAGAGACTGGGCGACTTCGTTCCGCCCTGGCGGTTTATGTAAGTCACAACTGTTGAGTTGTCTGAACGAATAAGAACAATCTTGCCCTGAACTTTCTGTAAGAAATGTTCCAGGCCCAGGACTACTGCTTTTAGCTCCAGTAGATTTATATGTTCCTTTGACTGTTCCAGATTCCAAAGCCCTGATATCGTGGACTCTTCCAGGCAAGCTCCCCAGCCCTCCATCGATGCATCTGTATACACAGTCACCTGAGGGTGGGGAGGGGTTAGCAAAACCCCCGGCAAGAGATTCTCTGTATTCAACCACCATTGCAGGTGGTGAATCAGAGGCGCCAACACTGACACATTCGAGTCCAGCGAACCTGTACTCTGGGTCCATTGTGTCATGAGAAATAACTGGATCGGCCGCCTGCGTAAGGCGGCCTGAGGAATGACTGGTTCCAATGAAACCATCAACCCCAGCATTCTCAAGTAAACCCGTGCCAGGACATGACGACTGTCGCACACTGACTGAATTAATGAGATGAGTTTCTGAACTCTCCTGAGTAGGATAAACATATCCTGTCTCTAGATCGAAGAACATCCCCAGGTAAACAAACTTCTGGGATGGAGTCAGCTCTGATTTTGGGAAATTGATCATCCAGCCTAAGTCTGTGAGAGTTTTCAAAACAATCTCCAGATTGGCCGACAAACTTTCCCGGGTGTGCGCTTTCAACAGCCAGTCGTCTATGTACGTGTGGACTGCTATGCTTCTCCTGCGGAGGTATGCTGTGATCGCAAGAACCACACGGGTGAAAACCCGAGGAGCCGTGGAAATTCCGAAGGGCAACACCCTGAATTCCCACTGTCTGCCCTGGAATGCAAATCTCAGGAAGCGACAGAAACTCCCGTGGATGGGGATGTGGAAATAAGCGTCCTTCAAATCTATCGACGCCGTCCACATCCCCCTCTCCAACCCCGCCAACACCGAGCGCACCGTTTCCATCTTGAAACTGGGCGTCTCGATGAACTTGTTCAATGGCTTGAGGTTGAGAATCGGTCTCCACCCTCCGGTGCGTTTTGTTACTAAGAACAGGGTTGAATAGAAGCCCGGACACCTTTGTGCCGGCTGAATAGCTCCCTTTTGTACGAGGGAATTTATCTCCTCCTCGATACACAACCTTTGCTCTGGATCTCTCGGAATGGGAGTCCAGACTGGCACTAGAGACAGTCGCGACGGCGGGCCTGTCATCCACTCTGGATGATACCCGACGGAAAGCCATCGCAAGACTAAACGGTCCTGAGTTAACCGTTCCCACTCTTGCATGTGGTCGGCTAGCCGGCCTCCCACCAGTCCACCTAGGGACCGCGGTGGACACGAGGCATGCAAGAGCGGCACTGTCTCCGTCGCCATACACACCGGAGTGGTTCTTACCGCGGTAAGCGTCCCGTCAGGACCGATAACCACGCCCAGATCCTCGCGCGCCCCGCCCCGCCCCGCGCGCACCTTGGTGCGCGGGCGGCTGCCTGGCTGACGGCGCCTGAGGAACCTGCGCCCCCCTCGCTGCTGGCCGAATCGCACGCGGCCGAGGCCGACGCTGCGACGGTGGCTGGCCTCTGACTTGGCCAGCACCACCTCGAGCCTGCAGGGGACGATACGCAGGGGCCGCGGCGCGAACGTTAGCACGACGCAGCACCTCAAACTGCTCGCGCAGCGCCCTCTGGTTATTCACCAGGGTGACCGTCTCCTGGAGGTGTCGACATCCCTCACCTCCAAAAAGACCAGGACCCGTCATAGGCGTACGCAGTAGCCTATTGTACAGGTCCTGAGACGGGCACAGATTGTCCAGGGCAAACGTGCGTCTTGCCCGGACACTCCTGGTCACCGCCCGAGTCATACAGTCCAGCGCCAGGTTAATACCATCCTGGATGGCTCGCTGGACCGTGACCGGACTTGGCTGGCGCGATGCGGATGCCGTTACTACCCCCTGTAACAGCTGGGAGACGTGGGACAGAGCGGCAATCGAAGCCCTCCCACTCTCCTCCGCATCACGCAACGCGGTATTCGCCGAACGCAACGCGTTCGAGCACAAGACCCCCGTGTCAGAACGGGAGCCTGGCCGCGCATCCTCACCCAAAGCCGCGCGGTCATCCACGCTGGGCTTGGGTACCACACCGTACCGCTGGTAATCCAGGGGCACGATGCGACAACACCTGGCCACCTCGCGAGGGGCCTTCGCGAGACGTCCACTCGACTTAATGGACGACTCCGCCGCCTTGAACATGTCAACGACATGCTCCGCCAGCGGCAGAGAAGGCATAGCGTTAGCAGTCGGTTTCCCAGCTAACCACGGCCTGTGGTCACGCTGGCTAGCCGACTGCTCCACGGGCAGATCAGGCCTAACGCTCACCAACCACTGGCAAGCGTCAGACCAATCCTCCTCCGTGGCTAACTGCGAGCGCTCTACAAGACGGGGTCCTTCGTCTTCCTCCTGAGCGCAAGCAGCAGAGCTTGACGGCGGGTACGCTGATACACCTGGCAAGCCAGGGAAAACATGCGGGCCTGACAGCACCGGCATGACAATATCACTGGTTTGACCAGGAGCAGGCACCGTGGCAGAGCGCGGGGTATATACCGCCCCACCACGGGCCCGGCCAGCACCAGCAACACCCTCGGCAAGCCGAGGTATGCGGTACCGCTGGCCATCAGCAGCGCCCTGGGCCACCAGCTGAGCCGCGGACTCTACTCCAGGGTGAGTAAAACCGTGGAAGAAGCCGCCTGTATTCCCCGCGAGGGGTGCACAAACGTCTTCATCCATGTCCACGTCGTCAGACGGCGACCCTAGCAGGTAATCCTCATCACCCTGGTCAGAAAGATTAGACCCCGGGTCAGCAAAGAGAGCTAACCTGGGCTGACCAGGAACGGTGCCATAGGAGGTACTGGCCACCGCGGCGTGCGGATACCCCTGGACTGATAAGCAGCCCGCGGATTCCAGCGACAACCGTCCACGGTCCCCTCTCGGCGCGGCAATAAGCCTGCTGCCAGGGTCGTGGAACGCCCCCTCTAATGGGGCCACCTCTGAATCGTCGAACAACGGAAGCGGTCTAAGGAAAACCGATCCAGAGGCGGGGATTACCTGCTCCGAAGCCGATGATGAGGACAGTAAAGGATTTGGTCCAGGAAGCATGCCACGAAGCAACCCTGGAACCAAATCCTTTATTGTCCTCTTCATCTCTCCCAACATCTCGGTCCGGAAGGCCTCCATATCCACCGCGGACGAGACCTTCCCCTTACCCTTCCTACTTACAACCTCTCGTTTCCGCTTCTTCTTCTTCTCCTCCTCTACCACCTTGTCCGTCGCCTGTAAGCACAAGAATTCGGACATTAACTCGCCCCCCCAGTGCTTACATATGTCACAATTAGCCAAGGGACCACAAGGGCTACATTGATAGCAAAGATGAGGCCAGAACTTATCATGTAGAAAACGTCCACAGGACGCGCAACCCGGTCCCTGAAACAGGGCAAAGGACGAGGAGTATGAGCAAACTAGTTAAGCTTAGACACTCAAACCAACTCAAAGAGAAGGAAAACGATCATAAAGATCAATATACATCAGAAACCAGCATAGCGACTTGAATTGCTGATAAATACATAGCCAGGCTGATTATGACGTCATTAATCCCGTGACAGGAAAAATTCGATCCCAACAAAACATCCAAGTGCAAGGACGAATTGTATGCTGAATGGATACGTCGACTACACAACCATCAGATACACATAGATAACTCTTTTCTGGCAAAAATGTTAATTATCTCCCTTTGCTTACTATAATTAACATCACCACATTATCAATAACTAGATACCTGACACCTTGTATAGACAAACCATCCAACGTGACGAACCGGAGTACTCCACCACCTGCACGCCTCTTAACTCTCTCCACCTCATGGGGAAGGAATTGGATCAAGAGGGCAAAGTGAGAAGACCTTTATACTAGGCCTCCAACTCACTGGACATAATTTTTCATTTGGTTAGATAACCTAACAGTGTTAGTAGGAAATGGAACCATGGTGGAGAGAAAACTAACTCTCTGCTGCTGTGATGCCACCACCTAGCATCATACAGACCTGTGGACATAAACAGAAAGAGAAATTAGCCTTAGGTAGCACCGAGTTGACATAAACCAACTAACCAAGGCGCTTATCACGGTAAACGCGAGTCCCGGAAACACAATACACCGGGAAGAAAAACTCGCTAATTTTACTAGAAGTCACCTGATTTAAAGGTCCTAAGTCCCCCTTTGGCGAAGTGATCCTTCCTGCCATCCAAATCAGTGACTATCACTCCAAAATAACACCACTTAAACAGTTTAAGAGTAAGAAAAAGCTTTTGCACAAAAAGACATGTGTGATCTCTCTGCCAATAATCTAGCAAAGAGGAAGTGCTAGTCTGCGCATGCGCGGTGGTGGGGCTGGCATCCGCCAGACTACGCTCTGACTCCCTGCCCAGTAGGGGCACCTAACTGTTTTAAATCTGAGTGTTTATTGAGTGAAAGCCAATATTTAGCAATATCAAAAGTATTAGGGAGGTAAGTATACTCTTGAAGTGAAATAATACTCTTAAAAAATTTAATGTTATTGACCAACAACAGCAGCAAAGACAATGGCGCTACTACTACTACTACTACTACTACTACTACTACTACTACTACTACTACTACTACTACTACTACTACTACTATTACTACAGAATAATTTCTTTCACGCAGTGGCCATGGTTTGTCTCGGGCCTCCTATGCACGCCTGTATGCTGCTGGATTCCCTCCCTTGCTGGATCGTAATAATGACCCACCTGAAGTCGTAAACACAAATGCTGCCATATTTGTCAACCTAGAAAGGGAAGAATTGGACCCACTCATGTGCAATGAGATTGTTTTTCAGTTTCTTGCCTACTCAAAGTAAGATATTAGTTTTCTAAAAAACTTGAAACACTGTAGTGTTTGAAATTATGTCAATACAGTACATCTTAGAAATAACTTATGTTGTTTCCATAGCAAAATAAAGCATACTGTTGAATAATAATAAGGAAAAATTAGTTACCTCTCCAGGATGTAGAAATTGTGTGAGTGTAGCGTTCGTGACCATCTCGGTCACTTCTTCAAGTGACCACAAGAACTGACCAGAGTGACGTTGCCAGCGACCATCAGTTAGTGCTGAAGAAGTGACCGAGATGATCACGAAAGCTACACTCAAACAATTTCTACATTCCGGAGAGGTAACTAATTTTTCCTTATTTTGAATCATCCTGGGATCGGGACCAACTTTTTCGGAAACATACTGTTGAATGTTTTGAACATAATTGAATTGGAAGACATTGCTGCATTCGGCTATGTTAAAAAATATTTCGCAAATTATTTCTTAGTGTTTAAAACTGTACTAAATTAAATTAACATGTTACTGTAAACATACTAACTTATTTATGATATTATATAATTATGTTATTGTTATGAGCCATTCCTGGTATTGCTATTTGAGCATGACTGTGATACCACTTGTAGCAACTAACAGCTTGATAAACTACTTCATTACTGGAGAATGGGATAAATCTGTTGAATTATTCTTATGCTATTGAATGAAAGGTTCTATAGAGGTTTTAACCCTTTAATGACTAATTTTAATTTGAAAAATTATATTTGTTTATTGAATGTCCATTTGCAGGCCAAGAGAAGACTATTTTTGAAAATTTACCACTGGAATGACTGGCGCGGTTATTGATCACTGCATAAGCGGTTCTGGCCGGATTCGTCAAGAAAGGGTTAAACGTCAATGGTCACATTGGATTCAAAGACTAAAATGATCCAAACGGGTGGTGGGTGGGACTTTTATTGTTAAAAGTGGAGATATGAATAGCTATCAGATGCCACACCCATTTCTAGCTAATCTCGACCCAGTTTGTATGGGTGTTTGAATCGGTTTTGACACTGAACCCAAGATTTCCAAAATCTGAAGTTCACAGTAACTATGCAAGAAAGCTGTTGAATATTTTGAAACTAATTTGAGTGGATGCTGTCAGACTATTTCCCCTTTCATGCTGGATCTACGCCATTTCGTTGAGACGTCGACTCACAAGTGACATATTTTGATTATGATGTCAGATACTTGATTGACAGATTTGGATCAATCAATTGAGTGTTTATTTTGTTATTTTACTATCCAGGATGCTGAATCTGGAGTCAACTGGTCCCCCAACACAGACAGGGAATGTGTTCTTTACGTTTCAGTTTTATAGATACCCACAGATCACTACAGAAAGGTGAGCAATTAGATTGGGTGTAGCCATTTAATACTAAAGTCAGCTGTAAATAGTATATGCAGTGGCCTTTTGAAATACCAATTTCAATCTTAGATAAAGCTAATTTTGAAAATTTACAACTCGAATGACTGGCTTGTACTTTAAATTAAACACAGTACACAATGTTCAGGGACCGATCTACCCACTAGCCAATTAGCTAAATGCTAGTAAAGCTTAAATCTGCCTGATGAAGAGCAGAATTGGCTATTTAACTTTCTTTATTGGTTGAAGCCTGACTAATGCCAGCGTTACAATTGCAAATCAAAAGTTCCAGTTTACGTTGTTGAATATTTTGAGACTAATATTAGTTTCAAAATATTCAACGCATTTCTTATATAGTAAAACCGTATTGTTCTGGACTGTAAAATTTATAGTAGGCTATTAACTGATGATGACTGACTGCAAACATGTTCATAAGTGACATTGAAGTAAAAATGTGTCTAAAATATTTACTATTTGGCTAACAAAAATGTTATTTGTCTAATCTATTGGCTAGAACATTGCAAAAGCCAGGTCTGTCCCTGAATGTTACTTTCATAGAGAATCTGGAAAGAGGTCACTTTTCATATCACTATTATGGACCGAGTTGAAAATTATCAATTTGCACGAGCTTTAGCGAGTGCAAAATTGATAATTTTCAACGAGGTTCATAATAGTGATATGAAAAGTGACCCAGTTTGAGATTTTATTTATCATATAAACTGTAATTTTGAAATATTTGCCAGTAGTTGCTGATGTGACTTTTATCTGATTTCTCATTGTTGATTTTCGTGAAATCGATACCGCCGCTGTGACACACCACTACTTGATAACAGATACTGGTTGCGCAGCAAAATATAGTGACAAACACAAAATCTGGCGATGTCAGCCGTAAACTACACTTTTCTTCTAAGACTATCGCAGAGCCACGGCCATCAATCATTATTTCGCTGCCGACTGATAAACTGTCAAACGATGACATTTTGCTCATGACGTTTTATGAATGACAAATCGTAGTAAACAAATCGTAGTAAAACGCACCGCGTAGTAATCCCTACGCATCACGCTCACATCAATCGATGTTTTAATTGGTCAATTTAAATGGGTTGTGCACCCAACAGCCAATGAAAATACTCCGTTGAATATGGCATATGTGCTCATATCGAAAAATATGGAACGGGCTAGAAGGCTTGTTTATATGATAAATCTAAGTGTGATATCATATATTCAGTACTGTTGCTCCTGCATTAGCCCTTTAATACTTAATAATTCCAGCGTCTCAATTACATTGACATGAAATTCAATGTGAGATATTTTAAAATTCCAATGAATTCTTCTATCGTGGATAATATTTTGTTTTCAGATTGTTGTTAGCTAAGCCTCAGAATGACTTGTCAGGAGACCAGATGAGCATGCCATTTATCCTGCAAAGACTGGACAAAGATGGAACCCTCTTGAAGGCTGATCCTGGATTTGAGGTATTACTGACAATAGTCGGATCACGCTCTAGCTATGACCCGCCAATTTTCAGATAAGCTCCACCCACTCTTTATGTGCATTGGAATCGGTTTGAAACTTTGAAAGCTGAATTCCCAAAATCTAAATTTCACTGTATTTTGAAACTGATTTAACTTGAGGCTATTGCTGCCTATGGGAGCAACAGCTAATCAAATTGATTTCAAAATATTCAACAGAATGTTTACTAAGTTGTAAATTCATTAAAGACATACAATTCGTACAGTTCATGACAGACGTTTTGATTTTTATGACAGCTATACGTCATTATGATTGTGACATCAGCTAACTAGTGACATAATTCACCTTTCCAGAGTATCCATCCAGCATCTGACCTCATATGATGTCATAAGCAGCTCAGCATGTGTATGATGACATCACAATCATTACGTCACAAAGGGTACCCTATAGACCATCATCAAATCTCAAATAGTCCAACACATTGTATGAATTGTATGTCTTTGTAATTCTTTGCTATTTAATAAACATGCTGTTGAATATTTTGAAACTAATTTGACTGGACGCTGTCGCTGCCTTAAGCAGCAACAGCACCTAGTCAAATTAGTTTCAAAATATTCAACAGCTTAGCTGTATAGTTTTTTGGAAATTGATAGTCAGGATGTTCATAGATCGATCGATCCTAACATGAGCGAGTTGTGGGTGAAGCTGAGCTAGAGATGGGCGGGGCATAGCTAAAACTGGAAAGGTCCATTGATTATGAAGTGAGATACGTGAGTGACAGATTAGATCCCTCCATAGCCACTGGTATGGCGCTATGTATTGCTGTTTATATAGTCGTCCCCGCTTATTGATAAGCAAGGAACATATTATGAATGTACTCATTTGTTCATCTGTCAGTCTGCATGTCATCGACCCCGTCCAAAGTTACTAATATTCCAAAATTAAACTGATTTGCTATTTTAACCCTACAGACCAAGTGTGAGTTATGTTTTGCATGGCAAAAATTATTCTGGTTAATATTTTGAAACTAATCTGATGGATATACTTTTATAAATATTTAACAGCTTTGCTGTATGGATCTTGGATTGAAATTGTGATGCTGAGGAGATTTAATGGTCAAGATTTGTCAAAAAAATAATACTTTTCTCGGAGCCAGTGTCTATTTTTTAGTCCAAGTGAAGCATATTAAAGAGAATTTACCACTCAAATTACTTGAGACAGAATTCATACAGTTTCATGGAAGACTTAAAATTTTGTACAGACCTACATGATTTTTATTGTGACGTCAACTAATAAGTGACATTTTCTGATTATGACATAAGATACTTGAGTGGCAGATCTGATCCCTCCATTAAGAATAGTAAACGGTATGTTAGGACTGATTTATAACAGGATTCATATTTAATGGAGGAATCCAGTTTAAGCTGTTCCCCGGCTATTTTTAGCTAAGCTCCACCCACACTTTGCTCGTGTTGGGATCGATCAATCTCTGAACTCCCTGATGATCAATTTCCAAAAAAATTATACAGGCAAGCTGTTGAATATTTTGAAACTAATTTGACTGGGTGCCCAGTCAAATTAGTTTCAAAATATTCAACACCATAATTATTAAATAGTAAATACATTCATACAACAACACTTAGTCCGACATCAATTACGCATTTGTGACGAACTTATAATTGATTGTGATGTCATTGTAGTTGATTATGATGTCATATGATTGATTGATAAGCTGGCATCATCCATTACATTTTCACAAGCTTTCGCACATAAATCTATGTAATAGATCATGACAAATCTGAATCACATACTAGAATACTAGAAATTACCGGTACTATGATCGTTCCAACCACACCTCAAAGGGACAGAATAATTTCTCCTTTCGAGACATTTTCAGTTTGCATACGGCAAACTCCTATATATGACTTGATAAAATCCATTCTATAAGATAGGTTGAGTTTTGAAACGGTTTAGGTTCATCGAGTTTGATTTGTTCAAGTTTCGCTGTAGCTATTGCATCCTATAATCCAACTTCTGCTCATTAATTTGAAAATAACTTGACTGATACAGGAACAGGTTTTGAAACCTAGAAACCTAACGTACCCATCCCATCCCACTGCAATTATGTGTCAGTCTTTATTTATATCCCTGTCCAGGTGCGCTATTATGTGGATCCTGAGTTTCTTAAACCTGGAGAGCGGCCGTTGTTTCTGCATCATCTCTCACAGCAGGTGTTACACGTTGATGTATGGGACGGCGATTCTCTCTTACTTATTGGATCAACAGCACTTGAACTAAAGGTGATATATTTTTAATTTAGTATTCTTATGAAGGGAGTCATTTCAAGTTATGCCACATACATTTCTAGCTATGCTCTGCCTACCTTTTACATGTTTTGGAATCGATTTATTTATGGTGGTCCAAAGAACCCTATCGATTTTGGAGTTTAATGGTCAAAGGTCAAGGTTACTGACCTAATTAATGACATATTGCATTTCCAGATAATAACTCTGTTGAAGGGATCTTTAACAATCTTGGGTGGGAGCCTGTCTTTGCTGGTCTAAAGAACACTCAATTTTGTGGTCAAATGTCAAGGTCACGGTGACCCAATTATATTATTACATTGATATTATATTGCATTTCCGGATGATAACTCGAGTTCTATTGAAGGGATCTTTACAAAGCTTTGGTGGGAGCTTGTTCTTGGTGGTCTGAAGGACCTTATCGATTTTGGGGTCAAACAGTCAAGGGTCAAGGTCATGGTATCCCAATTAATGACATTATATTGGTTTTCCCAGATGATAACTCGACTTTACCAGTCTTGGATTTGAGCTTGTCCAGTGTGGTTCGAAGAAGCCTATCAATTTTGTGGTCAAACGGTCAAAGGTCAAGGTCACGGTGACCTAATTAACGAAATAATATTGCATTTCTGGATCCGGATGATATCTCAAGCTCTATTGAAGGGATCTTTACCAATCTTTGGTGGGAGCTTGGGCTTGCTGATCCAGAAAACCCTATCGATTTTATGGTCAAACAGTCAAAGGTCAAGGTCACAGTGACCCAATTAATGACATTATGTTTCCAGATGGTAACTGGAGTTCTCTTGAAGGGATCTTTACAAATCTTGGGTGCAAGCTTGTCCCTCATGATCCAAAGATTTTGGGGTCAAATGTCATGGACACCGCGACCTAATTAATGAGATATTGCATTTTCGGATGATAATTCAAGTTTTTATTAATTATGATTTTGGGATAGGGTAGGAGTTTGTGCTTCGCCGAATGGGGCCGGGTGGAGGCATAATTTAGCACCCTGCGATTGTCATTCTTGTTATGGTTTACACCCCTTATAGTTCATTAGCTTGGAAGTTAAATGGCTGACTTATATAACTCATTTATTTACCTATTCAAATGCTGCTAAAATAGACGGATAGATTTAACTCTAATGTTCAAGTCGGCCCAAACCGGTCTCTGGAGTGGTCTTGAGGAATGTCCATTTGCAGATAAAGAGAAGACTACTTTTGAAAATTTACTACTGGAATGCCTTGGTTGATAATTGAGCCAGACATTCCAGTGGTAAATTCTCAAAAACAATCAGGTGTGTATATGGACATGTTCAACAAAACATGAAGTTTAATGGTTTAACCCTTTCACGCCGAATCCGGCCATAACCGGCCTCAAACAGTGTTCACTTTGCTTGCCCATTTTATTTTGCTGGCAGAGTGAAGCCTATTTTTGAAAATTTACCACTGGAATGACTGGCTCGGTAACCGAGCCAGCCATTCCAGTGGTAAATCCTCAAAAACAGTCTTCTCATGGCCTGGCAATGGACATTCAATAAGGAAATATCTGGATTTTCTTGACCAAATTTAGACATTAAAGAGTTAATTAACTTGTATGTGAGGTTTATCAGCTAGTTTATAATTTTGCTACATTTTCACAGAAGTTCTTATAATTTTGCAGAATCTAAAGTATCCTGAGGTTTTAATACTTACCACTCTGGTGTCAAAATTTTAAATCTTCGAATTAAATTAAAAGATGAACTGGTGTTTATTTTTCAACAAATTTGGTGGGAGATGGTGCTGTCGTAGACAGCAACATCTTCCACCAAAATTGTTGAAAAATGTACACAGGTTTCTTTGCTATTGACACAATAAAAGATAGAATATTAACATCAGTGTGGTAAGGGTTAAGCTTATTTCGTGTTTTTAAATCTAATTTTGCTTTGATGCTCTCTTAAAAATACTAAACTATAATCTATCCTATCTGTGTCATATTAGAATTGTATCAGTTTCTTCCCTTTATTGTGATAATAATGATTTTTAAGTCAAAAGAGATATAGAATTTTTTATTTATTTTATGACAGTACTTGTGTCGTCAAGGTCGTGATGCTGTTCAGGCAACCTTTGAGCTTGATGTCTCGACTACAGAGTATGAGGATGATAGCGGTGCCATCAGTACCAAGCTGTCAAATCGTGCTGGTGCTGTGAGAACTCTGGGTGAGACGAGTCTCGTTAAAGGGCGGATTCATCTACGACTGGCAAATATTGGTCATCCTATGAGTAGTAAAGACAGTAATAAATCAGGTAAGATTTCAGTAACTCATTCTTCGATATTCACCGTTAGCAAACTCTGTCATAGTTGACTATATGTTGCAATAGCCATGTTTATCTATTAACCCGTCTCGTGTCTAGAGCGCCTCAAAGCCTAGAAAATGCTAGTTAATCAATTAACCATTTAAATTGTTGCTGAGTGAAGGCCAATTTGCAGGCCAAGAGAAGAAAATCTTTGTAAATTTATTAATGAAATTTAAAAAAATATATTTCTGTCATCGTGTAAATGGATATTTCTTGTGACCAATACACGTGCTGTTTTTGGTCATCTTAACTCCATTGACACTGTCATGAAAATCAATAAGTTGATGATGAAGTGTATGAGTTGTATGTTTTTGACTAATGCACAATTTAAGACACATTGGGTTGAATATTTTGCAACCATAGGCAAGAACTTCCCCCAGTCAAATTAGTTTCAAAATATGCAGCAGCTTACCTGTTATCTTGAAATTTAGATTCTTCGATTGCAGGTTTCAAAGTTTCAAATTAATTCAAACACACATTAGGAGTAGGCAGGGAATAGTGAGAAATGAATCCTCATATTATCTTTAATCCTTTAACACTTATATTGATCAGCCAAAAACAGCTTCTGCAGTGGTCCATTTGCAGATTAAGAGAAGACTATTTTTGAAAATTTACCACTGGAATGACTGGCTCAATAACCGAGCCAGTCATTCAAGTGGTAATTTTTGTCGCGCCTGTGAAGCAGAAAAAGCGAGACATAGGTATCACTTCTCCGACGTTGACGGCGGCGACAGCGTTGACATTAAGGTTTTGCGTTTAGCAAAACTTCTTAGCTTATATTTCAGGATTGGTTAAGCCTATTGCAACTAAACTTGGATACATGGTTACCTATAATGATAGGAAGCAGCATAATGATGTTGGAGTCACAAGGTCAAAGGTCAAGGTCACTGTGACCTTGATACAGAACTCTACCTTTTCAACATTAAGTTTTTGCATTTAGCAAAACTTAGCTTACATTTCAGGATTGGTTAAGCCTATTGAAACTAAACTAGGATACATGGTTACCTATAATGATAGGAAGCAGCATGATGATCTTGGGGTCACACGGTCAAAGGTCAAGGTCACTGTGACCTTGATACATAACTCTTATTTCAACATTAAGTTTTTGCGTTAGCAAAACTTCTCATCTTACATTTCAGAATTATTTAAGCTTATTGCAACTGAACTTGGATATATGGTTACCTATAATATTAGGAAGCAGCATGATGATGTCGGGGTCACAAGGTCAAAGGTCAACATCACTGTGACCGTGATACAGAAATCTGTTTTTTGAACATTAAGTTTTTGCGTTTAGCAAAACCTTTCAGCTTATATTTGAGAATTGGTTAATCGTATTGGAACTAAGCTTGGATACCTGGTTACCTATAATGTTAGGAAGCAGCATAATAACATTGAGGGCAGAAGGTCAGAGGTCAAGGTAACTGTGAGAAACAAGAGACGGGCGAGACATTTAATTCCGCGGAATTCTTGCTAAAAAATAGTCTTCTATTGGTCTGAAACTGGACATTTACTATGAGAAAATTGAAATTTTCTTGAACAAATTCAAGGGTTAAAGGTTTAAATGCTAGATGTAGCACTTTTGAAGCATGTTCTCATTGTGAAGGTCTGCAAGCAAAGTTTGAGGGCATGTGAATATCTTTTGTTTAGTATTATTTCAGCTGAATCAATCAATCAGCTTATTTCTGATTTAAACTACAGATCCCTGTTATCTTAAGCATATTGAGGGCAACTTTTTGAGAAAAAGTTCATCGTTTATGAAAAGAGTAGAGTGAGGACTAGGTTAGATATAAGAAGCATTAGCCAGTTAACCCCTGTGTACCACTCTGATGTCAAAATTCTAAATATTTATTGGTTCAACAGCGAAGAATCAGGTGTACATTTTTTAATAATTTTGGTGGACGATGTTGCTGTCTATGACAGCACCATATCCCACCAAATTTATTGAAAAATGAACACCGGTTCATCTTTTAATTTAATTTGAAAATCTAAAAGTTTGACATCAGAGTGGTAAGAGTTAGATACAAATGCTTGTATCTAGATAATACAGTTTTCTATGCACTCGAACACTGCTATGCATGCTGTATAAGACAAGCATGTGGGGAGTGAAAAAGGTGGTCTCTAATGACAGGTTATCGTTTGATACAAGTCTGAGGAAAACCATTTAGGCCGAGAGAATGATAGGTCTCTTAGCAAATTCATCTTGACACAATTTGACAGGTTTATGTGGTGTTTTTTCTTTACTTATCATTAAAAGAGTTTCATATCATGTTATTTTCAGTTTCAGTTCTGTCGACACTGAAGACACACGTCATTGTGTCGCCGAGTGTCAGCAGTAATGCTACCATCTCAGGAGGGAGCATGACCACACTAGCGAGTGAGTAATATATTGATGTGACGTTATCGTTCATGTATCAGGGATAAGTTAACTGTTTTCTAGGATCATACACTAAGGGAGATAACAATGTGATTTTAAGCAATACTTGACATCTATATGCAAATACTTTACAATGTCTAAACCCTTTAATTACTGAGCCAGCTAAAACTCGCCTTTTTACTGGTCTTAAGGAATATCCATTTGCAGGCCAAGACAAGACTTTTTGGAAATTTACCAATTACTGGCTCAGTCGTGTTCACTGTAAATTTTCAAATATAGCCTCCTCTTGGCCTGGAAATGGACATTTATAAGCGAGGACTTTCTTGGCAAATATTGAGGATTAAAGGCGTAACAGGTTTTTTAAAGTTCAGGCTATCCCTAGTGTATCGTCTCAATACTAAGTTGTAACACAATCATTAGAAACGTAGATACTGCCTCACTCGTTGCCACTCTCCAGCCAGCAGTATAAGTGGATATCGGTGTAAAAATTGTGTGAAATAAAACCATTTTAGATATGGCATGAATGTGACTAAGAAAATCGGGACCTTGAATGTATCAACCATGGAAATAATGTCTTGCTCGAGACTAGTAGAAATTTGTCAGGGCCTGTAATATTTCTGAATCGAGGAATCTGATCCATCACTCAATGGGGGAATCCAGTTTATCCATCATGACATCATAATCAACTACGTGATGTGTAGGATGACATCATAATCAATTATGTCATGAATGGCGTATCTAAGTTCGTCACGAACTGAATTCTATGTCTTTAATATTTAATAAACAGTCATGCTGTTGAATATTTTGAAAATAATTTAACTGGGTGCAATAGCACCCGGTCAAATTAGCTTCAAAATATTCAACATCTTACCAGACGCATAGTTTTCTGGAAATTGAGAGCCAGAGAGTGTAGGGGTTGATTGATCCCAAAATATGCGAAGTGTGGGTGGAGCTTAGCTAAAAATGGGCGGGGCATAGCTAAAACTGGATTTCTCCATTATCTGACATCGCAATCAAATACATCACTTGATAGCTGACGTCATAATGATGTAGGTCGGTCAGGAAAGTGAGAATAGTCTGTGATGAAAATGTATGAATCGTATGTCTTTGGTGAATTTATAATTTGATAAACATTCCGTTGAAAATTTTAAACTAGTTTGATTGGGAGCTGTTGCTACCATAAGCATGATAAGCAGCAACTTCGCCCAGTCAAATTAGTTTCTTAATATTTAACATCTTAGCTTCATAGTTACTGTGGAATTATGATTCTTGGAATTCAAATTTCATTACAACATGCATAAAAATGTAGGCGGACCTTAGCTAGAAAGGGGCGGGGCATAGTTAGAAATGAATCCCTCCATTGACCAGCTCGTTGCGCAAATAGCAACTTGTATTTAATTTGATGCCATATATGGTTATAATAACTGTTGTGCACCAACAAAGACACAATGTTGGTCAGAATAAGATGAGACACAAATGTAATTTGGAGAATAGCGTTGTTGAGAGAAGTTTTTGCATTAACCCTTTAATGACAATTTATTCAAAAAATTTAAATATTTACTTATTGAATGTCAATTTACAGGCCAAGAGAAGACTACTTTCGAAAATTTACTGCGGGAATGACTTGCTGAGACCAAGAGAAAACTATTTTTGAAAATTTACCACCGGAATAACTGGCTCGATAACCGAGCCAGTCATTCCAGTGGGAAATTTTCAAAAAAGTGTCTTGACTGCAAAAGAGCCATTTCTCTGAGAATGACGATCATTCATCAATGATGAACTGAATTCTTCCTGTTCAAGGTATGAAACGAACTAAAATATCAAAGGCGAGTCACATTGCTGAGAATAATCGAGAAGTCGCGTCACTTTTGTTCAATCCAAAAGACAGGGCTGTGCCATTGGAGGAGACAAATCGTGAAGCTGATACCGAGAAGAAACGGAAGCTGTCACGTATGCAGACTATAAGGCAGATGAATGAAGGATTAGAGAATACACCATTGACAATTATGGTAAGCATTCGTTCACATATATATCTAGGCAGGAATTCAACCCATTTAGACATTCACTCATTTATCTCTCAAGTCCTTATCTTATTCACAAATATACTTCACATCCCACTGCACAACCATCCATATATTTATCTATTTAATTATCTATCTAATTTATTTGTTCATCTGTCATCTGATCACTTGCACAACCCACCATTCATGCATTAACTGACTTATCCTGTAATAATATACCTATCTACCTAATAATGTTTTCATTCATCCAACCCCAAGCATAATATATATATATATATATATATATATATATATATATATATATATATATATATATATATATATATATATATATATATATCCATCCATGGATTCTTTAATTCTACCACCAGTCTCGATCTAGCCATTCATTCACACACCGGTCTGCCCACTCATCTACTCTCTATTCGTTCGTTTGTTCGTTTGTTCATTATGCATCCATCCATCCATCCATCCATCCATCCATCCATCCATCCATCCATCCATCCGTCCATACTCGTTTCCGTCCATCCGTCCATCCATCCGCCCATCCATCCACCAATCCATCCATCCACCAACCCACCCACCTACCCAAATGCCAACCCTACCTACCCTCCCTTCCATCCACCCACCCACCCACCCACACCACACCACACCACACCACACCACACCACACCACACTAGACAACCCATCCATCCACCCACCCACCCACCAGGGATGTTTAATCATAAGATGCCATTTAAGTTAAATGATATGCTATTGTATTAAGCGACTATGTGTCTTCAGTAATCACTCTCTAG
The DNA here is from genome assembly GCA_034401795.1 of Chaetoderma sp. LZ-2023a. Taxonomy (NCBI): domain Eukaryota; kingdom Metazoa; phylum Mollusca; class Caudofoveata; order Chaetodermatida; family Chaetodermatidae; genus Chaetoderma; species Chaetoderma sp. LZ-2023a. Next base: position 124,745,654 of record CM067359.1, read on the forward strand.
ATATTTAACATTTTTATTAATGTGCGACTTCCGAAATCATCTTCAGTGGTCTTGAGAAATGTGCAGGCCATGAGAACATATTTTCGAAAATTTAGCATCGAAAATTTACTTGCACGAAAACCAAACCTGTCATTCTAGTAGTAAAATATTTCAGAAATAGCCTTTTCTTGGCCAGCAATAATTGTGATTTCATTGACCACTCATGACCATCAAAAGGTTAATGTGCTGGTATAGAGATCCTTGCATGAATTTTCAAAGTTAAATTACTTCAACAGGGATATAAGAAGGAGAAGACGGAAAGAATGCGAGACTTTCAAACGATAGATTTTTACCGACAACAGACAAAACACGAGAACATTGTGAACATGCTGAGTGAGTCGATAACGACGGAGCACACAATCCATCCATCATTTGGAACGGCTGAGTTCTTTGAATTCGTCCTCCAGAACCCATATAATGTAGCATTGACTATTACTGTGGATTGTACAGCTCCGGAACTTAGGTAATCATTAACTGTTTCACCTCTCGATTTATCCAATGTACTTACATGGTGTATGAGTTATGCTAAATATGGAATTTAGGTTTAAAAGGGTTAAATACAGTCCGCTTAAGTGTTGTTTTAGTTTTAGAAAACCAGAATTCAGTTCACATTTTGTATGTCAATATTCTGTGACAGGATCTTACATGGGATTGTACTTTAGTAATGTCTGTTTACATTTAACCCATCCGTCTATCCATCCGTCCATCCATTTTTTAGTCCTCGAATTTATTCAAGAAAAGTTCAATTTTCTCATAGAAAATATCCATTTACAGACCAAGAAGACTATTTTTGAAAATTTACTTCTGGAATGACTGGCTCGGTTATTGAGCCAGTCATTTCAGTGGTAAATTAAAAAAAAAAATCTTTTGGTCTGCAAGTGGACATTTCTCAAGAGCACTACATAAGCCGCTTTTGGCGGATATGAAGGTTAAAGGGTTAAGGGATCCATTTCTAGTATTCCCTACCCACATCTAGCTACGCTCTGCCTGTTTTGTGCACATGTTTGTATCAATTTTGAGACTAAACCCTGCCGTCTGAGAATCTCAATTTCAAGGTAACTATAAGTCAGTAACTAAGTAACTTTACATTTGACAGTCTCGCTTTCACCGTGCTGAGCGACTTTACATCTCTTACCCCTGGTCATTTGGCCTACCATTCTCCCTTAGGGAGCTTTTAGCTCTATACAGGTAACTACACTGGTTAAGTTGGTGAATATTTTGAAACCAATATGAGTGGGAGTGGATGGGGATGTGGTAGCAAAAACTTCTAGTCATGTTAGTTTCAAAATATTCAACCGAATGTTTGTCAAATTATAAATTCACCAAAGATGGCAATAAATTTGTGACGGTTACTGTCCAGCCGTTGCTCCTTTCATGTCGCCCTAGATCATCTGATTGTGACGTCAGCTAACAAGTGACATATTTTGATGTCTGATACTTGAGTGACAGATCAGATCCCTCCATTTCCACATTATCCCTCCTGCAAAATGAAATATTCATCAAACATCTGTTCTCCAGACACTACTCTAGAAAGCCTACATGAGTTCGCTTTAATTTTGGTAAGTGGATACAACATGACAAGATAATACGGGGTTGGTCCTCAGTGATGTCTGTCCAAAATCGACATAGATATCTCCCGTCTATCAAAAGTCAGTTTTCCTCTAGATATCTTTGTGATGCATATGGCAAGGCAAAGCAGATGAATGCGGGTGTTTTATTTTCAGAGTCATCACCGATACCCGTGAGTGGCAACATTTTAAGATTCTGTACGGGGTTACATCCGCTGTCGAGGAAGGCATGTTTACGAAAGAAGCACAAACTCAGAATCCACAAATCTTCCTGCGACCAAAGGAGACGGTCAATATTCCGCTAAAATATCAGACATTCCAAGCCGACCAGTCGGTGCATCCTCAGGTAGGTAGTGTGAACAGAATAGCTTGAAAAATGTTCAATAGTATATATCTTGACTTAATCATATGGTAGTTAGATTAGATACAAATACAGCTCATAAATAAGAAATAGTTCCAAAACAAAATTTAATATAATTTTGAACATGCTGTAAGAAAAGTTCTGTTGAATATTTGGAACATAATTTGATTGGAAGACATTGCTGCCTTAGGCAGCAGTGTCTTCCAATCAAATTATGTTCAAAATATTCAATAGTATGTTTTATTTTGTTTTGGAAATGTGTTACATTATTTCTGAGCTGTACTCCAGCTCTGTCGCCGATTCTGTTCTTGTTTGAACATTTTGGTAATTTGTCTCATTGCAAGGTTTTATGTGATTACTATACCTCATCCTGCCTTAAGTAAGTTAAGTTTTACTTAATTTATTTTCACCAACCTTGGATGGGAAACTGGGAGGTTGCTCTTGGGCTCCTGTATAAATCACATTATTTTGTGGGACAAAACTTCAAATTCTCATGGTCTTCCTATAAGGCTGGCAAATGTACTTATGCATAATTCTTCACCATGTTGCCAGGGTCCAGTTGATCCATTCAAGAAGCAATCAACGAGGAAGTCAGCTAAAGAAGCTTCAAATATCATGGAATCACATGTTATAAAGGTACATAATTTTTAGCTAGCATGTCTCTTGTACACTGAAGTATGACTGTAGCTTAGATGGAATGTCTTATTTCTCGGCGTACAGTACCGCCTGAAACTAACCTTACATTAAAAGTGCTGGAACAAAAACATTAGCGAGTCTAAAATTTGAGCGCAAACACATGGATTTGCGTTTTTTTTATTTTGGTTGAACTACAGAAAAACATTTCACGTGTAATTTAGTAAATATGCATCAACGAAACTAGTGCGAACACGAATTAAAAAAAATGCCCACTACTCAAATGTTTCCGTGTGTCCTTAAATGGGGTGAAATATTTCCCGGAATTAACATTTCGCCATTCGTATCTCCGCAGTTATTCTAGAATATACATGTATTGCATATGGCCATGTTCCATAAGGCTCGCCAAATTTAATCCGTGACGTGACATAAAAACAAACTTCTTATCTCAAAACTTCTTTTCAAACTTGATTGCGAACAATGACCATGCAACATAAGACGCATACAATTTCTATTGTAATGTATGGAAAAAACGAACCTCTTATCACGACTTTATCTACATATGTATATCATTAAACTGGTGCATTTATGGCCCGACAAAACAAGGCACGTAGTACTAAAATCATAGCATGCGAACCACGCTTATTCAAATGTAATGTTTTCCGTACAAGCACATTTTTAGACTTTAACGTGAACACGTTTTGACGTGAGCAAAAACTACACTTGCCATTGCGAAATTTTTTTTTGGTGCATGCTATATTTCAACGCGTTCTGATTGCGAAATTTATGTCAATAATGTAAAGTTGGTTGCAGGCGTTACTGTATTTCTACTTCGAATAATACTTACCAGATGTACTATTATGATAATGTCTATTATCTAGTCTAGCTCAAAATAAACAATTAAAACTCCGCACTCTCCTGGTCCTGCCCATACCGTGTCCGGGAATTACCATAGCCCCAGCTACCGAGTCAATTCCCAATCACAGTCAGATTCGTCTATTTTGCTCTCCATGCTAGTCGTGTTTTTCTTAGCTCATTAAAATTGGCAATTTCAACGGAGTTAGCGGTTTTCTGGTCTATTCATTGCTGGAAGCATGGAAGAGAAAGGAAAATCATCTCAGGGGCAGGTTGTATCAATCTAGAATTTATACATTCGTGCCTTAATAAATGATTGAAATTTTCTTAAATTGGCACATTGTTTTAAAATGGTAGCCATTGTTGGAGTCGGTCCGGTACCCTTAGCTGTTTAAGCATTATGCGGGTACTCGGTTAATTTCTCTTGCGACTCGGTTCCTTCCAAGATGGATGCGCTCTTAGCCAAGATGGCGGCGCCCATGAATTATGTTTGCCTTCGGCTTGGCGTATCTGTGCACTCTAATTGTGCTGATCTTTGGTCTTCACTTCATTGTTGAATGTGTTTGTAGCGATCGGTACGTTTTTCTTGGTTGTTTTAACGGTTAGTTAATTACCAAGCCATGTTTATTAATTTTCACTCTAAAATTTTCAAATACGCCTTAAGTCTTGATTATTATTAATTTAAGAGAAAGTTAATGTTTCTAAGTAATTTTAGATTACAATCAAGTTATTGTGCGTTTGCTCGTTATCTCTGTCATGTGCAGCATTTTAATTCTTGCTCTGTGTTCGCAGAGGGCTAAAGGCCTGGATACTTTGTGTACCAAATGCAATCGGTTCATGAAACGGAGATTTGCTGGTCACCACTGCTTAGCTTGCGCGAAGTGCAAGGTGGAAAGTCCATGCGATGTTTGTGTGAAGTGGTCGTCGGAGTTAGTGGCGGAGTTCGACCGTAATCGGCCTGCGCGACTGGACAGAATCGCGAGGGACAAGGTGGCCAAGGCAGATCAGGCGTCCAACAGAGGTTTGGGGGAGCGCCTGAATGAGAGGATGGACTCGGCTTTGGGTGTTTGGGCGGCCCAGTTTAAAGCCATGTTTGAGTCCCTGCAATCCACGATCCCGTCGATGCAGGCTGGTGCAGGACTACCTTTCGGTGGTCCGGTCAGTGCTGCGGAGGGTGTTGCACCTGTACCTCCTGTTGCGTTGGCTCAAGAGCCGACGACAGAGGAGGAGGAGCTTTTCCTCATGGAGGATTCCGGCATGCCGGATCTTTCTGCGATGGGTGTACCTGGTACATCCCAACGTTCTCCTTCGGGTTATGTACAGGTTTGCCAGCCAGGTGGTGATGTTGACGTTCCGTCGGGCATCTTCCATCCAGATTTTGTTCAGCCCGTGCTGCCGTTGGAGTCGTGTTTGACGGCTTTGGACGGCATCCCGGCGCCGGTGGCTACGGGTCCTATCGGATTTCCGTTGGCCACCGTAAGTAATGCGGCTGTGATCCCGTGTGAGTCCGTGTCCGGCGAATCGCTGGATACTGGAGCCGCAAGTGCACGGTCTGAAGGGCATTGTTTACACTAGTAAGCAAGTTCGCCGTCCTCAGCATGGATCGTTGGTGTCTGTCTCGTCCAAGGGCGAGAAAGAAGATGAGAACGGCAGTCCCTTGTTGGATGAGTCGTCATTTTCCACCGAGGCTGAATGGGTGCAGGTCCTTGAATGGATGTCGGGCCGTCTAGGGTTGGCATCGGATCAGGGATCTCAACGCGATCCGGCAATGGAGCGGATGTCAGAGCGAGCGGCTAGTGCTCTGTCCAGTGGCTCTTCGGCCATGCCTGCTCTGCCTTTGGATATGTTGACCTCTGACATGTAGGAGGTGGCGGCGTATCGTATGGTCCAGCCGGACTTTACGCTTCCGAAGGCCCCGAAAGGGATTAGTAGGGTCCGTTTTCCAGAGCAAGCCTATCATCAGTATGCCCGAGTCCCACGGCTTTCTGTCGGGTAGAGAGAGGCACTGAATAGGCCATTAGCTTGCAAGGCTAAGGGGCGTTCGTTAGTTTCCCAGACTAATAAAGATCCTTTCAATGAGTTGACTCTCTTTGAGGATGCGGCGAGAGCTGCCATGGCGGCGCTTTTGCACGGCTGTACCGTCCTGCAGGGTCACCATGCGCCTATCTCAGGATTGCCTGGCCAGGGTGATCAGGAGATCATTGGCTGAGCGACTGAGAATGGTTCTCGATTTTGTAGAACCAGGACCTGAGATGAGGGCTGCGTTGTCTTCCGCGCCATTCATTGGTCCAGGCTTAGCACAGCAAGCCTTATCCAAGGTCGCGTCAATGGTTGCGGAACAAGAAGTAGTCGGCAAGTCATGGAAGTCAACGAAAAGGACTCAGCCACAACAGTCCTGCAAGCAGCACCGACAGGAGCAGCAGAGGCAGCGCCAAAGATCGCCCTTCCGTCCTTCTGGCCATGATACCCATCCGGCATCCGGTTCGCAAGGTCCTGGTCATTCTTCCTCATAGTAAGAGGCCGTATGAGGAGGATAGGAAGGGTGGCGGTTCGGGTCGTGGCGGCTACCATAAGGATAACCGTGGTGGCGGTTCCGGACCGTCATTTGCCAAGAAACCACGGGGTGGCCGTGGGGGACGGTCCTGACGGCTTTCTGGCGGGATCCGCTCCAGTATCACCGGGAACGAGGGGAGACGAGGGTCTTCACCTAGGCGAATTAACATTGTCTCGTGCAATATCGATTGCGAATTGTATGCAGATTCCTTCCATCGGAGGCAGACTTCAACTGTTCTCAAACCAGTGGGAACAGGTCGTGCAAGATTGTTTGGTCTGTCAATAGTTCAGAAATGGCTACGAACCGGACTGGCTCATCCGTCAATCGTTAGTTCCGTTAACATCGACTCCAGTGTGGACTCCCGTTCCAAGGAATCCGATCGTCTAGAGGCTTTTTGCTCAGAAATCAAAAGTCTTCAGTGGAAGAATGCGATTCACTTAGTCCGCAATCAGTCATCCCCAGGCTTCTATTCGATGATGTTCCTTGTTCCGAAATGCACCGGAGGGTCGAGACCGATTCTCAATCTCAAACCGTTAAACAGGTTTATCCTGTCACCAAGGTTTCAGATGGAGACTATAGCGGCAGTGATGTCAGGTTTGAGGAAAGGCATGTGGGCAGTGTCGATAGATCTGAAGGATGCTTATTTTCATATTCCAATGTCAATTCCTTTTCAGAAATACCGTCGCTTTGCGTTCCAAGACAATGTTTGGGAATTCAATGCGCTTCCATTCGGCTTGACCACAGCTCCGAGGATCTTCACCAAAGTGATCCTCACCATGACTTCTTATCTTCGCAGGAGAAACATAGCTGTTCACACGTACATAGACGACTGGCTGCTGAAGGCGGGGAATCCAGTCAATCTGCGCAACAATCTTCAGGTAGTCCTAGCCTTACTAAAGGATCTAGGATGGATTGTGAATCTAGAGAAATCAGAATTGACTCCGTCCCAGGAGTTTGTTTATCTGGGAATATTCTTCAATCTCGGGGACGGCGTAGCTTTTCCGGCGGAGAGCAGAGTCAAGAGCCTGATTGCAGTTTTGGAGTCGGTTTCTCTAGGAGCCTATCTGACGGCGCGCCAATTTCTCAGAATACTGGGTTTACTAGTGTCTAGAGAAAGTGGTTCCTTATGCGGCACTCAGGCGCAGGCCGATTCAGATGTATTTAATGTCGTTCTGGTCTCAGAAAACGGATCCGTTATCTCTGAGAATTCCAGTAAAAGAACCATTGAAATTCCATCTTCAGTGGTGGTTATCAGAACAGAATCTCCTGCGAGGTGTTCCTCTACAACCTCCTCAACCACAGATGTCCATCTTTACAGATGCATCGACGATGGGTTGGGGAGCGGTATGGGACAATCGATCAGTGTCAGGGAAATGGCATCGGACCAATGCGCAGAAACATATCAATGTTCTCGAATTATTAGCGGTGGTATTAGCACTTCGAAAGTTCGAGAATTTAATCCAAGACAAGATTGTCCTAATAAGGACAGACAACTCAACAGTGGTGTCATATTTGAACCGCCAAGGCGGGACGAGGTCACCAGAGTTGTGCATGATGATTTGGAATATTCTGCCATGGTGCCAAGAGAGGAATATTATTCTTCGGGCAGCACACATTCCAGGAAGACTGAACATCTTAGCAGATGCGCTCAGTCGAAGGATGGTTTGTTGTCCGATAGAATGGCAGCTCAACCAATCGGTAGCGGAGGTTCTATTCAAACATTGGGGCAAACCAAATCTGGATCTATTTGCGATGAAACAAAACGCAAAGATGTTCACATATGTGTTACCGATCCCGGACCCGCTAGCTTTGGCAGTAGACGCACTGGCGATAAGTTGGAAAGGAATGTACGCGTATGCGTATCCTCCAACGATTCTCATCCCAAAAGTTCTGACAAAGATAAGAGAGGGAGTATGCCAAGTACTACTGATCGCCCCTCATAGGTAGGTCGATCATGGTTTACGGATCTGCTGGACCTTCTGGTCTGCAATCCAATCCCTCTTCCAGACCGAAGGGATCTAATCACTCAGAACAAGGGGCTGTGTCTTCACGACAGAGCGGAAATGTTCAAATTGACTGCATGGATGTTGTCAAGCAGCGTGCAATTGAGGGTGGCTTTTCTGAGCAAGCAGCAAAGTTTGTCGCTTCAGCCAGAAGAGGGTCAACCACCAAAACATATAATTAAAGAATCAACAAATTTGCAGAATGGTGCCAGGGAAGAGATCCCTTATCTGCATCTGTTCAACACGTAGCAAATTTTATCTGCCATTTATACGAAGTTGAAAAACTTGTACCTTCAACCCTAGCAGCATATAAGTCTGCATTAGCTTCAGTCGTTCCCAGTCTGGCCATTGAAGGAGCGGAGAATGACACTTTGAATGAAGTTATTAAAGGAATGAGCAATCTGCGACCTAGACAGCCAATTCCTATCCCAGCATGGAATCTATCTCTTGTTCTACAGGTTTTAGGGCATGCTCCCTTTGAACCGATTAGATCTATAGATATTAAACTGTTAACTATTAAATAAGTTTTCTTGTTTGCAGCAGCGTCGGGGAGAAGGAGACGCAAGATTCATGCCGAGCAGGACCGTTTTGTCATCACGGGTGAAGGTTTAAGACCACTTCCACGTCCTGGCAAATAATCAGTCACTTAAATATCCAGGTCAACCGATCCATTTGCCAAGTTTAGTTAGACATGACCCAAACTCTTCTGCTTGGTGTCCTGTCAGATGTCTGAAAATGTATAAAAAAATGTACTGAGGAGTGGAGAGATGACCCGAAATCTCTGTGGTTATGTCTCAAAGCTCCTCATTTGCGCGCCTCGAAAGATACTATTTCTCGTTGGATAGTTGATGCTATTCAGATGTCGCATAAAATTGCTACAGGAAAGCAGATTGATCGTGCGAACGCCCATCAGGTCCGAGCATTAGCAGCATCATCGGCCCTTTTTAAGGGTGTCTCATTAGAGGAGGTGATGTCTGTAGCACAATGGCATGCCGAGTCGTCATTTACTGATTTCTACCTTCGCGACATCTCCAGCGCACTTAATCCGGTAGCCGTCGCCAATTTGTCGAACATTAATTAAGCCACATCCGACCACTATTTCACAAACATCGCACGTTACTCCCTCCTGCACTGAGCAAGAGCCATGCACATGACCAGTGAACGACCGTGGATTGGGCCGAGCTCCTGGGATGATCAAGAAAGAACAAGCACTCAAAATTGTGAGTGTTTACATTAATTGAGTGACTAATAATAATAATTTACTTACAGTCTTATCCTCTCAAACAGACATTAGACTCATTCCAATTTGAAAACTTAATCGATATACTGATATTTTTTCAAAATTAGAAGTTGTAGTAGCTTCTGTGCACTCTACTGGACTGCCCTAGCTGAGACTTGGGGCTGACACGGGTCTGGTGGGTGTTGCATCCCCTATTTTCGACAGCCCTCTGGATTTTGTGCAGACAAAAGAGAGGGGGGGGGGGGGGGGGGGGGGAGAACGCGGTCTAGACCATGGAAGTTTAGCACTCTATGAGTCAGATGGCAGAACCCAAGCGTATGCCAGGGTTCTAATCTCTTCACAACGTTCTCTGTTGGATGGTTGATGAGTGCTGGTTCGAGCCTCACCTCCTCTCACCGGTATTTCTTGGCTGTTGAAATCTGAAGTTTATCAAAATAGTACATCTGGTAAGTATTATTCGAAGTAGAATAAAAAAAGCATCCGCTTTTGTTTCTACAAGAATTCTTAATACTTACCAGATGTACTATGACCCATCCCTCAGCCGCCCCGCTGAGGTGAGGCTGAGCTGCTTTCGCTGTTTGTCAAGGCAAATATAAGACGAATCTGACTGTGATTGGGAATTGACTCGGTACCTGGGGCTATGGTAATTCCCGGACACAGTATGGGCAGGACCAGGAGAGTGCGGAGATTTAATTGTTTATTTTGAGCTAGACTAGATAATAGACATTATCATAATAGTACATCTGGTAAGTATTAAGAATTCTCGTAGAAACAAAAGCGGATGCTTTTTTGAGTTACTGTTACAGTATTAGAATGCTTATGCCATTATTTCTAGTATGTCATATTTGTATGATTTTAACCCTTTAATGTCAAAAATTTTTCCTCTGTGTGTGTCCATTTGCAGGCCAAGATAGGCTTGTGCGATTACACGATTGAATCAAAAATCGTGATTATTCGTTAAATCCTTAATTTATGTGATTAAAAATTAAATAATCAAATAATCGTGAGTAATTTCTACTGCATAAAATATTTCAAAACCTGCAATTTAATAACTCTTTAATGCGATCACTCCCGAAAATTGTCATTTTGCTCAGTGAATGTATGTCCATTTGCATGCCAAGAGAGGACTATTTTTGAAAATGTGCCACTGGAATGATTGGCTCGAGTATCGAGCCAGTCATTCCAGTGATACATTTTCAAAAATTGTCTACTCTTGGCATGCAAATGAACATTTATAAATACCATTGCAGCTTTCGTCATTCATATATACCTTTGTTATTATGTCTCGGTAATTAGTACCCAGGCTGATTAATCGAGTAATCACGATTATTCTTAAATAATCAATCGCGATCACTCAAAGCAATAATCGCGCATGCCTAGGCCAAGACAAGGAAATTGTTTAAAATTTATTAATAGAATTCCAAAAATAGTCTTATCTTGGCTTGCAAATGGACATTCCTCAAAACCACTGCAAAGGACATTTTTGCCCGTCTTGACCATTAAAGGGTCAATGAGTAGGCTTTAATGACTGATAATTATTGTGCAAATAAGGCTGATGAAAGTTGTTGCTGTAGATGGCAGCAACTGTCAGCAGAACTATTCTCAAAATGATCATCCTTGTTCCTTTCACTTTCTTTATTTCTGTGTACGTGCAAAATAGGGAGATCATTTTCTAGCTATACTCCACCTATTTCTGGCTAAGCGTTTCCCACTTTTTATGTGTGTTGGTATCGACTTGAAATTTTGAAACCTAAATTTCTAGAATCAAAATCTCTAGGTAAGTATACACGTAAGCGGTTGAATACTTTGAAACTAATTTTAAGGGGGGATTTTTCCCGCGTGTGGCAGCAACAGTTCTCTTCCTCTTGCCATTAATACTTAGCGTAGACTCAACATTGCATGATTCCATGATATCACCAGCAGAGTTTATGACATATACTTACTCGTAAAAAATATTTTATTGTAGATAAACTTTAGCTCAGACGAAGGAAAACCTGTGGCTGTCCTACGGCTGAACGTTGATCCACAACCTCATATCATCGAACAAACATTCCGATTCTACCATCCGGAGCAAACTTTCCTGAAGAAAGCCATTAGACTACCTCCTATGCATTCTCTGCCAGGTATGAACTCATCAGGCCTCTGTGGTAAAGAACCACACACATATGCTACCACATGGTGGTGGTCATGAATAACCTGTGTATATAGGGATCATTTCTATCTATGCTACGCCCATTTGTAGCTATCCCAACTTTCTTACGTGTGTTGGAATCGATCGGAAAATTTGAATCCTGAATTCTAGAATCTAAATTTCAAGGTAGTAAGACAGGTAAGCTATTGAATATTTTGAATCTAATTTAACTGGGCGCTGTTGCTGCCTATTGCAGCAATGACTTACAGTCAAATTAGTTTCAAATTATGCAACAGAAGGTGTATTAAACTGTAAATTCATCAAAAGTACAATGCGTGCACTTTCCTGATAGACTTTTAAATCTATGTCATCTTGATTGTGACATCAGCTAACATGTGATGTATTTGTTTATAGTGTAGGGAATTGGTACTCTTTTGCTGATCGATGATTGGTTTTATATACTAACCGATGATCAATTAATGATCGATCATAACATTTTCTAATTTTTTACCCATTTTAAATGCAATAATTATAGCAACTTCAAGGATAATTACCCCTTTCAAACCAAGTTGCAGGTACATTGTATGACAGATTCTTAATAATTTAAGAAATAATCTGTTGAATATTTTGAAACTAATTTGAGTGAAAGCTGTTGCTGCCTTAGGCAGCAACAGCTTTCAGTCAAATAAGTTTCAAAATATTCAACATCTTATTGGTATGGTTGCTTTGAAATTAACATACTATTTCAGTGCTGAAAGAATTAATGTCTTAGACTAAGGAGTAATACTATATATTTGTAACAATTAAATTTAAATTCTTTTCTAAAAATATTCGGTTTCTAGCTTGACCAGTTAAAATGGATTAATAAAGTCAATTTATAAACAACCAAAATCGATCTCTGAAATCATGATCGATCGGTTGGTTGAACATGCAAACCAATCAATCATCGATCAAATCGATTAATTGGAACAACACTATTTGTTTATAACATTAGATGCTTGAGTGACATATTGGATCCCTCTCTTCTCGCATAAGATTGTTAAAGAAGCACCCATGTATTCTCAGGTGGTGGTCAAGAATAGCCCAAGTAGTCTCATATGTTGGTTGTTATGTACCTGGCATGTATTCTGTTGTAAGTGTATGCTAAGCTGGAAAGAGGTAGGGTCGAGAACCACCCATGTATTCTCCACCCCCCATATTCTCACTGTTAGGTGTGGGTTGGGTGGATGTATGTGGTCATGAACTACCCATGTATTTTCTGGCAGATATGCAATCCTGCAGTATTAATAATGACGAATATAAAAATATGAAATTCTAACCCTCTTGTGTCAACAGCGCCTCAAAGCTCAAAATGATACTCATATCAATTAACTATATGTCTTCCTATGCTTATTGTACTGTATTTACTTAGCTGCATATTTGCCATATCCATGTTGAATTCTTGCAATAAATTATTTATCTATCTATCTATCTATCTATCTATCTATCTATCTATCTATCTATCTATCTATCTATCTATCTATCTATCTATCTATTTAGTGGTCAAGATTATTAAAGATAATTTTAATTTTTTGTGGGCCAAGAGAAGACTATGTAAAATTGCCACTGAAAGTTAAAAAAATCACTCAGTTGTCCTGCAAATAAACACTCCTCAAGACCACTATAGAGGCTCTTTTTGTCAGGCTTTAGTATCTAACACTTAATGGTTAAGAAATTCCAGTTTTTTACTTAGCTCGTGTTCATTTGCAAGACAATAGAAAGGTATTTTTGAAAATTTACCACTAGAATGACTGGTTTCCGAATCACTCATTGCAGTGGTAAATTTTCGAAAATACTGTTCGTGGTCTGCAAATGTCCATTCCTCATGACCACTGCAAATGTTGTTTGGTTTAACAGTCATATCAGCCAAAAAGCGCTTCTGCCCGGGTCTTAATAATTGTTCATTTGAAGACCAAGAGAAGACTATTTTTGAAAATTTACCACTGGAATGACAGGCTCGATAACCGAGCCAGGAATTTCAGGCATATCTTTTCAAAAATAGTGTTTTCTTGTCATGCAAATTGACATGTAGTAGGCAACAATTTAACCTTTCTTGCCCATTAAAGAGTAACTTACTGAGCAGATGATTATAATCACTGTTTGTTTTATTCTTCAGGTGTACCTGTTGGTGGTGCTGGTATTAGCCAGGTGTTTGTTAAGTCAAGTGACAAAAATATCATCTGTGAAAGCAAGTCCACACGACCTGGAGAACCACAAGATGTCTTCTTCAAGGTTTGTTTCACGGAACCGCTACTTTTTTGTGTTAGCTGTCTACGGTATTCAGTTATCACAGATCAATACCGGTCTCGATGTAAATTTTCAGACCAGTATTTATCGAACCTCCTTATAATGTAGAATTTGAGATTCGTGTTAGGGGAGTATATTGATTGTTTATTGTTCAATAAATCTGGGTTTTCCATGTCTGCTTTGTTTTTAAACTCCATTTTAGCAGCTGTCTGAAGTTGTGTATCGACAGCATTCAGCTTCACTATCACATAATGTTTAATATATACTGAACCAAAAAAGTTTAGCAACAGTGAGAATATTACTGTATAAATGTTATTTAACAAAAACAATAAATTGATTCAAATATATTATTTAATTGATAGTTCATTTTCCAATTTGAACAATAGTCTATTGTTACTGTAATGCTAGCATCGCGCCTTTAACACGGCATCATTCAACGGAAGGGTCCAATTTAAATAATGACACTGAGCTGTCAATACTGGTTGTGACCTCCACGCGCATTAACCACCGCCGTACATCACTTTCTCATGCTTCGAATTAAGCACCTGATGTCACGAAGTGGAACCCCATCCCATTCCTGGAGCAGTGCAGCTTCCATCTCCTGCACGTTGTGAAGATGTGGATGGTTCTCATGCACCATACGGCCAAGAATGTCCCACACGTGTTCGATAGGAAACAGGTCCGGTGATCGCGCTGGCCAGTCCAACACCGGAACGTTGTTAGCCTCAAGGAAATCACTGGTGACCCTAGCTGAATGAGGACGGGCGTTGTCTTGCTGGAACATAAAGTCTGCATGATGCTGCATAAAAGGGATGACAACAGGGGTGACAACTTCTTCACAGTAACGTTGAGCCATTAATTTCCGCGAATAACAATAAGATCTGTTTTGCCATTTTCATGGATTCCAGCCCACACCATGACACTGCCGCCACCGAATCTGTCGTGCTGAATGATGTTGGCTGCATCATACCGTTCTCCTAAACGTCGCCAAACCCGTTGCCTACCATCCGCCACATCCACACAAACCCTCGACTCGTCACTGAACAAAATGTGGCTCCATTGTTGAGCACGCCATCGCTGCAAACTGATTCTCGATGTGACGCTCTGTAAGCGGAACAGCAACAAGTGGACGACGGGGATGCAGTTCAGCATCATGGAGTCTGTTTCGCACAGTTTGTGCATGCACTGTAGTGCCGGTAGTGGTGTGCAAATTACGGGACAGCTGCGGCGCAGTCTCAAACCTGTGACGTCGTGATGATGTCACTAAGTAGCGGTCTTCTCGTGGTGTTGTTGCTCTCGGTCTGCCAGATCGTGGTCGGTCATTAACATGTCCAGTTTCCTGGTCACATTGGCGGAGACGGGAAATGGTTGAGGCGTGAACATTAAAATGTCGAGCAACAGCGCGAACGCTCTGCCCAGCAGCGAGTCTTCCCATTGCTTCATGGCGCTGATTTTCGGGTAGCCCTGGGCGGTGGCCCATGTTCAGTAGGGTAAACTTTTAAGCGTTTTCTGTTAACGTTCGTTATCTGCTTTTGCAATATGGTGAATTTTTGCCTTCGCTACCCGCCAATGTGAGCCAGTGCATGAAAAATGCATTTTCACATGCAGTAAGCATGCGGCCGAGAAATGCAAGAAATGATTTGCATTTCTACATGATCAGCGAGACATTACATTGACGAAACATGCCTGCAAATTTGGTTATAAATGGACGCATAGTTTTAATACAACAAACCAAACTTCACTGTTGCTAAACTTTTTTGGCTCAGTATATATATATTTTGCTTAAATTAAAATTATTTTATGTATAATTTTTAAATGCCCGCGTAAACGTGGTCGTATTATGTGATGGTACTCGGCGTCAGTCCTTGCATCTGCCATCTGCATCCATCCATCCATCTGTCTGATTTCTTGTCCGGACCGGATCTCGAAGAGCAATGCTTTCGTTTCAGCAAATTCCGCCCATATTTTGCCCAAGTTATCGCCCCTGAAAAGCTCAAATTCGTCAAAATTCTCTTGTCCAGTTTTGAACCTACACTCACAATTTTTTTCAGCATATGTGTTAGGGATAGACGAAGTGTCATAATTTCGTTTCGACAAAATCCGCCCATATTCACCAGAGTTATCTCCCTTGAAAAGCTGAAATTCGTCAAAATTTTCTTGTCCGGTCCAGATCTTGAAGAGTTTTGAACCTACACTCACAATATTTTGTTCAGCAGATGTGTTAGGGATAGACGAAGTGTCATTTATCAAAGACAAGCTGTCCACATTTGGCAATCCTCAAACATGTATGCCTGCGGGCAAATGTTGAGTTTCACAAAAAACTTGTTAATTCGATTATCATGATTACTTAGACAAACATGGCTACAGCAACATTTTTTTAGCTAATTAGCATGTGGATTTATTCACAGGTTGGATGCGGTCCTTCACCACAGACCCGTCGCTTTCACATCGCTGCTTACACTGACGCATACCTTGCCAAGCCTGCCACTATCTGGCAAGTGTATGTTCACTCTCTGCAAAGGGTTGATATGAACTGTGTGGAGGGTCAAACATCGAAGTTCTCACTCATTCTTAGGTGAGTTGACAATTTTACAGACCTGCCATCTTTATTGCTATCATTTAAGCATGTGTTAATATAGTGGAAGCTTGAGGCTGTAAATATGCCTTACCATTAAAGTTTTACGTTATCTATCTAACTTAGACATAAAGTCAGAAATTATCCATTTGACTTACCGAATAGATCACGGTCACTCTTGCTAAAGAAAAAGTATTTTTGTTTCTTCCTTCTCAACGTCGACTTTTGTCAGACAGTCACACCATTCGTCAGGATGAAATGGTCAGTATTTCTTAATGTCTCAGTGATAGACCTTATCCTCTGTGCCTATGGCAGCAACAGCTCCTGGTCAAATTATTTTCAAGATGTTCATCAGAAAGTTTATTAAATTGTAAATTCATCAAATGAGCAATGTTTATGCAAAGTAGGCAATGTGGATGCAGGTCAACGTTAGTCAGAAAAATCTAAATTTATACTTTTTCAGGCCAAGAGACAGGTATTTTTGGAAAATTTACCATTGGAATGACTGGCTCGTTTATCAGACAGTCATTCTAGTGGTAAATTGTCAAAAATAGCCTTCTTGGTCTGTGAATGGACATTTCTCAAGACAGCTAGAGAAGCCATTTTTGGCTGGCTTGAGCATAAATATGATGAATTAATGCTTAGAACAAATGACTGAGCAGACATGCATTCATTGAAAAGATGAATATGGCTCAGGTCAAAATTGTGATGAAAATATTACCTTATTTATCATACAGACTAGATACAGCAATTTATTTATCATATAAGAAACATTCTGTTGAATATTTTGACATTAATTTAATGGGAAACGATTGCACGGATGCCAGTCGAGTTACTTTTAAAATAAACAACACGTTAATTGTATTGCCTTGAAATCATATGTACGGTACAGCTCAGAAATACATTTAATACTTTGAACGTTTTTGGATTGGAAGACATTTCTGCCTAAGGCAGCAATGTTCTTCCAATCCAATTATGTTCAAAATATTAAACAGAACATTTCTTACATCGTGTTCAAAATTGTACGTTTCTGTTCTGGAAATATGTTATTTCTGAGCTGTACTGTACTGTGGCCTCTGTAACTTAATCAGTGTCGTTATAGATCTGATTTGTGCAGTTACAATTTTCCTTGCTAACCAGTAATAATCTTTGCTTTTCAGGGGCACTCAATCATCCCGCCTTGTCAGATGCTTTTCCTCACACCCTAACGAGATGACGGTCAGTCCAAGTGAATCTTTTGTCCTTGCAGCCAGCACAGTACACGAACTCGAGGTCGCTGTCCGCCCTCTCCATCATGGTAATAAACTATTCTACATTAACGTTGTTGATGTCGAATACCACCAGTTGCTACGAACATGGCTCATTTGCGTTAACTGCCGAGAATCGGTAGTATCTCGTACATTTGAGGTTACGCTCCCTGTTAGCGGAGGTAAAGGCTCAAACAAGCGGATCTCGTATACAAATCCTTATGCACATAAGAAAGTGTTCCTGGTCCGCTGTAATCGTGATGACCTGGTTCAGTTTAAGGAAACGAGACTAGAGATTGCATCAGGAGAGACACATACAATCGCCATGAGGTTTGCGCCGAGTATGCGGCAAGGCAATATAGACATTCTTGTTTTCATCAATGATGAAGAAGACAAAAATGAGGAAACATTTTCTGTCAAGGCAACATACACATCTCAAAGTTCCAATGTGGCCCACCAGTAGCAATGAGTTAGTCTAGTTTACACAATTCATGAATCAAATATGATGTCATAATCAACTATGAGACGTGTAGGCTGATGTCATAATCATGACTTCATGAATGACTAGATATAGTCCATCTTTAACGCTTAATAATCCGACACGTACGAATTGTATGTCTTTACCATTTAAAAAACATTTTGTTGAATATTTTGAATCTAATTTAACTGGCTGCTGTTATTTCAAGCTATTAAACAGAATGTTTATTAAATTATAAATTGGGTAAAGTTGTAAAGTCGGCTGAGCACACAAGTGGAAGCAGACTATAAAACCATGACCCTAGTGATACCTATATGCTGCCTTAGGCAGCAACAGCACCCAGTCAAATTAGTTTCAACATATTCAACAGCTTTCCCTATATAGTTTTTGGAAGTTGATAGTCAAGATGTTCAGGGATTGATCGATCCCAACATGAGCGAGGTGTGAGCGGAGATTATCTAGGGATGGGCAGGGCATGGCTAAAAGTGGAAATGTCCATTGTCAGACCTTGGTTTATAGACTCTATCTATCTATCTGACATATAATGATGGAGGGATCTGATCTGTCACACAAGTATTTGACATCACAATCAAATATGTCAATCAAAACAACGGATATCTTAGTCACCAAAGTCTATCATTCAAGTGTATGAATTCTATGTCTTTGATTAATTTACAATTTAATAAATATTTAGTCGAAGAAATTGCAACTGTTGCTGTCAGACAGGGCCTGATCCAGACTGATTTTGAACCCGTTATAAAGGGGTTGGGCGCCATCAGTTCGGGCACCCAAATTATGAAAAAATGAATAAAAAGCTCTTATGGGAACTGTATGGTATCATCTGATAGATTTTTTTCACAAATTTGTGTGAAGTATCACCTCAGAGGCTCCTCTTTTGCACAATCTACACAGCTAAGAGGGCCCAAACTAAAACCCTGGATACGGCCCTGTCAGATACTGAGAATCTATAACATTTACAGTAGAGAAGAGGACTTCCGCAAACATGTGCAGGAAATGTTATACCGCTACATCATTTATTGATACCCATAGAGATTTAGAAGCCAGTTTTAACAGGCCTATGACACTCAAATGGGAAACGGGAGACCATCCAAACCACCACCAAACTCTTCCATATGTATTCCATGCATGACAGATTACCACCCACATAGCAAACTAGCTAAATAAGTAATCCCGCACCATTGGGATCAACTACAGAGCAGCCTGAAATGGTGTTCAACTTTAACAGAACCACTATTTTTTGCCGCCATTTCAAGGATACACTAGTATCCGCCAAATTGACAGATGTGAAAAAATATGGCATCAAAGGCAGGAGCATTGCCAATGCTGTATATCTGTGCAGCAAACATAGTTGCTCAATCTGTGAAAAGATTGACAAGAAACACATTCAACAGTTCTCACATCACTTAATGGACCTTTCCAGGTTTAGCTGTGCCCCGCCCATCACTAGCTAGGCTCCACCCACACATCGCTCGTGTTAGGATTGATCGATCCCCGAATGCCCTAATGATAAATTTCCTGAAAACTGTGCAGGTAAGCTGTTGAATATTTTGTAACTAATTTAACTGGGCGCTGGTGCTGCCATAGTCCAGTAAAATTAGTTTCAAAATATTCAACAGAATATTTATTCAATAGTAAAGATATACAAATCGTACAACAATGCATAGTCCGTCTTCAAATAAGCGTTCGTGACATACTTATCTACGTCATTCATGCCATCATAATTACGTCATTCATTATGATGTCATTCTACACGTCATGTGGTTGATTATGATGTCATATGAAAAATTGATAAAGTGGAACAGTCCATTATCATATCAAGAAATAAAACATGAGTTCCAAAGCGATCTACTAAATGTTCGAAAGTAGCAAAGCATTTCAATCTCCCACAACATGGGATCTCAGCAGTCCATCGCAGAACCATTGAAGCCCTCGATCATGATCCAGACAACCCGCAAGCAACAGCTTTCCGCAAGGAACCTGAGAAATTCTGAATTCATCAACTACATTTTATGGAGCCAATCCACATCATCCATACCAATTCGTAACATTTTTTTCTAACCTGAAAGTAGTAAAAACTCTTAACCTGTATAGTTATCTTCAAATTTAAATTCTGGGAATTCAGGTTTCAAAGTTTCAAATCGATCCCAACATGAGTAAAAAAAAAGGCTAGAATTTTGCTAGAAATGGGATGGAGAATAGCTAGAAATGGATCCCTCCGTTATAAATATTTTCAATTCTAATTATTAAAATGGTGCATTTGTCACTATATTTATTGCATATTGGTTAGAACTCTCAGTAGTGAGGCGATTAAACCCTTCAATCCTCAAATTTGTTCAAGATATTTGTAATTTTCTCAGCAAAAATGTCCATTTGCAGACCAAGAGATTGTTTTTCAAAATTTACCACTGAAATGACTGGCTCGGTTACCGAGCCAGTCATTCCAGTAATATATTTTCAAAAAATAGTCTTCTCTTGGTCTCCAGATGGAGGTTTCTCAAAACCACTGCAGAAACGATGTTTGGCTGACTTGAGGGTTAAAGGGTACATTGTAGTGTGAAATAGGGACAATTTCCAGAATTGATGTGAAAATTAGAAAAATAGCTTAAATGTGATAAATAGAATCTCAAACTCGCTGTATCATGTCAAATTTACCACACTCACTTAGTAAGATCTCATTGGGAGCACACGCAAGGTGGTTACAACCGAGATCTTACTTAGAAACTTGTGTCATAAATTTGATATGAAGGGGCAACGATTCTGAGATTGAATATCTACCTAATTTTCTTATTGTGTGCTAACAATTTTGTACCATTGAACTAAGTCTGTATTTTAAAATCCGTCCAAGTACCTGATGATACCTATATATGTATGTAATACTAAAGTTACAGGCAGCTGTTTCAAAACTATAATCATATATATATATATATATATATATATATATATATATATATATATATATATATACATATACATATTCTTCTGGTTGTATGTTAAACATATTAATATAATTTATTTATTATACACATTTCTTGGGAGTGAGAAATCTTGTGAGTGAGAAATCCTTTTATTCTCATATCGTATATTTATAGATATTGTCTTTCCATCCATGATGTTCTGTATAGTGCCTTGTCATTCGTGAGGACAGATATTTAGATCCTGCCCATTATGGAAAACGACCCATAAAATTGTTGTTCTTTAAACCATTAGCCATCAAATTTTTAAAGAAAATTTTGATTTTCTCATAGAAAATGTTCATTTGCATACCAAGGGAAAACTATTTTTGAAAATTCATCACTGGAATGACTGGCTCAATTATCGAGCCAATCATTACAGTGGTAAATTTTCAGAAATACTCTTGGTCTGTAAATGGACATTTCTCAAGAGCACTGCAAAACCCATATTTGGCTTGAATGCTAAATGGTATGGTCAAGCTAGTCAAAAGTAGTGTCTACAGCGGTCTTGAGAAATGTTCATTTGCACGCCAAGTGAAACCTTTGAAAATTTGGCAGTGGTAAATTTTTTTCAAATGTCCTATTTGGCTGCAAATTGACATTAAATGAGCAAAATTTTGGATATTTATTTTGTACTAATCGTGTCCATTAAGTGGTCTCACTTATTTAGATTGTTATTTTCTATGAGAGAGTAATCATCTCCCTTGGTGCCTGTGATGAATGCAAGGTTGAAGAAATTGTTCAATTTATTTTACCCGGTACTCACTTTATATTCCTGACTGTAATCCTTATTGCTACCACAATCTCTTCTGAAGCGTTGATATTTTCATAAAATTTCATAGTACTCTGCTTGATCTAACAAGGACTATAGCAAAGCAAAATTATATGTTTTAGCTCAACTTGTCTAAAAGATCATGTGAGCCTGTCTAAAATGTCATGTGAGCCTACGGTGCCATTGTGACTGTCCATCGTCTGACCATATTTTCCTTTATGCGTCTTCTCAGGAATCACTGGATCGATTTTAAACAAATTTGGCAGGAAGCATCCTATATCATGGAAATCCAATATTGTTCAAATGAAGCTGATTGGTCATTTCATTTGCATCCATTTTGGATTTTGTTTAGAAACACATTTAAAGTGTCAGTGACATGACCCAAATAAGTTTGCGAAATCCTTTTACTTCAGACCAAAAGTTTTATGTATGACCTCCAAATCTTTGCAATCGGAACTTAAACTTCTGTGCTTTGTTCAGAAATGTTTGTATTCCGAGCATAAATTTTCATGATTCTGGTTTAAATATTGATGTCACAGGTGAGAGGTACCAATGCTTTTTGGGCTTCAATCAGTAATTTAGCGTAAAAACAGATCTAGATTGCTATTTAACCCTTTAATGGTAAAATTTGGTCAAGAAAATTTTAATATCGTCCTATTGATTGTCCATTTACAGGCCAAGAGAAAACATTTTTTGAAAATTCATCACTGGAATGATTGGCTCGGTTATCGAGCCAGTCATTCCAGTGGTAAATTTTCAAAATTTTTATTTTCTTGGTCTGTAAATGACAGTCCACAAGACCATAACAGGCTGGGTTTGGCCGGTATGAGCATCAAAGGGTTAATAAAGGTCATATTTATTGAATAATTAACTCTTCTTTTCAGTAACAATCAGTATATTATATTTATTTTAATAATATAGAATATAATTTTATACCTCATCTATGAGTGCGTCTTTTATATATCAACCCAGTCTTAACGAGTTAACACTCAAATGGGCCAAAAATTGCTTCGGCATTGGTCTTAAGTAATTTCCATTTGCAGAACAAGAGAAAACTATTTTTGAAAATTTACCACGGGGAATGGAAAATTTTCAAAAAAATCTCTGCAAATGGACATCTATATGAGAAAATTTAAATATCTTGAAACAAATTTGTGTGTTAAAGCTCAACCATTGAGTTAAAATAATGTATTGCTCCCAGCATGTTACTGGTATCGATTAAAATTCATGTCCGTTTTTGGTAAAAAAATCATTAGGATACCAGATGTTAATACCTTTACCGTCACCCAGGTGGGTGGGTGGGTGAGTGAGTGAGAGAGTGTGGGAGTGCTTGTGTGAGTTCCTGAGTGTGTGGGTGAGTGCGTGCGTGAGTGGATGGGTATGTGAGTGAGTGCATGAGTGAGAGCATGAGTGAGTGCATGTGTGAGTGTGTGACTATGTGCATGAGTGAGTGAGTGCATGCGTGAGTGCGTGCGTGAATGCGTATGTGAGTGGGTGAGTGATTGCGTTCGTGAGTGAGTGCATGAGTGAGTGATTGGCTGTGTGCATGTGTGAGGGCGTGTGTGTCTGAGTGCATGCGTGAGTCAATGCGTCAGTGCATGCGTGAGTGCGTGTGTGAATGAGTGTGTGCGTCCATGAGGGTGTCAGTGAGTGCGTGAGAGGGTGGTGGGTGGGTAGGTGGGTGGGTGGGGGAGTGTAGGAGTGCGTGCATGAGTGCCTGAGTGTGTGGGTGAGTACGTGCATACATGAGTGATTGCGTTAGTGAGTGAGTACGTGAATGAGTGAGTGAGTGTGTGAGTGCGTGTGTCAGTGCATGTGTGAGTGCGTCCATGAGGGCATGAGTGAGTGCATGAGTGGGTGGGGGGAGGGAGGGGTGAGTGAGTGGGTGCGTGGGTGGGTGAGTGAGTCGGTGGGTGAGAGTGATTCAATTTATTTGGGTAATTTTTGGTAGCAAAATATCATAATGCCAGTATCTTGGACCCTGGCAGATGAGAGAGGGAGAGGGTAGTCGAGTGGGAAGCGAAGAGGGAGGGGTCAGAGGGAAAGTTAGGGGGGAGAGGGGTAGGGAGGTGGAGAGGGATAGGGGTGAGTGCCTGAGTGTGTGAGTAAGTGGGTGAGTGCGTGAGTGTGTATGCATTAGTGCGTGCATGGGTACGTAAGTGGTACGTGAGTGAGTGGGTGGGTGGGTGGGTGGGTGGGTGGGTGGGTAAGTGAGTGAGTGAGTGAATGAATGAATGCGTATGTGAGTGGGGAGTGGGTGAGTGATTGGCTGTGTGCATGTGTGAGGGCGTGTGTGTCTGAGTGCATGCATGAGTCAATGCGTCAGTGCATGCGTGAGTGCGTGTGTGAATGAGTGTGTGCGTCCATGAGGGTGTCAGTGAGTGCGTGAGAGGGTGGTGGGTGGGTAGGTGGGTGGGTGGGGGAGTGTAGGAGTGCGTGCATGAGTGCCTGAGTGTGTGGGTGAGTACGTGCATACATGAGTGATTGCGTTAGTGAGTGAGTACGTGAATGAGTGAGTGAGTGTGTGAGTGCGTGTGTCAGTGCATGTGTGAGTGCGTCCATGAGGGCATGAGTGAGTGCATGAGTGGGTGGGGGGAGGGAGGGGTGAGTGAGTGGGTGCGTGGGTGGGTGAGTGAGTCGGTGGGTGAGAGTGATTCAATTTATTTGGGTAATTTTTGGTAGCAAAATATCATAATGCCAGTATCTTGGACCCTGGCAGATGAGAGAGGGAGAGGGTAGTCGAGTGGGAAGCGAAGAGGGAGGGGTCAGAGGGAAAGTTAGGGGGGAGAGGGGTAGGGAGGTGGAGAGGGATAGGGGTGAGTGCCTGAGTGTGTGAGTAAGTGGGTGAGTGCGTGAGTGTGTATGCATTAGTGCATGCATGGGTACGTAAGTGGTACGTGAGTGAGTGGGTGGGTGGGTGGGTGGGTGGGTAAGTGAGTGAGTGAGTGAATGAATGAATGCGTATGTGAGTGGGGAGTGGGTGAGTGATTGCGTTAGTGAGTGTATGAGTGAGTGCATGAGTGAGTGATTGGCTGAGTGCATGCGTGAATGCGTGCGTGAGTGAGTCCATGCGTGAATGAGTGTGTGCGTCCGTGAGGGTGGGTGGGTGGGTAGGTGTATGTGTGGGTGGGTGGGTGGGTGAGTGTAGGAGTGCGTGCACGAGTGCTGAGATGTGAGTGATTGTGTTAGTGAGTGAGTACGTGAATGAGTGCGTGTGTCAGTGCACGCATGAGTGTGTGCGTCCGTGAGGGTGTGAGTGAGTGCATGAGTGAGTGAGTGCGTGCGTGCATGGGTGCGGGTGGGGGGAGGGAGGGGTGGGTGGGTGGGTGGGTGCGTGGGTGGGTGGGTGAGAGTGATTCAAGTTATTTGGGTAATTTTTGGTAGCAGAATATCATAATGCCAGACGAGAGAGGGAGAGGGTAGTTGAGTGGGAAGCGAAGAGGGATGGGCCAGAGGGAAAGTGAGTGGGGAGAGGGATAGGGAGGTGGAGAGGGATAGGGGCGAGTGCCTGAGTGTGTGAGTAAGTGAGTGCGTGAGTCTGTGCATGCATTAGTGCGTGCATGGGTACGTGAGTGGTACGTGAGTGTGGGTGCCTGAGTCAGTGAGTGAGTGAGTGAGTGAGTGAGCAAGCGAGCGTGCATGCGTATGTGCATGAGTGAGTGCGTGAGTGAGTGCATGCGTGAGTGCGTATGTGAGTGGGTCAGTGCGTGCGGGAGTGATTGCATTAGTGAGTGAGTGCATGAGTGAGTGAGTGAGTGAGTGAGTGGATTGGTGAGTGCGGGCGGGCGGGCGAGCGAGCGAGTTAATCGAATAATCACTCAAGCAGTCAATCAATCAAATACAAATTGACGCTGACACTATCATGGGGAGGTAGTAACATGTAAATTTTTAATTAATCTATATGCAAATTAATTAAACCTTTGTGAGAATGGAGGCTCATTAGGAGAAAGAAATTTATTTCGGTAATTTTTGGTAGCAAATTTTCAAAATGCCATTATCTGGCACCCTGGGAGAAGAGAGAGGGAGAGGGAAGGGAAGAGGAATGGGTCAGTGAGTCAGTCAGTCAGTGAGAAAGGGTGGTCAATTATCTGAATCCTGAAATGCCAGTTAGTTATTCGCTTTTTCCCAGCCTCCGTATTCAGATGACCTATGCACAGTCAAATTCTAACAACATTACATTTGTTTGCATTAGATTTGGTAAATTCTCTGAAGCCTGAGAAGCCAGTTACTTATTGGCTTTCACCCAGCTCCTTATTCAGATGAACTATTTCTAGGTTACATGACCTAAAAATTTTAATGTGGCTCAATGCGCAGTCAGATTCTAACAACATTACATCTGTTTGCATTGGATTTGGTTAATTCTCTGAAGCGTAGGAAGCCAGTTACATATTCGCGTCTTTACAGCTCCTTATTCAGATGACCTATTTCTATGTCACGTGAACTAAATTTTTTAATGTAGGCCAATCCGCAGTCAAAATCTAACAACATTACATGTGTTTTCATTGGATTTGGTAAATTTTCTGAAGACTGAGAAGCCAGTTACTTATTCGCTTTTTCCCAGCTCCTTATTCAGATTACCTATTTCTAGGTCAGATGGCCTAAATCTTTTAATGTGGCTCAATGCGGAGTCAAAATCTAACAACATTACATCTGTTTGCATTGGATTTGGTTAATTCTCTGAAGCGTAGGAAGCCAGTTACGTATTCGCGTCTTTACAGCTCCTTATTCAGATGACCTATTTCTATGTCATGTGAACTAAATTTTTTAATGTAGGCCAATCTGCAGTCAAAATCTAACAACATTACATGTGTTTGTATTGGATTTGTTCAATTTTCTGAAGCCTGAGAAGCCAGTTACTTGTTCGCTTTTTCCCAGCTCCTTATTCAGATGACATATTTCTAGGTCATATGTAGGCTTGCACGATATTGTCCTAGGCGGTATCGCGATATATCGTGGTGAAAAAAATCGCGATATTTCGATATCGTACAGCCTGTTTTAAGGTATATGAAATCACGGGGTGAATTGGTCTTGGGTTGAGATGGTGTGGGTTATGTAGCCGTATCGGTTTTGCTCCGAGTTTTCATATCAGATTTAGCTGGATGACTTCTAATTGGTAAATTAAAAAAAAACTTGAAATCCAGTCGCCAAGATGCTTAAACTAAGACCGATCGTTAATAACACGAAAATAGGACACAATTAATAATTTCTTGCCGCCTTACCCATTGGCTTAATGTAATCCATCATTGCGGTAGTGAAATTATTATATTGGACAACCTAAATATTGTGTACTCTGTTAAAATCATCGTTTATTACATGAAAATGAATCCTAAAATTTGGCATTTCATCTCGTCTTTGTAAAAATATACAAATCACGTGATATTAGGAATGTACTTTAGATCCATTGACATCTAATGTTTAGATCTGCTCCAAATTTATCGAGTACCCGGTTAATAATAATAGTTAGCCTTCAGAAACATCTCGGATAGTTCACCTTACTTGCTAAAGCGTGTATATCATCTCATTTAGCTATCACATTTGTGAACGCACCACCCTCGCCTCCAAAACCAGGAGAGCGAGCAAAATCACGTGATTTATATATTTTACAAATAATAGTTAGCCTTCAGAAACATCTAGGATAGTTCGCCATGCTTGCTAAAGCGTGTATACCATCTCATTTAGCTATCACATCTGTGAACGCACCACCTCTCGCCTCCAAAAACAGGAGAGCAAGCAATATCACGTGATTTATATATTCCCGCGGTGTCATTTAATGTCAAATTTTGGATTAATTTTGATTTTATAAACCATGCTTATTACAAAACATGCAATATTTATAGTTTCCCACATAATAATTTCACTCCCGCGATCATGGTTTTGAGGTATACAGTAAGGCAGCAAGAAATTATACCGGTAAATTGCGTTGAATTTTCGTATTAATGTCGTCTTTTAAAGTAATTTTAGAGAATGAACTTCAACTTTTGTTACCTATTCCTAGTATAATCCCACCCCTTTCTCAGAGATGTTGGTTTGGAAATAAATTGAACAGCGTGCCGTAATAGACACCTATGCTACAAATAGACAGAATACAGCATGACAGTAAAATTTTGGTGATATTTCGATTCTTTCAAAATCACGTAAAAAATCGTGGCTGGAAAAAAATATCGCGATTTTCGATAATATCGGATAATCGGGCAAGCCTAGTCATATGACCTAAATCTTTTTAATGTGCCTCAATGTGCAGTCAGATTCTAACAACATTACATGTGTTTTCATTGGATTTGGACAATTCTCTGAAGTGTAGGAAGCCAGTTACTTATTCGCTTCATTCCAGCTCCTTATTCAGATAACATATTTCTAGGTTACGTGACCTAAATTTTTTAATGGAGGTCAATGCGCAGTCGAATTCTAACAACATTGCATGTGATTGCATTAGATTTGGTAAATTCTGTGAAGCCTGAGAAGCGAGTTACTTATTCGTGTTTACCCAGCTCCTTATTCAGATGACCTATTTCTAGGTTACATGACCTAAAAATTTTAATGTGGCTCAATGCGCAGTCAGATTCTAACAACATTACATGTGTGTTCATTGGATTTGGCCAATTCTGTGAAGGATAGGAAGCCAGTTACTTATTCGCTTCATTCAAGCTCCTTATTCAGATGACCTATTTCTAGGTCACGTGACCTCAATTTTTTATTGTAGGTCAATGCACAGTCGAGTTTTAAAAACATAACAAGTCTTTGCAGTGGATTGGTCAATTTTCTGAAGCGTGAGTAGCAAATTACTTATTCAATTTTTTCCCAGTTCCTTATTCAGATAACCTATTTCTAAGCCATACATACATATCTACATATTTGCGTTTTCCTGAATAAGGAACTGGGAACTGGGAATAAGGAGCCAACTTCACGTCCGAATAAGGAACTGGGAACTGGAAATAAGGAACCAACTTCACGTCCGAATAAGGAACTGGGAACTGGGAATAAGGAGCCAACTTCACGGACCTTAAAAACAACGACATTGTCATTAAACCTGCCGACAAAGGATCTACTACTATAATTATTCTTAAAGACAACTACATCCGTGAAGCGCATCATCAACTCAGTAATCCAAAAATTACCAAAAATTAGATGAACCACTCTGGCAAAGTAACTGCCACAATTTTAATGAAATTCTCCAAAATATGGTTGATAACAAGAGTTTAACGCAAAAGCAGTTTAAATATCTCTGCAAAACGAGACTCAAAACCACATACATTCTATCTGTTAACCAAAATTCATAAACTAATTGATTCTTGGTCAGATCCTATGATACTACCAGGACAACCTATAATATCAGATTGCCGTTCTGACGCCTATAGAATCAGTGAAATCATTGATTATCATCTACAACCAATTGCGAATAGACATTTCAGCTTCTTGAAAAATACTGAAGACTTTCTATCGCAGGTCTCTGAGATCTCGATACCTCCAAATTCACTTTTGATTGCACTTGACATCGATGCTATGTACACGAACATTGACATCGAAAAGGTCTGAATTCTGTCCGTAAAGCATTTGAAAAATACCCGGATAATAATAGGCTCACTGGCGAAATATTAGCTCTCTTAGAGCTAAGCTTAAAGGGCAATGATTTTGAATTCGCAGGTGAAACATACCAACAAATTTGCGGCTGCACAATGGGTAAACGTTTCAGTCCATGTTTTGCCAACATCTATGTAGCAGAGTGGGAGGAGGATGCGCTTAGCAAATGTCCGAAACAACCGCTCTTTTGCCGCACGTACATTGATGATATTTTCATTATTTGGCATCATACAAAGGAAGAATTTAATGAATTTTTCGCCATTTTGAAAAATCATGACCCGAATATCAAGCTAAAAGCCAATATTGACCATATGTTCGAAGACTTTTTAGATGTAATGCTATACACCTGGCGACAACTGGCCACCTTGATTACAAAGTATATTTTAATGTCCAGAAGTAAATTAGAGAATGCATTTATCTATATATTTTAACAATAATTTTCTTCTGGACATTGACACACTTTCGCTGAACAGTATTGAAACACAGACTGTCGAATGTACTGCCGTAAATACGCCCTAAGTGCATGCTTGCGATTTCAGAGCTGGAGGACAAATGAATATTTGCACGTGCAAGCAGATTGGTTTTGTTTGAGAAATCCTGGCTTGTGCAGACAATAGACTAAACGAATATGGCGTCCAATAGTTACAACGATTATGTAGTCAAGGCAATGCATGCTGGGTAGCCTTTACACGCCGGGTAGCATTGCATGCTGGGTAAATTGAACAGGCATCTCATATCTCGTGCAAGTGTCTATATTTAATGGAACACGAGCGCTTTAATCTACCTGGTTATTCAATCGCTCGGGACTTTCAAATTATACCTACTGAACAACCACCTCTCTCTAATACCGCTGAAGAAACTGATAAACAAAGGAAACTTAGGCCTGTTTTATAAGTCAAATGACGACTGGTTGATTTATACAGTAGATTTATTTTGGCACAGCGCAAGAGAAGTTTGACTTATAAATCGGGCCTTAGAGAATCATTTTGGATTAAGCAATTAGAAACAAAATGGCCGAGGGGCATAAATGTGGACCCAGGTCTTGCTAATCAGTGTGAACTAATTCCATCACTCTGACATACAATCGAAAGAATGTTGTTGAACTTTCCAAAATTTTGAAAGATGAATATCATAAATTACAGGATAATTTAAGACAATCTCTCAACTTGCGTCCAGTAATAGCATTTAAGAAAAGTCCGAATCTACGTCATATATTGGTAAAATCGAAATTAACCGGACAAACATTGCCACCATTTTAAAGGCCATAACGCCTCTATAAAACAAAAATAACAAATCTCAAGCAATAAAATAAATAAAAAAATATTTTCAAATTCTTTGAAAATTCTGAGCCAGCACATTAACCATATTATTGCCTGCCGGTCGGTCTGTCTGTCAGCTGAACATGAGATGCTCGCCATTGGATATCCAGCATGAACTCTCTGATCAGTTCTTTGGGGTCAGGATTGCAGAGGGGAGTGGGTTCACTCATGGCGCCCTCTAAAGAGCAGTCAACTGACACAGAGATAGGTATGTGAGTACTCTCGATCGTGAGAGTCTCCGTAGGATGAGTCTTGATACCATCTAGGAGTTCTTTGAAGTCGTAAACTATGAGGTGTGGGTATGGAACAGTCCGAACTCGTTTAGGGACGCTTGGGCAGCGTTTTATACAGCACTCCCACTGTACCACAAGCGTGCATCCAGAGGCTCTCAGCTTCTCTCTCAGGACTGTCTTGCAGTATCTTTGTTCGGCATCCTCACCTCGCTGGTGTTGCGGACACCCATGCCAGTGACAGCCATGGAACTGGTAAACGGTGTTGGTGGTCGGATCATAACCATCTACGGGAGCACCCTAGATCCAATGATCGCCACCGTGCCCACACTACATGGTGTATGTGTACACCTCTGTTTCTCGACTCATACTCTATCCAACGAGTAGCCACTGAACTGGATGGTTGGGGCGGATAGGCTTTCTCATACGCAGACTGTGTCGCCAGGACACACAATTTTTGTTTTGCCGCCTGTACAGTGATCAGCGTGGTGTTGAAGATTGCATGCCTGTGTAAACCTCTGCTGACAGTGACTGCAGACTAGTGTATGTGCCAGCTTGGAGATGTTCTTGATGTAGAAGGCGTGGTGGTCCCACACTCCGATGGTCATGGTGTCACGGTAGTGAGCCACTTGCCTGACCATGTGCCAGGTGGCCCCTTCGGTTGGTTCATACACGCAAATCCCGATCTTGGCGAAGAACTCTACCCTGTCCAGCTGATCCAGTGAGGTCTTGTGGACATCAGGTACTGTCTTGCCGTAGAAATGTGTGGCAAGCTCTCGTGCAGGAGCTGTACTTCTATCAGCTTTCGCTCCTCGGTGAACTGCTAGACATCTCCAGAGACACAGGCCATCCCTGTAGGTGTCAAGGGCAGTCATACTCTTCTTCTGTCATAGCCAGTCTGGGAGGGGGCCTGTTCCAAGCAGAGGTTGGCGGTCGATGACAGCCCTGACCTCAATGTTGATTGATCGAATGAAAGCCCACTTGGTGTTGGGTCGATCGATATTGTGTGTCGAGGCGGGCTTGCTCTCTTGCTGCCACCCAGTCCTGAGCTGCTCCTATCGTGTTAGCCACAGGCTCCCTGGAGCATTCTTGTGGAAGAGCATCACCCTACCGTCTTCGATTTGACGGATGCGATAGGTATGGGTGTAGTGGAGGTAGGTGTTCTGGACAGTCTGCTGGATCTTTTGCATAATCTGGCCTGTGAGGTCTCCTTCTAGACCTCTGAAGAATGTCTAGCATACTGACCGGCGTCCTCTATCCTCTGTCTCCCTTTCGCTGAGACGCTGGTCGAGAATGTGTTTGCCTTCTCGCCTTATGCTCCGGGCTAAGGGTTCAGACCTCGGCCCCCTTATGCTCCGGGCTGGGTTCAGATCTCGGCATCGCTTAGCGATCCTGCGTTGGAGTGAAGCGCTCCTGTGGATGGGCCGCTATCCACCTCTCTACAGTCTTGGCTCGCAAGCTAGCAGTCACCTCCTCGTCCAACTGACGAAGCTCACATATCCGCTGCGCTTTATTGTGGGGATTCCAAGGATCATCTTTGGTAAGCACTGGAAACCTTCCCATCTTCATTGCTCAGGAGAGTCGCTTCTGCCACTCCTCGGCATGGATCTGTCCGATCATCTGGAGCAGGTCAGCTTTCTTGGCCTTAGAATAGCCTCTAAAGCCGAATTGCTTTGCAATAGCGCGGAACTGTGCAACAATAATCATGGTGTATATCCCTGTGGATGCGTCTCTAAATGGGCGCTCAGATGTGTGTGGGGAGGCGGTGCGATGCATGCCCCCTGGATAGGATAGTACGCGTGTGTGTATAAAGCCCTATGAGAGAGGTATGGCTAAGTCCGTAAGAACACGTAGAACGCATGCGCACGCGTCAGATCCACGTGTCAGTATTCTGAGTGTATGCTTATATTGTACCGAGAAATCACTTCATTCTCGGCGTTCTTGGCACCAATTAGGACCGGAATGAAGCGAGAATTTCAAAACTGTTTACCATTTTAAAATCGGACCGGAAATGGATGAGTTATCCACAAATGGTAATAGCGAGATCTGAACCTGTGATTTTAAGTTTGCTAATAAACACAAAACAATGATCTCACGCCTTATCTACCTCGGCCATGTATGTATTAGTAATTATAGCTGATAAGTTATGTGTTCTCATTGCTGTTACTGTGTTATCTCGAAGTGACATCAGACTGATAAGCGCAGTAACCGCAATACTTACGCTCAGAGATAAGATTACTAAGAGGCGAGATTTTAGTAGTGTTGCAGTGGGTCAATCAATAGAGTATTGCATAGGATTCCCAGGAGGCAGACTGGGGTTCAAATCCGCTCAAAAGACCTCGCTAGAACTTACCTGAAATTTCCAAGCTAGGTAAGATGCTAGGCCGGGGTAATATGACCAGGTTAGATAGACCCACCCTGACACTCTCCAGTGCGGGGTAAAAGCACCACAGACACACACACCAGCCGACTGGAATAGCAACAGGGTGGGGTAGGAGATAGGTGGGGTAGGATAGGTAGGATAGGTAGAAAAGTGTCCCACAGATAGAAAAACCTCCTCAGGATACCGGTCAGAATAAGAAAGGCCGGCCACTGGCCGGTATCCTGAGTGGGGTCTGACTGGCACAATTTAGTTTTCCTTGTTGCAGTGGTTGGTGATGGTGGAGGTGGTGGTTATGGTAGTGGTGGTGTTTGTGCTGATAGTGATTCTTGCAATTTGCTATTGTTGTTTGTTCTTTTGGTCGTGTTGCTGGTTGAAATTGTTATTGCAATGATGGTGGGTCTATGTCTTACAACAGCTTCAGCGCCATGACTGGTTGTAGCTCTTACTGTTGGTCGTCCTGTCGTTGCTAGCAGCGGCATCCGTGGCCGTGGTGTCAGAAGCGATGGTGGCCACGGCAGCGGCAATGGTGTGTGCGTGCATGCATGTATGTGCTGTGTATCGAGGGATGTGGGTATAGTATAGTTGCCTTTCACCAAACCACAATACTTTTATTTCTAAAACCAGTACATGAAAATGCTTACACATTGCCCTATGCGCCCTTATTATATTAGGAATTCAAATCAGTGCGATTTTATAAAATCTCGGTGCAGGTTACAAAGGCACTCAGTAGACTAGACCTTACTATTTGCCTTGCACAAGTATCTTTGATATGCAAATAAACTAATTGTATTGAGTCCACACACAGGTCGATGACATCAGTGTTATTGGCGTTTTCAAAATGTCTTGGAGTTCGTGCAAGGTGGCAAAACTTGTTTAAGAGATGAGAATAACTACACATTTAGATACAATTTTGTGTGGATATTTATCCTGGATGGGATAGAACAACGTAATTATAAACATATTTATCTAATTTTTGTGTCCTCTGTTCGTGATTTCTCTGTATATTATGTGACGCGAAACTTTGATATCAGGGTGCTCGCTAGATGTCTTACACACGAGGCATCAAAAAGTGAATGGGGATGAATTTAGATTTGGCGATTCCTTTTATTAGGCTGGAAGTGTGGGGAAAAGAAAATGGCCACCGCAAAACAAAACGGCAGACGATTACTTGATACAAATTGCAAACATGAATAATTAATTCACTTACTTTTTTTACTAAAAAATGTCTTAATTTCATAATGACACTTCAGCTTTAAAGTTTGTTCAAGGGAAGTGATCTGTAAAAAAAATCAAAATGTAGCGTTTGGCGGTCATATTGGATTTGTTATTTGATGGATTTTGAGTCCGAAATTGGTTTTATATGTTTGTGGGTATTCTGATTTCATATTTGCCATTTTTGAAAGTGTCGGATAAATTGTTTGGCGGCCATCTGGATCTTTTTCCTGCCAAAAACACCCACACTAAAGCAATGGGAAATTAAAAATGTCTTCTCGGGAACCACGGGACTGATTTCAAATATATTTGGCAGGATGCACTCGTAGGGCATAGGGGTCCATGCTTGTTCGAGCAAAGCCAATTGGCCAATTTGGCTGGTGGCCATTTTGGATTTTGGCCGATTTTTAAAAATGTTTTAAAATCTCCGAAATCGCTTGGGGGATCAATTCAAAACGCATGAAAAAGCATCTAGAACAAGAGCTGCACCAAGTTTGTTCAAGGGAGCTTGATCGGCCAAATGGCATGGTGGCCACCTTGGATAACCTATTTTTGCCAAAACAACTTTAGAACCACTGAATGGATTGGGCCAAAATTTGGGAGATATGATTAGGCACTGAGTGCCATTTAAGTTTGTTCAAGGGAAGGAGCTAGGTAAAAAACATGGCCACAGTGGACCAATCAAGATGTAGCATGTTTGGTGGCCATATTGGACTTGCAAAAATGTCCACAAACTCATTTAAAACTACTACTAAACAACCCACCAACAATTTTGACAAAAATTTATAGTGCTCCAGGTGAGCGACACGGCCCCTTGTGCCTCTTGTGTAAGAATAATTGTGATTACTTGATTAATCAGCCTAGGTACACATTACCCAGACATAAAAACAAAGGCATATCAATGAGGAAAGTGGTAATAACTACGTCTGTTTCATGGGTGTGGTGCGGCTACATGGAAGTGGTGACCTTTCCCTGCCATGTTGATTCCTATGGGTTCCATGGTGTAGTTGGTGAATCCAGTGGCCCTCCTCCTGGTTCATCCAAGTGGTGGATTCTGGGTCAGAGGAGAGCACTTGTATGATATAGAAGCTCATGTGCCTGTTGGTGTGATTGCATTGGTTGAAATGCTTGATATGGGTTTGTTATATCATTCACTTTTGTAAAGGTTGGAGAACTTTTGTAAAGGTTGGAGATCAAGCGGTGTTAATGTATTCTGATTTTAAGTGCCTGAGCCTTTCTCCTACATATTGTTTGGTCATTTCGAAAATTATTTGACTGAAGGTTGTAGCTGCTTATGTGTAGCAGAGCTATTGCCACCCAGTTAATCCCCAGTGTTCTCATATAGGTGGAAGATAGCACTGTTACACCAGAGATTGACCTAGTCCATCAAGCAATATATTGGCATCAGTCACAAATGACCACTCTGAAGGTTTTGTACCAAAAACCATCAGAACCCCAAAACAGGTTTTTAACCAAAAACCCCCACCAACACCCCCAGAACTGCCAAAACCACAACCACCAAAGTGCCCAACTTTCAACCCACCAAAACCTCCAAACCAAAACCGTCAACCAAAAAGGTTAACCCCCCCCCCCACACTTATTCCCATATTTGGTCACAACATGCATCCAATCTTGTTTGACCCTGCTGGCAGGCATAAAAAGAGCGAACAACCAATGCTCAAATCATTCAGACGGGATCTCACAAAGCTAAGACCAAGCATCAGGCTTGCATTTCACAGTCAGTCTGCTCTAGTCTTAACGACGTTATTACAGTCAATGAGGAAAATCAAAATGGTGTTTAGAAATGTTCATTTGCAGGCCAAGAGAAGAAAATCTTAAAAAATATATAGGAGCGTGATGCTCGAGCCAGGCATTCTAGTGATACATTTTCAAAGTCTTCACTTGGCGTCTAAATAGACATACATTCGTTGAGTACAATGCCAATTTTCGTGATCGATCAAATTAAAGAGCAATTAAATGGTAGGTTTTAAAAGACTATGCAATAGAAATTATTCACGATTATTCGATTATTAGTCCCCTACTGGTAAAACCAGGGGGGGGGGGGACTATAGGTTTGCACTCCGTCTGTCGCAGTTGGTTTTCCGCACTTTTCCCCCACAGTTCTTCAAGGTATTTAACTGAGAATTGGTATATTGCTTTGTTATGAGAAGTTACAGACCAAGTTCGAGTTTCATGTGTATGCGTAAATCTTTGATGGAGTTATGCCCCCTTTCGACTTAAGCAATACGAAAAATATCAGCTTTCTGCACTTTTTTTCGTACTCCATGATATATAAGCGAAAATCGGTGCATCGCTTTAGTATAAGGAGTTACTGAAGAAGTTTGAGTTTCAGACATTTTGGTCAATTTTTCATGGAGTTATGCCCCCTTTCGTCTTATGAAATACGAAAAATATTAGTTTTCCGCACTTTTTTCGCAGTCTTTCAAGATATTATACTGAGAATTGCTACATTGCTTTGTTATGAGAAGTTACAGACCAAGTTCGAGGTTCAGGCGTATGCGTAAATTTTTGATAGAATTATGGCCCCCTTTTGACTTAGGAAACGTGAAAAATATCAGCTTTCCGCACTTTTTTTCCCACTCCTTCAAGATATTTAAGGAAAAATCAGTACATTGCTTTAGTATAAGGGGTTACAGAGCAAGTTCTAGTTTAAGACATTTTCGTCAATTTTTCATGGAGTTATGCCCCCCGTTCGACTTATGAAATACAAAATATATTATTTTTTCCACACTTTTTTCGCAGTCTTTCAAGATATTATACTGAGAACTGCTACATTGCTTTGTTATGAGACGCTACAAACCATGTTGGAGTTTCAGGGATATGCGTAAATTTTTGATGTCGACTTAAGGAATACGAAAAATATCAGCTTTCCGCACTTTTTTTCGCACTCCAACATATTTAAGCGAAGATCGGTACATCACTAGTATAAGGAGTTACAGAGCACGTTCGAGTATCAGACATTTTCGTCAATTTTTCACGGAGTTATGCCCCCTTTTGACTTATCCAATACAAAAAATATTAGTCTTCCGCCCTTTTTCTCGCAGTCTTTCAAGATATTCAACTGAGAATTGGTACATTACTTTATTATGAGAAATTACAGACCAAGTTCCGGTTTCAGTCATTTACGTCATTTTTTGATGGAGTTAAGTCCCCTTTCGACGTTTGAAATACAAACATATCAGCTTTCAAGACTTTCCTTCTTCACCATATATAACTGAGACTTGGTTTATTGCTATGTTATGAGAAATTACAGTTCGAGTTTCAGCTGCTTTTGACAATTTTTAATGCAATTTTTGACTGTAAATCTCTAAAGATTTATATCACCAGGGATATGTATTGCAAAGCAATACTTACAGAATGCTTGTTTAATTTCTAATCATTTAAATTCAAGATTAAAAAAAATAATCACGATTTTCGATTTAGTCATGTAGTCGTGCAAACCTAGTACAGTTGCTTGGAGGGAAAATTATAAAGGAGAATATGGTTATAAAACAAACACTAGCACGTCATACAGGTAAATAAGTTGAGCTTTATATTAAACATGATTTTAAACACAGTAAAATAGAGCATTTAACTTGAATAAATTCAAGTAATAATAATAATAATAATAATAATATTAAATATCAAAATATACAAGTTAATTTTAAAACAATTGTTCGACAATAAAATACATCCAATGTATAGATAGATGGATTGCAGTCGCGTAACCAGTAATTTTTTTCACAATGGCATTTATTGATAGCACACAGGAATAATACGCATAGGCACCTTGGCTATGTCTAATGACTTTTTTACGGTTAAATAAACATTCTATTAAATAGTTTGAAACTAATTTGACTGGGAGATGTTGCTGCCATAGGCTTCCAGTCAAATTAGTTTCAAAATATTCAACAGCTTACGTGTATATTTAGCCGTGAAACTTAAATTCTGGGAATTCCGGTTTCAAAGGTTCAAATCAATGCTAACATATGCAAAACAGTCGGTGGAGCTTTACTAGAAGTGGGCGAAGCTTTGCTAGAAGTGGGCGGAGCTTTGTTAGAAGTGGGTGGAGCTTTGTTAGAAGTGGGCGGAGCTTTGCTAGAAGTGGGAGGAGCTTTGTTAGAAGTGGGCGGAGCATTGCTAGAAGTGGGAGGAGCTTTGTTAGAAGTGGGCGGAGCATTGCTAGAAGTGGGAGGAGCTTTGCTAGGAGTGGGCGGAGCTTTGCTAGGAGTGGGCGGAGCTTGGCTATAAGTGGGCGGAGCTTTGCTAGAAGTGGGAGGAGCTTTGCTAGAAGTGGGCAGAGCTTTGCTAGAAGTGGGCAGAGCTTTGCTAGAAGTGGGCAGAATGTTGCTAGAAGTGAGGGGAGTTTGCTAGAAGTGGGCGGAGCTTTGCTAGAAATGGGCGGAGCTTTGCTAGAAGTGGGCAGAACTTTGCTAGAAGTGGGAGGAGCTTTGCCAGAAGTGGGAGGAGCTTTGCTAGAAGTGGGCGGAGCTTTGCTAGAAGTGGGCAGAACTTTGCTAGAAGTGGGTGGAACTTTGCTAGAAGTGGGTGGGTAGATTACTCTACTGTATGGATACATGTTTGATTTGATGTAAACTTTTATACATTACAGACATTAGTTTGTGAGCAATATAAATAAGGCAGATGAGTACAGAATATACAAGAGCCATGTCAGTATACTATAGACTATAGGCTTTTCAGAAAGCTAGGTTATCTCCCTTGAAGTGGTCAAAGGTGGTCATGAATATCTAAAATTTGTATCATTGAATGCCCATTTGCAGAGACAAGTGAATAGTACTCTTGAACATTTACCATTTGCATGATAACAGATTCATTCCAATAGTAGTTTCAATAATAGCCTTTTCTTCGCTTGCACATTTCTTAAGACCACCGTGACTATAAGAGGCTATTTTGGCCACTGATCCTGTAAACCGTAGACGTTTTTACAGACATGTATAGATGAGTAATTGCAGTATCACTGCTTTATAATTGTAACTGATCTGCTTAGATGATGGCTAAACTAGTCCTCCATTTTTAAGAACACTGCTGAAGCCGTGTTTGAGCGTTAAACAATTTTGTAAAATAATTTACTCATGGTTAATCTACATTTTCTTGAACATGAGGCTTCACATCATATTTGACTAATGGAGGGATTCAATCTGTCACTCAAGTATATGACGCCATAATCAATTACGCCACTTGTTAGCTGAAGTCACAATCAGAATGACATAGACGAATGTATGTCTTTGATGAATTTACAATTTAATAAACATTTAGTTCAATATTTTGAAAATAATTTTACTGGGAGCTGTTGCTGCCATTGGCAGCAACAGCCCCAAGTCAAATTACCTTCTAAATATGCAACAGCTTACCTGTATAGTTACTTTTAAATTTAGAATTCAGCTTTGAAAGTTTCAAATTGATTTCAAAAGGTGTAAAAATGTGGACAGAGCTTAGATTGAAGTGGTCTAGGCATAGCTAGAAATCAATCTCTATTTTATATATGCTGTAGATCAGTACGGATCAAAACAAAATGTCAATGATCTGAAATTAAAATACGTTAATTTTCAGCCTTGGACTGGAGGTCTTTTATGCAGGGAGATAACTGTGTTTCTTAACTTTGCCTATTACTTGCATAAAGACTTACAACACAAATCTAAATTTACTTCAATCACGCTTTCTTTCCCTCTTTCTTTTCTTTCTTTTGTGTCTTTTCTCTCGCGTTTGACAAATCATATTTGTACCCTTCATTGCGTGCAGCCATTTCTCGTTTCTTGACCGTCTTAATTACACGTGTTTGAAGTTCATTACGTGTGAACGGCCGGCTGTCCTCTTCACTCACCTCACTTCCGTCACTCTCGTACTCATCCCTAAAAATAAAGAATGATTATTAGGAATGTGTCATTACCGCACAGATGCGCATTATGACACTTGCTGGCCAAAACAGTTTCATAGACTTGTCAGAGGTGTTTTCACTCATTCAAGGAGATTTCAGGGCGCAACCTCACAATTTTCAAGGTCCTAAAACAGGATGTTATTTTAATGGGGAGGGTCTTGTCCCCAGAAAGATGCTCCTTCAGCTCTGTAGCACTTTCACTGACAAATTCCTGAAAAAGTAGATTTACGATATAAAACTTATTCTGTTGAATTTTTGGAAATTAATTTCACTGGAAGCCATTGCTGCCTTGCTTCCCGTAAAATTAATTTCAAAATGTTCAACAGTTTTCCTGTATGGTTGCCGTGAAAATGAGATATGGGGAAGTCATCAGTGAAAGGGTTAATAGCCAAGATTTGTAATGAAAAATGAAACTGTTGCTCATTGAATGTCCATTTCAGACCAAAAGAGGACTATTTTTGAAAATTTACCACTGGAATGCTTGACTGGTTCATCTATCAAGCCAGTGATTCCAGTAATAAATTTTGTATATTACTCCTCTTGGTCTGCATATGTACATTTCTCAAGACTGGCTTGAATGTTAAAGGGTGACTGGTCAAAATTGGTCAAGAAAATAGATATGTTCTCTTAAAGAATGTCCGTTTAATTGCAGGTCAAGAATATTAAAAAAAATTTAACATTGGACTGACTGGCTCGGTTACTTATACAGATAATTAGAATGAGAATACAGCATGTCAGTGCGTGAAATGATGCAGATGCTCGCGTGTAAAGCAACATACCCGACTGAAGGTGGCAAAACTGGAATCAATTGTGATGGTGCTTGTGGACCACCACCCAACAAGCTTACAGGTTTCTGATGATCAAACTTGTCCAAATCCTTTAAGAAACAAACAATCAAGACAATTTGAATGTTGAATACAGACCTCACACTATACATGTGATGAATTACCAAACTCAGGGATCATTTTAGACTACAATGATTATAACCTTTTACCATCGAGGATGGGGGGGGGGGGATAGGGGGGGGGGATAAGAGGGGGGGGGGGTAAGGCAGGGAGGGTGCAGGGTGTTTACATCAAAATGACATAGCTCCATTCTGAAAATCGAAAGGTCTGTCATGAATATTTTGAAAATAATTGGACTGGAAGACATTACTGCCTAAAGCAGCAATGTCTTCCAATCCAATTATGTTCAGAATTAATTTCTTAGATCATGTTCAAAATTGTGTTAACTAATGTGCTTCTGTGTTTTGTTTTGGAAACATGTTAACTGATTTATGAGTTGTGCTGTACATAGTATAAGACAGTCTGTCTGTCTGTCTGTCAGTCAAATTTGTTACATTTCTGACAGTGTCACCTATGTCGTAACTGTGTTGTACTTGTTTTACCAATATCATAAGATTTGACTTACTGAACCCAGTTTAATTTCATTAACCCTTTCATTGATGATTACCCCATATCTCGTTTTCAAGGCAAATATACAGGAAAACTGTTCAATATTTTAAAATTCATTTGATTGGAAGCCATTGCTGCCTAAAGCAGAAATGGCTTCCAGTCAAATCAATTTCAAAATATTGAGCAGAATAAGTTTTATATTGTAAAGAAAATACTTTTTCCGGGATTTGTCGGTGAAAGGGTTAATGTTCACATATCGTGAAATATATGATTTGTTAATTGCAAAAATTTAAAAGTCAAAACACCAAAGTTTTGTAATATGCTCACTTTGACCTTGTAACGGCAAGGTCATAATGCTGACAATGCAAATAGGAGAATAGGTTAATAACTACTTATTGAGAACAGTAGTTTCGTACTTAAGTCTGACACTTGATTACTTTTTTGTGTAATCCAGAAAGTCTGAATGGTCTGAGATTATTTTGTGGGCCCCTTTTATACCCTTTTTGGCGGCCTTTAGTGGGTGGCTTTGTGGTTGTGCGCATGTGTCTGCGCATGCACAGCCGGAGGGTGGGTGGATGGTCTGGCAGTCTGGGGGCTTGACGGCCTGGCGGCTTGGCCAACTGTCACAGATCCTATACAGTGCTAAAAAAGTGTATATAAATGAAATAAACTTATGCAAGCAGGAAAC
Organism: Chaetoderma sp. LZ-2023a; assembly: GCA_034401795.1. NCBI lineage: Eukaryota > Metazoa > Mollusca > Caudofoveata > Chaetodermatida > Chaetodermatidae > Chaetoderma > Chaetoderma sp. LZ-2023a. Next base: position 124,788,068 of record CM067359.1, read on the forward strand.
GCTATAAAGTCTGAATCATGCCCTCATAAATAAACTGAGGACATTAACCCCTAATCGCAGAAATGGTCTTATACACCCCTGCCATAAGAACACCGCATCCGACCACCACAAGTTCCCTACCCCAAAGCCCTGCACCCCCACCCCCAAACAATAGCCCCCCCAAGCCACCCCCAACAATAGAACAAAAATGGTCAAAGGCCGCCAAAACCGCCAGGACCGTCAAAAAGCTGCCAAAAAAGCCACCAAGCCGCCAGACCACTCACCCACCCTCCCACATACGCACAACCACAAAGCCGTCCACTACAGGCCGCCAACACGAGGCCGCCAAAAAGGGTATAAAAGGGACCCACAAAACAAGCCCAGACCATTCCAACTTTCTGGATTACAGAAAAAAAGTAATCAAGCATCAGGCTTAAGAACCAAACTACTGTTCTCAATAAGTGGTTATTAACCTGTTGAATGATCGCTATGAATACTGCTAACGAAAACTTAAAAGTACCAGAGGTTGAGATAGTTATGCCCTCCATTTCAGGGCTAACTATTGACTCAATCGACATTGAATTACTGAAGGAGCCGTCCAAGACTGATGTCACCAACACAGTGACACCACTAGATGCCACCGGCTCTAGCTCAATGGAACCACAGCTCTAGGTCCCTGTACGTGACACAAAACGTAGAAGGATAGAGGAGCCCAAAGAAGCCCTCCCCTCTATAAGCCGCCAAAAACCGCTGGGAAATGCCCCCCCCCCCCCCCCCCCCATTATACCAAACCAGGGATCCCGAGTGAGCACATAAGTGCATACAAGCTAGGCACAATTCCTCATGCAAAGAATCCAGGCTGGAGCACCAGCATGAGAAGCTCCAAGAGGCGATGAACAAAAAAATCTATCCCGCCCATGCTGGTGGCTTCGGTTCCCCAGAAACCGAACAACACTGATTAAGTTTTCATGGCCAAGTGGAACAACCTCCACACAGACTTTAGTCACAAACTGAGTAAACTCTTAGCAACTCAGACTGCCAACAGGTTGGCAGTAGCTAGCTTACCATGAAATTAAAGGCTACAAAACAACCTTCACCAACGCAACCAGTGCTGCTGTCACACGAGAAGCACAGAACGCCATAGCCACCACAAAGTCAAGGCATGAAGAGCGCCAATGTTCCAGCAGCCCTAGAATTCGCAGACCAATGCCACGCCCTCGCATGCAGAGGGCCCAGGGCTCCTCCATAGTAAGGGGTAACATCGCCCCAAATTACAGGAGCCCTACAAGCAAGCACAACAGTAATGCCACTTCTTGGGCTTGGGTAGCGCGATAAGGATGCCTTGGCCTACGGCGTCGATGGGAAGGTGGTGCATAAAAGCTGAATTGATTATGCGCGTGATCGGTTTTGAGATAATGTCACTTGCATATTTGAATAGTTCATTGCTCATGCCATCAGGTCCAGATGCACATCCATTTTTCAGGGCTTTAAGTGCTTTCTCAACCTCTGCTGTATTAATTGGTGTTAGTAATGGGCTGGGGTCTCCTGAGAATGGGTGCAAGGGCTCATCATCGTGGTCAGTGAACTGTTCCTTGAACCATTCTCGAATTGCCTCGGCTTTGCCCTGGTCAGTCCCGATAAAGTGTCCTTCAGAGTTGTGTACAGTTAGTGGTGGTGTGTAGTCAGCAACTCTCAGGTTGCCCGAAACATTTTGTGGCAGTCATCCGTGGCAGTGATTTCCTCTGCTAGGGCATCTGCTTGTTGGATAGCAAGATCTTTTAAGCATTCGCTAATGTGGCGCAGAATGTTATTGCGTTCCTGGCGTAGTTTGGTGCGATTTTCACTTTGGCCACTTTGATAGATGCGCATATGTAATGCTTTCTGTTCTTCTAACAGTTTTACTATGAGAGGGTCGTCTGTATACCTAGTTCTGGTTTTTTTTTAGAATACCTATGGTGCTAGTAGCTGATGATTCCATAGATATCAGTATTTTGGTTAGGGCTTCGTTTGGATCGGGACTGACGTCAATGTTAGCTATCTGCTCCCCGAGGGCCTTTTTGTATGACATTTGAGTGTCAGTGTCGCTGATGAGCTTGGGTAAGTTGTAGGTGACTCTATCCTCTTGCCTGGTATGGCGTTTGTACATTAGGTAGAGTTGGTTCATATGGAGGCATGTAATGACTGGCTTATGGTCAGAATTGAGGTCTGTGCCTCCATAGGAACGAGCATCCCGAAGTAAGGGTTTTGCTGCTGTCTTGCATAGTATGAAATCTATTTGGTTGAAGACAACTTTTGTAGCCTTAGAACCTTGAGGGGCTTTGTGATCAGCAATGTGTCCAGTCCATGTTGTCTGGTGGCGGCATGGGTGTTTGAAAGCCATATTTGTGGCAAATAGGCCATTGGAACTAAGGAATGCCACCAGTGCATCTCCATTGCTGTTGCGTGTGCCCTCTCCATACGATCCCATGCATGGGCCAAGTCCTGAACTTTTGTCCACAATGTCGAGTTTACCCAGCTTGGAGTTGAAATCGCCACACACGAACAGTTGCCATCTAGCTGGGATAGTAATGGCAGAGCTCAGTTCTGCATAGAAGGAATCTAATATAGCTGGATTCTCTTTGGCCCTTCCGGTAGTTGGCCCATATGCATAGACTATGCGACACTTGCGCGTTGGTATAGCCAGGTCAATAAATGCAACGCGATTACTGATGTATCCAAAACTAATGACATCGTCCAATACCCTGGGTCCGATTACGAAGCCTAATCCACGGTAAGTGGCCTGTTTTTCTCCATGAGTACTAGCTTATGGCCTGTCTGAAGTTGCTGCTCTGAGTGTTTAGCTACTTTAGTCTCTTGAATGCATGTGATATCAATTTTATAGTGTTCACAGTCTGCACCTAAGGTTTACCTCTTTGATGTTGACCACGTACATTCCACATAGCTATGGTAAGCTCCTGGGAAGATTGTATTGTCCGAGGATGTCGAGCACAGTTTCTTGTTAGAAGGTTAGACAGTCAGAGTTGCCCGCAATCCTTGATGACTAAGTTTCCCAACAAAGTTGGTACTTACGGAGGAGACCGGTGTGAAGGTGTCATCTTTCTCCCCAATGGTGTGTATAAATGTCCATTTGAAGGCCAAGAAGACTATTTTTGAAAATGTATCACTGGAATTACTGGCTCACCCTTCTCTTGGTCTGCAAATGGACATTTCTCAAGACCACTGTAGAAGCCGTGTTTTGGCTGGTAAGAGTGTTAAAGGGTTACCATGCAAAATTGTTTAAGGAAATCAGGAATTAATTTATCACTGTTCATTCACAGGTCAAGAGTAGACTATTTTTGAAAATTTCCCACTAGAATGACTGGCTCTGTTTTCGAGCGAGTTATTTGAAATAACTCGCTCGATAATAGAGCCAGTATTTCCAGTGGGAAATTTTCAAAAATAGTCTTCTCTTTCAACTTATTTCAGTGGTAAATTGTTAAAAATCATTTTCTTTTGGCCTGCAAATGGACATTGCACATGACCATAAAGTTGCCGAAACTCTGTTTACCTTTGAGTTGATATATCCGTGCACGGCGAGCAGCTCATTGCTCCTCTGTTCAATAATTCCCAGGTACTGTAACATGTTAGTGTCTGTCACACCGGTGGCCGCGCCCAACATATCATCAATTGCTGAGCGGTCACAGTTGATTTTACCAAACAGTGAGTTGATTCCTATTGAAACAAAAAAGATATTTACATTCTATGATACAAGATAATGTGCATCATAGCACACATTTGCGAGAGACTGCATGCACCTATCCAGTGTGGAATATTTCGTGTACAATCTATGGTACAAGTTAATGCGCATCCATGCACATATTTGCGAGAGACGGCGTGCACCTATCCAGTGTGCAATATTTAGTGTACAATCTATGGTACAAGTTAATGCGCATCCATGCACATATTTGCGAGAGACGGCATGCACCTATACAGTGTGGAATATTTAGTGTACAATCTATGGTACAAGTTAATGCACATCCAAGCACACATTTGTGAGAGACGGCGTGCACCTATCCAGTGTGGAATGTTTCGTGTACAATCTATGGTACAAGTTAATGCGCATCCATGCACATATTTGAGAGAGACGGCATGCACCTATCCAGTGTGGAATATTTAGTGTACAATCTATGGTACAAGTTAATGCACATTCAAGCACACATTTGTGAGAGACGGCATGCACCTATCCAGTGTGGAATATTTAGTGTACAATCTATGGTACAAGTTAATGCACATCTAAGCACACATTTGCGAGAGACGACGTGCACCTATCCAGTGTGCAATATTTAGTGTACAATCTATGGTACAAGTTAATGCACATCCAAGCACACATTTGCCAGAGACGGCGTGCACCTATCCAGTGTGCAATATTTAGTGTACAATCTATGGTACAAGTTAATGCACATCCAAGCACACATTTGCGAGAGACGGCGTGCACCTATCCAGTGTGCAATATTTAGTGTACAATCTATGGTACAAGTTAATGCACATCCAAGCACACATTTGCGAGAGACGGCGTGCACCTATCCAGTGTGCAATATTTAGTGTACAATCTATGGTACAAGTTAATGCACATCTAAGCACACATTTGCGAGAGACGACGTGCACCTATCCAGTGTGGAATATTTAGTGTACAATCTATGGTACAAGTTAATGCACATCCAAGCACACATTTGCGAGAGACGGCGTGCACCTATCCAGTGTGCAATATTTAGTGTACAATCTATGGTACAAGTTAATGCACATCCAAGCACACATTTGCCAGAGACGGCGTGCACCTATCCAGTGTGCAATATTTAGTGTACAATCTATGGTACAAGTTAATGCACATCTAAGCACACATTTGCGAGAGACGACGTGCACCTATCCAGTGTGGAATATTTAGTGTACAATCTATGGTACAAGTTAATGCACATCTAAGCACACATTTGCGAGAGTCGACGTGCACCCATCCAGTGTGGAATATTTAGTGTACAATCTATGGTACAAGTTAATGCACATCCAAGCACACATTTGCCAGAGACGGCGTGCACCTATCCAGTGTGCAATATTTAGTGTACAATCTATGGTACAAGTTAATGCACATCTAAGCACACATTTGCGAGAGACGACGTGCACCAATCCAGTGTGGAATATTTAGTGTACAATCTATGGTACAAGTTAATGCACATCTAAGCACACATTTGCGAGAGTCGACGTGCACCCATCCAGTGTGGAATATTTAGTGTACAATCTATGGTACAAGTTAATGCACATCCAAGCACACATTTGCGAGAGATGGTATGCACCTATCCAGTGTGGAATTTTTAGTGTAGATTTGCTCAGAACCACTACAAGCTTTGGAATCCTTGAACCCTTTAACACTCAAGGCTATTTAAAGATGCCATAAGGCTTGACCCTTTAACACCCATATGATCAGCTACAACGGCTTCTGCAGTTGTCTTGAGAAACATTCATTTGCAGACTAAGAGAAGACTATTTTAGAAAATTTACTACTGGAATGACTGGCTCGATAACCGAGCCAGTCATTCCAGTAGTAAATTTTCTAAAGTCTTCTCTTGGCCTGCGCATGGACATTTTCTGAGAAAATCTAAATTTCCTGGAAGAAATTTGAGGGTTAAAGGGTTACCATAGTGAAATTCAGCCACTTCCATGAATTTTCATGAAGCCAATTACAAAATTTCATAACAATGGCAAATATATAACGTTTCAGTTGACCTATGTGATGTGCAACAGAACAACTCAAATTTATGTTGATAAACACCACATAGGATCTTAGTTTGATTATATACCATTTATTAACATTTATCAACCAACTAAGTTTTTGGCTCAAGGAGCAGGCTCACCTCACCTAAACTTATTTTAGCTCATAAACATTGGCTCTGATTAGCATCATTGTTACACTAAAATGTAAATGCTGAAGGAGTCTCATGTCTATGAGCCAGATGGGCTTTGGCTTACTTATTACCGCTGTGTAGCAGGTTAGAAATCCAGTTGTGGCGAATGTTGCAGTCTAAGTATTTGAATATTACTAGAAGGCTGTATTAAATTCGTAGCTGTGCTATAACATGGAATAAGTCTATACTGCTATATGTCGGACTATGACCAATTATAATGAATTCATTGGGAAATTTGAGCTAAACGAAATTAAGTCTGACTATAGCCATAAGTCAGGGCGAATAGACTTATAGAATACAACTGCGTACCCCAATGAGATCAAAACAAATTTATCATTTTCAGGGGAAAAAACAGACAAAAACAAATAAAAACTGCAAAATTTAAAAAAAAGGCGATACAAAACCAAACCATGACAGGTATACCAGAAATGACACAATCTTGGGTAAAATGTAACTAGGACTGTTCTATTTTTTGTCGTGTGTTTGTCTAATTATTGTTTTGTTTCATCACTCTTTTGCTTCTGTTCTGTTTTTGTTTTGTTTCTTTCCATTTCTTTTGTTTTAAGAAATGTTAAATTTGTAAGCAATTTGGATTGAACAGTTCCACTCTGGAATAAGTTATTTTCATGTGGAAAGTTGATCGTAGTGCAATCTAGTCCTGTAGCCTAACTGCATAGGCCTCACATTCATTCTATACCAGAAATGTTATCCCAGTTTGACTATAAATAACAAGGGCACTTAGAGATTGCATCCTTGCTCTCCCATTTTTGTCACACAGATATCTTTCGGAGTTTCTGGATTCTTTTTTTTATCTTCCTGGATTATGTCCACAGTTGTGGAATCACAGTGTATGGTCACACCTATGTTCCTGTGCTATAATGTGAGACAAATTGGATAGGTTGTTTCCGAGATATCCACAGATCCACAATTTGATATGATCTGGATCCAAGTTTTCTTATCCGGCTCATGGCCCAAGTCTGTAAATCCTATTCCACCGCAAGTTCCTTTGTTGTGCTAAAATTTGAGCAAAATCTGATCAGTAGTTTTTTAGATACAACCCCGGACACAGTCACACACGGGGTTCAAAAGACGTATCCAATTTTCGGGTCAAAATTAGTAAATTGACACTTTTGATACATTTTTCAAATTCTGGTTCTGCTGGAGTAATATTCTCCAAAACCTGGGTGGATGTTTATCCCTGAGGTCCTGATGACATGTGCCAATGTGGGGATCAAAAGCTAAAATACAATACCAACAGCTTTCAGCAGCATGGTTTCCAAAATAGACCCTTTTCATGTCATGGCATCCCGATTAAAAAATCTATCAACAGCATGGATACGGGATAAAGATGTCCTTGTTTACTCATGATAACATTAAAATACTCAATATAAAATTTTTTTTATCATACCTGCTTGAAGTTGGTCAAGGATTTTTGAGATTTCCTTATATTTCTGTTCATATTCATCACCATCAGATGAGGCCAGCACCTGTCTTTCTTCCAAATTTTTCAAAATCGTCTTTCTCTGAGATTCCATCTCAATCCCCTGTTTCTTGAATGCTTCGATTTCTGAATGAATCTGAAATAAATTTTAAAATAATGTTATTAAATTTTTTTGAATTTTGAAAGCTCTCAATTTCTCAAAATCAAAGGAACCATACGGTAAGCATTACTCAACAACAATCTTTAGTCAAATCAGTTTCAAACATACAACATATTTCATAGCAGTTAACCCTTTATTTTGAAACTAATTTGATGGGGAGCTGTTACCTGAATGTCATAGGCAGAAACAGCCCTAGTCATATTAGTTTCAACAGCTTACCTGGAGTTAATTTTGATCTTAGACTCTGGAAATTCAGGTTTCAAATTCAAAGATTCAAACACAAGCAAGAGTGGGCGGAGTAGAGCTGAAAATTGGTGGTGCATAGCTAGGGCTGTGTGGTTTTGGTAAGAACACAACCGGTGACGGTGTTGGCCATAAATCCAGTTTTAACCGAATATCTGGTTTATTGGCTGAAAATATTTTCAGTTTTCGTGAAAAAATAATAATTTTGCAATACCACGAAAATAGAACGTTTTTAGTGGTAGAGTTAAATCTGTAGCTACATGTATAGTACCCGATGAAATTTTAGAGGATATAGTGAAATCATTACTTAAATTGCTTTAAAACATTAGATTTTGCGTTTTTAAATTCATCGCGATATGTCATTTCGAGTTCTTGCACAATCTGTCATATACTAGATTCCTAGACAATTAGCAATTCGTATACACCCCTCTAGGACAATTCGTAGAGAGATACATTGCCCAATTTACTGTGGGTTTTAGTGGCCAATTCAAGCGGTTCATGGAGTAGAAAATATGTTTTTGGATGACTAAACTACAGTTAGAAAATTTGTAGAGCATTTGTTAACGATACTACTTAATAGTTAGTCATTTCAGGTCTTGGAAACACCGAGCCGGTGATAAATTCTGAAAGATGGCAGACCTAATTAGACTGCTACACAGCCTCCATTTTGGAGACCAGTGAGATTCATGAGAAGCATTATGCAAATGTATATAATATAAACACCAGTTCCTGATAGCCTACGCTTACACACGCTTATGTCGAATTTAGTTACAGACGTCGTAATACTGCCACGTGGTACAAATCTGCATATTGTATATGCCTGAACACGTGTAGTAAATCAAGTTTATTGATCTAATTAATCGGATACATGTAATCAAACTCGGCCGTATTATACTATTTACTAGCATACATTTTCCGCGAAAAAGGAATTCATACGTATTTTAATATAGATCATAAGCGCGATTTGGAAGAACTTGGTTTAAAACTATCAGTTGTAAGCTGTAAAAGTTGTTTTCCGGTGCTAATAATGTATATCGACCTGCGTCGAATGTTAATTATATCGTCCAACATATGTCGAGCCAGCGCCTGAACATTCACGAGAAATTACTCTTGATCGCCCGAGCGATTAGACAAGTTCGATCTCAACTTACTTTGGCAGGTTAGATCACGTCCCGGGTTTAGAGTCCCGGATGCGCCTTCAGAATTCATAATAGACATAGATATCAGAAACACTAGATCGCTTATGATATGCTTTCAAGCGTGTATTATAGAATTTAATAAAACGTTAGCTGATTATAATTTCTGAAAGTATGTAGCAATACAATCTAGCAACATTCTCCTGTTACGATGTTGCTTAGGTATGGTTTTATTTCAGATTTTATTTCGCAAATAGATAAAAATAAAGCAAATTTATACAATCAATGTTATATATTATGATATATCCGTAAAAAATAATTATAAAACCGGATTTTTAAACATACACGGTTGTACGGTTGTCAAATTATGTCACAGGTTTTCGAACCGTCATGCTTAAAAATCTGGTTCAAAATCCGAATAACCGCACAGCCCTATGCATAGCTAGAAATGGGTGGGCTGTCACTAGAAATAGGCGCAGCACAGCTAGAAATAGGAGGGACATGGCTAGAAATTGGAGGGCCATCGCTAAAAATTGGCATGGCATAGCTAGATATGGGTGGGGCATAGCTAGAAATGGGAAGGTCATTGCTAAAAATTGGCGGGGTAGAGCTAGAAATGAATCCCTCTATATCAGAATGCTAATTTTAACTCACATCATCAATCTGGTCAATAAGCATTTCCATCTCATTGTTCTGTTCATTCACGTAGTTAAACAGAGCAAAATTACGATCCTCAACTTCAATGAACCGCGTCACCAAAAGGTCAAGGTCATCTTCACCCGTCATCTCTTTGATGCGCTCAAAAGCGACTTCATAACTTTCAACAGAGTCTTCTTGACTGGCTTTCTTTCGCTGGACTTCCAGTGTTTCTAGTGAAAAGATATAAGCATTAAATAACACTGAATAGTCAGCGTACAATATTACCACTTACCACACATTCGTTGTCAGGTTTTAAAATTTCCAGATTAAGTTAAAACATGAAATGGTGTACGTTTTTAAACAAATTTGGTGGAAGATGGTGCTGTCAAAGACAGCAACATCTTCCACCAAAATTGTTGAAATATGCATGTAAACCAGTTTCTTTGCTATTGACACTGTAAATGGCACAATATTGACATCAGAGTGGTTTAGTTACCTCTCCGGGATGTAAGTGGCCGAGATGGTCACAAAAACTATACTCAAACAATTTCCACATCCCGGAGAGGCAACTAATATTTCTTTATTACAATTTCAAAATATTCAACAGTTTTCCTGTATAATTGTTTTGAAAATGATATCCGGGGAAGTCATCGGTGCTACAATGTAGGTTTATCACGAATGCTTAATTGATGATGGACTGTTGTACGAATTGTATGTCTTTGTTATTTAACAAACACGCTGTGTAAAATACACATTTTATTGAATATTTTGAAACTAGTTTGACTGGATGCTGTTGCTGCCATAGGCAGCAAACAGCACCTAGTCAAATTAGTTTCAAAATATTCAATAGTTTACCTGTATAGTTTTCTGGAAATTGATAGTCAGGAAGTTCAGGGATTGATCCAGACAGGCAAAGTGTGCATGGAGCTTAGCTAAAGATCGGCTGGTCATAGGTAGAACTGGATTCCACCATTAACAGTGAGGATTGGTCCAGACAATCAATGTTTGGATAGTCTATGTTCATTTGCAAGTAAAGAGAAGACTATTGTTCAAAATTTACCACTGGAATGACTAACTCAATTCACCTTTACAGAGTATCCATATATGATGTGATGTCATATGACGTCATAATTAACCGAGTGATGTGTATGCTGATGTCATAATCATGATGTCATGAATGATTCCATACTGCCAGTCTTTCACGCTTAATAGTCCGACACGTATGAATTGTATGTCTTTGCTATTTAATAAACATGCTGTTGAATATTTTGAAACTAATTTGACTGGGCGCTGTTGCTGCCAGCACCCAGTCAAATTAATTTCAAAATATTCAACAGCTTACATGTATAGTTTTCTGGAAAGTGATAGTCAGGGAGTTCAGAGATCGATCGATCCCAAAACGGATGTGGTGTGGGTGGAGCTTAGATTGAGATGGGCAGGGCGTAGCAAAAACTGGAGCGGTCCATTGTGACATCAGGTGACTAGTGACCCAATGGAGGAATCCAGTTTTAGGTATGCCCCACCCATCTCCAGCTAGGCTCCAGCCACGTCTTGCTGTGTTGGGATCAATCGATCCATGTACTCTCTGAATCTCTTAATGGCAGCAACTGCGTCCAGTCAAATTAGTTTCAAAATATTCAACATCATGTTTATTAAACAAGAAATACATAGAATTCGTACAACATCAATTAAGTGTTCGTGATGAACTTAGTTACGTCATTCATGACATAATTGATTATGATGTCATCCTACACGTCACATAGTTGATTATGACATCATATGATTGATGGATAAACTGGAATCCTTCATTGATTATGACATCATATACTTAAGACAGATCAAATCCCTCAATTGATGGAAAAAAATGTACCTCGTTTCTGTCTCCACGCGACTAGCTGAGGGTCCTCGCTCCTCTCCTGGCCTTTAAGTCCCATGAACTCCTTGAGTTTGCGATCATGGTCGATGATCCGGATAAGCTCCTTGATCTCAGCATTATGTTGTTGTTTGTCTTTGTCTGCTTTGTCCTTCAGCAATAGCATTTTCATCTGTGCCTCATCTCTGTAGCAATATTTATGGACAAAAAAATATTTAGAAGTCTAAATGACTGTATGATACTAGGTTTCTTCTAATAAATGGATCCAATCTGTTGCTCAAGTATCTTATGTCATAATCAAATATGTCATGCTAACTTGATGACACAATCAAAATTACATAGTTCCATGACTTCCAAAGCAAAAAGTCTGTGATGAATGCGCTTAGAGTTTACAATTTAATTAAACATTTTATAGACTATTTCGAAAGTACTTTGACTGGGAGCTGTTGCTGCCATAAGGCAGCAATATCTCCAAGTCAAATTATTTTCAAAATATTCAATACCTTACATGTATACATGTACTTACCTTAAAATTTAGATTCTGGGAACTCATGTTTTAAAGTTTCCCATTGCTTCCAACATGCATAACAAGAGCTCCGCAAATGGCGCATAATATCCCGCTATGATGACAAACTAATGAATGACAGCTATCAGAAAATATTTCTTCTTCAGACCCATCAGACCAGTAATCCTTATGACATGTTAAAGCGATCTGCTAAACGGTCAAGGAGGTAACGTCCGGACACTAATTTTCAACATGGCTGCCGCTGACTGGCGGCCATATTGGATTTCGGATTATCGTAAATTTCGATAAGTTTCTTCATCAGACACATTCCAATGACCCTAGGAAGTGATCCGATAAATGGTAACAGAGACATCATCCAGAAACCAACTTCCAAGATGGCAGCACGTGGCTGGTGGCCATCTTGGATTTTGGATCATTGTCAATCTAGATAGGTTTCTTCACCAGAGGTAGTTGAACCACCCTATGAAGTTTCATAGCGATCCAATAAACGATAACAGAGTTATCATCTGGAAACCAATTTTCAAGATGGCCACCGGTGGCTGGGGGCCATCTTGAATTTCAGATCATTGTCGATTTCAATAGCTCTCTTCCTCAGACCTAGTCCAACCACTCTATGAAGTTTCAAAGCGATGCGATAAACGGTAATGGAGTTATCATCCGGAAACAAATTTTCAAGATGGCCACCAGTGGCTGGTGACCATTGTGGATTTCGGATCATTGTCAATTTCGATAGGTTGCTTCCCCTGATCGAGACTAAGCACTCCATGAAGTTTCAAAGCGATCCGATAAATGGTAATGGAGTTATCATCCGGAAACCAATTTTCAGATGGATGCCGGTGGCTGGTGGCCATCTTGGATTTTGGATCATCGTCGATTTTGATAGGTTTCTTCCCCAGACCTAGTCCAACCACCCTATGAAGTTTCAATGTGATCCAAAAAACAGTAACAGAGTTATCATCCGGAAACCAATTTTAAAGATGGCCACCGGTGGCTGGCGGCCATCTTGCATTTCGGATCATCGTCGCTTTCGAAAGCCTTCTTCCCAAGACCTAGTCCAACCACCCTATGAAGTTTCAATGCGATCCGACAAACGGTAACAGAGTTATCATCCGGAAACCATTCTGCCGCTACATAATACCCCGCCAAATTTTTTGGCGGTGTATAAAAAGTGGACGAAGCTTAGCTGGAAATGGATCCATCTATTGAATGTGAAACTGATTAATTAAAACATTAAAAAAAACCTTTCTTGGCCTGCAAATGGACATTTCTCATGATCGCTTCTAAAGCTGTTCATGACTGCCATGAGAAGTAGTCTAATAATCAATCGTACCTTGAGTCATAAGCTTGAATTGAGCTGTCAATTGTCTCACCAGTATCCCGCCGTAAGTGATTAAGCTGCTTATCAACTTTCTTATACAGGTGATCAAAGCGTTTACGCTCCACACGCAGGGATTCAATCTCTTCTCGTAATTTCTTGTTCTCTGTTAAACAGCTGCTGAACTTCTTCAATGCCTGGATAGTGAAAAACAACGGCGGTAAAGTATGGCTAGAATATAAAAATGGCACAGCTAGTTTGAGGAATGCAGAGAGATGTTAGGACTGATTTCAGTATTGACTAGACTGGTAAGTTATAAGTGGCTAGGAAAGTAGACAACATAACTCTGAAGCACCCAAATTTGTTCAAGAAAATTTAAACTTTCTCATAGAAAGTGCCCATTTGCAGACCAAGAGAAGAATCTTTTTGAAAATTTACAACTGGAATGACTGGCTTGGTTATAGAGCCAGTCATTCCAGTAGTAAACTTTCAAAAATAGTCTTCTCTTGGTCTGCAAATTGACATTTTTCAATAGCACTACAGATGCCCTTTTTGGCCGACTTGAGTATTAAAGGGTTAATCTCAGGGTCTGTAGGCTTTTTCACATATGGATCAGCAACGCCATACATATATATATATATATTTGAACAGTCATTAATTTCAGTGTGGGTGAATGACATGGTGTAATGCATAGCAATGTACAAAGTCACCAGTAAACAACAATACAGGTGCTATGAGGTCAAAGAACTAGCTGTAAGATCACATTGCGCCCTCATAGCACAAACATTAATGAATGAATGAATGAATGAATGAATGAATGAATGAATGAATGAATGAATGAATGGATTGATTACTTGATTAACACGCATTCTGTAAGCATTGCTTTGCAATACATGTCCCCTCTACCTGATGATATAAATCTTTAGAGATCGACAGTAAAAAACTCCATTAAAAATTGACAGAAGCAGCTAAAACTCGAACTAGATCTGTAACTTCTCATAACAAAGCAATATACCAAGTTTCAGTTATATATGGTGAAAGAGAACGAAAGTCTTGAAAGCTGATATGTTTGTATTTCATAAGTCGAAACAAAGCAATGTACCAATTCTTAGTTGAATATCTTGAAAGACTGCGTAAAATAGTGCGGAAACTAATATTTTTCGTTGAAAGGGGGCATTAACTCCATAGAAAATTGATGAAAATGTCTGAAACTCAAACTTGCTCTGTAACTCCCTATAATAAAGCAACCTACCAATTCTCACTTGAATCCCTTTAAGGAGTGCGAAAAAAGTATGGAAAACGGATATATTTCATGTCGAAAGGGGATGTAATTCCATCAAAAATTTACGCAAACTCGTGGAACTCAAAAGGGTCTGTAATACAGAGCAATGTATCAATTCTCAGTTGAATATCGTCAAAGACTGCAAAAAAAGTGCGGAAAACTAATATTTTTCGTATTTCATAAGTCGATAGGCGGCATAACTCCATGAAAAATTGGCGAAAATATGTGAAACTCGAACTTGCTCTGTAACTCGCTATAATAATAGCAATTCTCACTTGAATACATGTACCTTGAAGGAGTGCGAAAAAAGTGTGGAAAGCTGATATTTTTCATATTTCTTATGTCGAAAAGGGGGGGGGGGGGGGCATAACTCCATAAAAAATTGATGCATAAATTTGCACTTAGCCTGTAACTTCTCATACCAAAGTAATGTAGCAATTCTCAGCAGAATAGCTTGAAAGACCGCGAAAAAGTGTGGAAAACAAATATTTTTCGTATTTCAGTCGAAAGGGTGCATAACTCAATGAAAAATTCATGAAAATGTCTGAAACTCGAATTTGTCCTGTAACGTCTTATACTAAAGTGAAGTACCAATTTTCCCGTCAGTATCTTAAAGGAGTGCGAAAAAAGTGCCGAAAACGTATATTTTTATTATTTCTTACGTCGAAAGTGGGCATAACTCCCTAAAAAATTGATGCAAACACGTGAAACTCGCACTTGGCCTGTAGCTTCTCATACCAAAGCAATGTAGCAATTCTCAATAGAATATCTTGAAAGACTGCGGGAAAAAAAGTGTGGAAAGCTAATGTTTTTCATATTTCACAAGTCGAAAGGTGGCATAACTCCATGAAAAATTTACGCATACACCCGAAACTCGAACTTGGTCTGTAATTCTCATACCAAGGCAATGTACCGATTTTCCCTTAAATAGCTTGAAGGAGTGCAAAAAACAAGCGAAAAAAAAGTGCAGAAAGCTGATACTTTTCGTATTTCTTAAGTCGAAAAGGGCCATAACTCCATAAAAAGATTGATGCATACACCTGAAAATTGGTCTGTATTTCTCATACCAAAGCAATGTACCAATTCTCAGTTGAATAGCTTGAAGGACTGCGAATAAAAGTGCGGGGAAAACCAACTGCGACAGACGGACAGATGAGTGCAAACCTATAGTCTCCACACACACACCCCAGGCTTACCAGCAGGGGACTAATTAAAGTAGTTTAATTACATATGCATACCTTATCAAGTCGATTCTCCAATGTGTGTATGTTTTTCTGTGTCTGCACTGTGTGCTGAGCGCTCATGTGAACGCCGCCCATGTGCTTGTGCTGTTCACGTATTTTCCTCTCCCATTCTTTAATTCTGGTATCCAACTCGGAGATAGTTTGTTTTTCATCAGATATCTCCTGGTCTTGGGTTTCTGAAAATTTGGAATGTAGTGTTCGATTGCTAATTTTTGTAATGATGACGATTAGTTTTGTTATCATATATTTTATAAATACTAACATAATCTACGTGTCGCAACAAACAAGTTATTGTTACTTTAAAAATAAATTATAAGAAACACACAATTGTTATCACTTCAATGGTCAAGCCAACCAGGGCCCATGTTCCTGAAGCTCTCGTTATGTTAGCGATATCGTTAAATCATACTAAAGCAATGGGTGTAACAATATCGCTAGCTAACTCTAGCTAATTAACCTGTTCACTGACAAATCGCTGAAAAAGAAAATTCTTTATGACATAAAACTTATTCTGTTGAATATTTTGAAATTTATTTGAGTGGAAGCCATTGCTGCTTATAAATTAGTCATATTAATTTCAAAATATTCAACAGTTTTCCTGTACGGTTGCCTTGAAAATGAGATATTGGGAATTCATCGATAAAAGGGATAAAGGATGATTAGGATTAAATGAATTTTCTTTCTGCCAGAATGAAGGAAATTCCAATTTCCCTTTCTCCGAGATCTAACAATACTCACCATTCTATTACTTCTGATACAGCTATCCTGGATAGCTGGCCCCTAGGACTATAGACTTGGTAAGCTTTACCGGCTCCTGGAACAGGGTACTCGGCTCCCAACTGCCGAGTTCCCGTTTGCCATGAAGCTCATATTGTTTGCATAGCCACCAAACAAGAGATACCCATGGCTTGCCTCCGTGGGGATGGGAGGCAGGGTACGTAATAGAATGGGGAGTATTGTTAGATAAAGGGAAATTGAAATTTCCTTCATTCTCCTTCGATCAATACTCACCATTCTATTACTTCTGATATACACCAGATTTAGACAGTAACCTGGTGGGAAGGGGCAAGCCATCAATTGCTACTTTTGCCCCTTGGAGAAAGAGCTTAGACATAAACTTGACAAATGGAGACCTAAAAGGACCATCAAGTTAAACGGGACCGAATCACATTCGCATCACTGCTCCCCCCTTTTTCTCCTAAGAAAAGGGAGAGAACTCACGAACATGCATCACGCCTGAAACACAAATATGCCTCGAGGGTTAACCGCTCTGCATATATCAGCCTGGACATGAGCATGAATATATAAGATGAATGAACATGATATATAGACATAATACAAAAAACTCTCAATCTTGAATTACTTCATGATATTAGGATTCCAGACGTGGAGCCTCCAACCATTCACTTGACTGGCCATCAGTGATACAATCTGGTTGACATCCTCTCGCTTGACCATGTCTTAATTCTCTGTTACAAATGCCAAAAAAGGGAGAAGAGCAGTGTGGTTGTTTAACTATCGTTTCAAAACAGCTAAAGCGAGTGGATTGGCGGAGTCTGACACATCCCTCATATAGTAATGCGTGAAAGAGGACACAGTGCCATTGTGCAACAGCCATGATGTCCTCTAATGGAACACCATTGAAAAGGGCAGTCGAGGCGGCTATTCCTCTGACATCGTGTGCCCTTGCGCATTGTACCTGGTGCCCAGTCGCAATCTCTTGGGTAGTCTGAATGCATTCGACTGCTCAACGAGAGATAGAATCCATGGATGCGGCGCCATATGACTTCTATGGCAGATCCACAGATATCTATCATTCGACTGTAACGAGTCTGTCCGTTTTTTGTACTTAGTCAAAGCATGGACTGGGCACCAGACACTGCCATTACAATCAAACTTAGTTAGTCTTGGTATAATGATCGGTTTGCCGGGATATTTAAAAGATTGATTCTTTGACATAAACTCTGCTCTTGGCAGTAGACACCGACCCTCTCCGGAGACAACAAATCGGTCCCTCTCTGCTGAAAGTGCATGGATCTCACAGCGCCTTCTAGCTGAGGAAACTGCCAATAGAACGACCACCTTTAGCGTCAAATGATTTAGACTAGCCGAACGCAACGGTTCGAAAGGGTGCTTGGCCAGTACATTAAGCACTAAAGATAGACTCCAGGCTGGAATGACTACCGGTTGTCTCGGTCGGAGATTGCTCATTCCCTTCACCATCACATTTAACTGGGCCACCTATGGACTATCCCTGTTGGCTAGACAAGGGATAACTAATGCCAAAGCTGACTTGTATCCAGCAATTGTGACAGGAGCTAGTCCTGAAAAGAACAGCTCACAGAGAAAGTATGCTATTTGCTGAATAGTGGATTGAAAGGTATCAATACCCTTTCCTTCACATCAGTCTGCAAATCTGTTAACCTTGTTGTTATATGACTTGAAGGGTGACCTCCTTCTCGCAGCTGCGATGACATTCGCAGCTTGTCGAGAAAAGCCTTCCGATGTGGAACGTTGTTTGATAACATCCACACAGTCAATTTGAACATTTCGGGATGCTCGTGTAGGAAGCGTCCCTTGGCCTGGGAGATTATGTTCGGAATCTCGGGTAACTGCACTGGATTGTCCACCAGCAGATCTAGAAGATCCATGAACCACGCCCTGCTGGGCCAAAATGGCGCTATTAGCAGGACCAGGCACGGTTCCGCCCTGATCTTCACCAATATCTTCGGCAGAAGAATGGTGGGTGGGTACGCGTATGCGTGCATCCCTCTCCAGCTTATCACCAGAGCGTCTGTATCGATGGCATTTGGATCTGGAATCGGCGAGACATAAGTCATGATTTGAGCATCTTCCTTTGTGGTGAACAAGTCCACGTTTGGTTTGCCCCAATGCTCGAAGATCCTGTGAAGAACTGGAGGGTTGAGAGACCATTCTGCTGGCAGAATTCTCTGTCTCCGAGACAAAGCATCTGCCAGAATGTTCAATCGCCCAGGAATGTGAGCTGCATTCAAAACAACCGAGTAATTCCTGCACCATTGAATCAAGTGCCACACTTTCATACATAGTGTGGGTGACTTGGTTCCGCCTTGGCGATTTATGCATGATACTACTGCTGACCGTATCAATATCGCATTGCCCCTGACTTTTGGAAGATACTTTTCCAATGCCAGTTCCACTGCCATCATTTCCAACAGATTGATATGCAGCTGGCTCTCTTGGAGAGTCCATGTGCCCGAGACTGCAGGAAATGTAAATTTCCCTTTCTCCGAGATCTAACAATACTCACCATTCTGTTACTTCTGATACAGCTGGCCGTGACAGCTGGCTCTATGACTATAGACTTAGAAAGCTTTACCAACTCCTTGGAACCTGGTACTCGGCTCCCAACTGCCGAGTACCCATCTACCATAGAGCTCATATTGTTTGCATAGCCACCAAACAAGAGAAATCCATGGCTTGCCTCAGTGGGGCTGGGAGGCTGGGTCCGTAACAGAATGGTGAGTGTTGTTAGATCTCGGAGTAAGGGAAATTTACATTTCCTGCATTCTCCTTCGATCAATACTCACCATTCTGTTACTTCTGATATACACCAGATTTGGTCAGTAACCTGGTGGGAAGGGGCAGGCCATAAATGCTACTTTTGGCCCTTGGAGAAAGAGTTAGACTTAAAACTTGACTAACGGAGACCTAAAAAGGACTGTCAAGTTAATGGAACCGAATCACATTCGCATCAGTGCCCCGCCCCCCCCCCCTTTTTTTTCTCCTTAGAAAAGGGAGAGAACTCACGAACATGTATCTCGACTGAAAACACAAATATGCCAAGAGGGTTAACTGCTCCTTGCATATACACATGTATTAGCCTGGGAATGAGCATGAATATATAAGATGAATGAACATGATATATAGACATAATACAAAAAACTCTCAATCTTGAATTACCTCATGATAATTGGACTCCAGACGTACCGCCTCCAACCATTCACTGGTCCGGCCATCAGTGACACAATCTGGTTGTCATCCTCTCGCTCGACCATGTCTGCTTTTAAATTCTTTTCTTACCAAAATGAAAAAAGGGAGAAGAGCAGTGTGGTCACTTAACTATCGTTTCAAAACAGCTAAAGCGAGTGGATTGGCGGAGTCTGACACATCCCTCATATAGTAATCCGTGAATGAGGACTCACAGTGCCATTGTGCAACGGCCATGATGTCATCTAACGGAACACCACTGTAAAGGGCGGTCGAGGCGGCTATTCCTCTAACATCGTGTGCCCTTGCGCCTTGCACCTGGTGCCCAGTCGCCATCTCATGAGTAGTCTGAATGCATTCGACTACCCAACGAGAGATAGTATCCATGGATGCGGCGCCATAAGGCTTCTTATGACAGATCCATAGATGTCTATCGTTCGATCATAACAAGTCAGTCCGTTTCCTGTATTTAGTCAAAGCACGGACAGGGCACCAGACACCGGCATCACGATCAAACCTTGTTAACATCGGTATTATGATCGGTTTGCCGGGATATCTCAAAGATTGATTCTTTGACATAATTAACTTGTTGTTATATGACTTGAAGGTTGACCTCCTTCTCGCAGCCGCCATGAAATCAGCAGCTTGTCGAGAAAAGCCTTCCGACGTGGAACGTTGTTTGATAACATCCACGCAGTCAATTTGAACATTTCGGGACGCTCGTGTAGGAAGCGTACCTTGGCCTGGGAGATTATGTTCGGAATCTCGGGCAACTGCACTGGGTTTTCCACCAGCAGATCTAGCAGATCCGTGAACCACGCCCTGCTGGGCCAATACGGCGCTATTAGCAGGACCAGACACGGTTCCTCCCTGATCTTCACCAATACCGTCGGCAGAAGAATGGTGGGTGGGTACGCGTAAGCGTGCATCCCCCTCCAGCTTATCGCTAGAGCGTCTGTATCGATGGCATTTGGATCTGGAATCGGCGAGACATAAGTCATGATTTGAGCATTTTCCCTTGTGGCAAACAAGTCCACGTTGGGTTTGCCCCAATGCTCGAAGATCCTTTGTAGAACTGGAGGGTTGAGGGACCATTCTGTTGGCAGAATTCTCTGTCTACGAGACAAAGCATCCGCCAGAATGTTTCAATCGGCCAGGAATGTGAGCTGCATTCAAAACAACTGAGTAATTCCTGCACCATTGAATCAAGTGCCACACTTTGATACACAGTGTGGGTGACCTGGTCCTGCCTTGGCGATTTATGTATGATACTACCGTCGAATTGTCCGACCGTATCAATATCACCTTGACACTGATCATCGGAAGAAACTCTTCCAACGCCAGTTCCACTGCCATCATTTCCAACAGATTGATATGCAGCTGACTCTCCTGGAGAGGCCATGTGCCCGAGGCCTGGTGCTCTCCCAGGCAGGCCCCCCACCCCTCCAGTGATGCATCCGTGTACACGGATAGCTGGGGGTGGCATAGGTGCAGCGAAACCCCATCTAGGAGATTCTGACGCTCTTTCCACCATACAAGATGTGACATTATCGGCTCCAAAACTGGCACCAGTTTTGACAGGGGTTCTGTTCTCTGTTTCCACAGAGACATCAGATACAACTGGATAGGTCTTCGCATTAGAGCAGCGTACGGGACACCTGCTCCATGGAGACCATCATGCCCAGCATCTGAAGAAACCGCCTCGCCTGAATGTGGTTTCCCACTCGAAAACTCTTGAGGATGGCTAACAGAGACACCACTCTGGGCTCTGATGGGTAAACCCTGCCCTCCTCGAGATCGAATCGCATCCCCAAATAAACGAAATGTTGAGTGGGTGTCAACTCGGATTTCTCCTTGTTGACTATCCAGCCTAGATCTGAAAGTAACTTCAGAGTCAGAGCAGTATCCATGTCCAACCTGGCTGCCGAGTCTGCTTTGATCAGCCAGTTGTCTATGTAGGTGTGTAGCGCCACGTTCTCTTTTCTGAGAAACTCTGTCACCGCAAGGACCACTCTTGTGAAAACCCTTGGAGCTGTCGACAGGCCAAACGGGAGAACAATAAACTCCCATACTTGATTCTGAAACGCAAATCTCAGAAACCTGTGACAACTCCTGTTCATTGGAATGTGGAAATATGCATCTTTCAGATCGATCGATACACACCACATTCCCTTCCTCAATCCTGCCATTACCGACCTCGGCGTTTCCATCTGGAACCGAGGCGTATGGATAAACCAATTTAATGGCCTGAGATTGAGTACGGGTCTCCATCCCCCCGTGCTCTTGGGGACAAGGAACATATTTGAATAGAAGCCTGGAGTGTTCTGGTTTGCTGGTTTTATTGCTCCCTTCAGAAGCAAACCTGACACTTCGTTTTGAATGGCTTCTAACTTGTCTGGTTCCCTTGGTACGGGTGTCCAGACAGGTGCCAAAGACAGATTCTGTGGCGGAAAGTCCCACCACTCCGGCATGTATCCCTGGGATAACCATCCCAGGACCAGACTGTCTGAGGTCACACCTTGCCAAGCCTCGACGAAACGCATGAGCCTTCCACCCACTATAGACACCTTGACGCCTAACAGGGTTGTCCAGCTCGCGTTCCGCTCCCCCCCCCCTTTCTTAACGAGAGAGAGAGAGAGAGAGAGAGAGAGAACCATTTCGGTCTTGGCTCGGCAGGTCTAACTGGCACCGCTGTTCCTGTCGCACAGGTGCGGTCCAGGCGGATACGAAGGGAGCTCTCGTACCCTCAGGTACGATCCGCTCCCTTCTTTCTGCCCTTTGAGGACTTACCCTTCCCCTTGCCCTTCCCGCCTCTAGGGCGATCCGGAGCAACATTGGGCAGGGTAGGGGCCTCTACAACCTTCCTGGCTTTCTTAGCTGGTGGCGGCTGAGAAAATCCAGACGAAGCAGAAGCCACACTAGGCTTAGCTTTCGCCTTGCCTTTATGCTTCTTCTGTTTCTTGGAAGGTTGAACAGTCAACGGCTTCCCTACAGCCCCTAGTGCGTGCGCTTGCCGCACTAGCTCCAGCTGTAAGTTTACCGCCAACCGATTCTGCGCAATGCTAGCAGTATCCTCTAGGATGGCCCGCGCCTGGCCACCGAAGATGCTAGGACCTGTCAGGGGCGTCCCAAGAAGATGCTCCCTGATGGCCATAGCTGGACGCATATGGTCAAGAACCATTTGCCTCCTGGACTTTGTAACACGCGCCTGCACCCTTGCCAGCGCGTCCATAGACAGCACAAGGCCGTCATTTACGCACAAAAGCGCCGCAGGTGGCACAGGGTGGCCTGCCCCCGCTTCAGCCCACACCGACTGAAGAAGGCGATAAGAGTGGTTGACAGCACTCATAGCTGCCCTCACACCCTCATCGCATAGGGACAGGACTTCCTCATGGTGTGCCTGGGACTTGTCCACCAGGGCCGGACCGGGGCCACCCGCTCCAGCACTCTGGACACCCAGAACCAATCGGTCATCCTCCGTAACCGATGGTACCACACCATACCTGTCGTATTCCCCCCGTGGAATACAACACCTTGCCCGCACCTCCCTGGAGGCTGCAGGGAGCTGGCCCTTGGTCATGAGCTGCTTGCTAAAAATAGCCTCTAACAACTCGATAAACCGTGGATCCAGTCCAACGGACTGGATGCGGGCTACGGGGAAGATCCCCGTCTTAATCGATGCAACCGACGGACAGGGCGCATCCTCCTCGGCCGTGGCCGAAACCACCGACGGGTCAACCCTGGCTAGCCAAGCCAGAGCCTCCGACCAGTCTACTTCCGAGGAGGACACACCCGTGAACACATCACCCGTTGACACGTTCACGGACCTACCAGCCACGGCCTCCCGGCTAGGAGCCGTGGCTGACACGCCAGGCACTCCGGTACCATACGGTTCCGCCGCCACCCCATGGAACACACCAGTCCATGGAGTAGGCCCGCATGGAAAACCGTGCGGATCCATAGCAGACGCGGAACCGTGGCCAGACACAGGCGCCACCGGCACCCCACGTCTGACCGCCGGACCAGGCGAGATAGGTGAGTACCACGCCTGGCCCAGCACACCCGTCACCGTGTCGGCTGGCATCACACCAACCATCACGGGACCGGGGAGAGACTGCCCAACAACCTTCGGCAGCAGGGACGACTACAGCATGGGAAGAACGCTATGCAGAAAGCCCTGCATAGCCGGACGAAACCACCCCGGCTGTGCCATCTCTGCCACCTCCAGCTGAGGATGTGGAGCGCCCCCCACCGGCCAAACCGGACGCTCCACGATTTAACCTCGGACCGCCTGACCCCGTGTCAGACCCAGCCAAATCCTTCTGGGCAAGGAACTTCAACATCATACCCGCGGACCACACTGCACACACATTACACCTACTATCAAGGTTACATGCAGTACATCTAAAGCAGACATGGTCCTTAAATAGGACCCGTATGAACTTGTGGCACTCGTCACATGATGGCGGGGCTGGCTTGGCCTATAAATAAGCACAAACCTACAATAAGCAAGCGGAACGAGACACGGATGGAAGGCAGACAATTAATTCTCAGATAATTTGACCATAAATTAACTGTAACCCCACCCCGCAACGTTACAGCAAAGATCGCATTGATTATGACGACAAGAACGAAGCGGGCATTAAATACACCCATAATTGATCCTCCAGAATGTATAACGGAACCAAGAATCATATCGCATAGCATTCGGGGTATATTTACCATCTAATATAAAGTATACTCCTAACGAAAGCCAAAACGATACGTGTAGAAACAAAAAAATGTAAACAAACTGCTGTAGCACATGGTAAAACCGCAGACCACACATCTTAATCAAAAATTTTGAAACCACCGATCATTGCAAACAGATCGTGATAACATGCAAAACTTGACCATTCCAAAGTTTTCAGGTACCATTTTTAATACGCAGCACCCAGAACAAGATGCGCGAATTAATGAAAAAAATTGTCTTCACATAAACATCCGAGCACCATGGGTGTGACGTCACCTGCTCGGATCTTACGGAGAACGACGTCAGCCGATATTCGTGTTACAAATACCGTAGCAAACACCTATTTTCATATCTGCCGATCGCCTGTTGGGGTTAAAGAAGGCGACCATCCGGCATATCTCGTTGTTAACACACGTCCCAGATTCTTTGGGGTCAGAAATTGGAACATGCGACACAACGAAATTTAAAGTCTTTTAACTATGGAATAATAAGGAAATATACGTCCTGGTTATCATCGGCGGTATCCATATTATCCAATTATCCTTGAAAGAGAGTCACTAGCTATCACAATCACAGTTAAACAAAGACTTAGATTTTTATTTCTCAATCTTTCCACTGCAAAAAGCATGTATAGCTCTTGTTGCTATGCAAATAAGAATGAGCTCTATGGTAGATGGGTACTCGGCAGTTGGGAGCCGAGTACCCGGTTCCAAGGAGTCGATAAAGCTTTCTAAGTCTATAGTCCTAGAGCCAGCTGTCAAGGTCAGCTGTATCGGAAGTAACAGAATGGTGAGTATTGATCGAAGGAGAACTGGTATTCTCCCAGGCAGGCCCCCCCATCCCTCCAGCAATGCATCTGTGTACACGGACAGCTGGGGTGGGGTATGTGCAGCAAAACCCCTACTAGATTCTGATGCTTTTTCCACCATACAAGATGCGACATTAATGGCTTCAAACCTGGCACCAGCTTTGAAAGGGGTTCTGTTCTCTGTTTCCACAGAGACATCAGATACAACTGGATAGGTCTTCACATCAGAGCAGTGTACGGGATTACCTGCTCCATGGAGACCATCATGCCCAGCATCTGAAGAAACCGCCTTGCCTGAATGTGGTTTGCCAATCGAAAACTCTTGAGGATGGCTAACAGAGACACCACTCCGGGCTCTGACGGGTAAACCCTGCCCTCCTCGAGATCGAATCGCATCCCTAAATAAACGAACTGTCGAGTGGGTGTCAACTCGGATATCTCCTTGTTGACTATCCAGCCTAGATCTGAAAGTAACTTCAGAGTCAGAGCAGTATCCACCTCTAACTTGGCTGGTGTGTCTGCCTTGATAAGCCAATCATCTATGTAGGTGTGAAGCGGCACGTTCTCTCTTCTGAGAAACACTGTCACCGCAAGGACCACTCTGGTGAAAACCTGTCGAGCTGTCGACAGGCCAAATGGGAGGACCACAAACTCTCACACTTGATTCTGAAACGCAAATCTCAGAAACCTGTGACAACTCCTGTTCATTGGAATGTGGATCTTTCAGATCGATCGACACACACCACATTCCCTTCCTGCCATTACTGACCTCGGAGTTTCCATCTGAAACCGAGGCATATGGATAAACCAATTCAATGCCCTGAGATTGAGTACGGGTCTCCACCCCCCTGTGCTCTTGGGGACAAGGAACATGTTTGAATAGAAGCCTGGAGTGTTCTGGTTTGCTGGTTTTATTGTTCCCTTCAGAAGAAGCAAACCTGACACTTTGCTTTAAATAGCTTCTAACTTGTCTGGTTCCCTTGGGATGGGTGTCCAGACACATGCCAAAGACAGATTTTGTGGTGGAAAATCCCACCACTCCGGCATGTACGCCTGGGAAAACCATCCCAGGACCAGACTGTCTGACCTCGCGATCCGCTTCCCCCCCCCCCTCACTTGACGAGAGAGAGTGAGAACCATTTTGGTCTTGGCTTGGGCGGTCTAACTGCCACCGCTGTTCCTGTCGCACAGGTGTGGTCCAGCCAGATACGAAGGGAGCCCTCGGACCCACAGGTACGATCTGCTCCCTTCTCCATGCCCTTCGAGGACATACCCTTCCCCTTGCACTTCCCACCTCTCGGGCGATCAGGAGCAACAATGGGGTGTGTAAGGGCCTCCAAAACCTTCTTTGCCTTCTTCGCCGGAGGCGGGTGAGAAGACCCAGTAGATGCAGAAGCAGCACTAGGCTTGTCTTTCGCCTTGCTTTTATGCTTTTCCTGTTTCTTAGAAGGTTGCCCGGTTAGCAGCTTGGCCACAGCCCCTAGTGCATGCGCTTGTCGCACCAGTTCTAGCTGCAGATTCACCGCTAACCGGTTCTGCGCAATATTGGCAGTGTCTTCTAAGATGGCCAGCGCTTGGCCACCAAAGATGCTAGGGCCAGTAAGGGGCATCCCAAGAAGATGCTCCCTAACGGCGGTAGCCGGACGCATATGGTCAAGGACCATCTGCCTCCTAGACTTAGTCACTCGCGCCTGCACCCTTGCCAACGCGTCCATGGACAGCACCAGGCCGTCATTCACGCATGATAGCGCCACAGGTGGCACAGCATGGCCTGCCCCAGCAATAAGAATATAAGAATGATTGACAGCACTCATTGCTGCCCTCACCCCCTCATCGCATAGGGACAGTCCTGACTTCATCTTGGTGCACCTGGGATTTGTCCACCAACGCCGGTGCGGGGCCACCCGCTCCAGCACTCTGGATTCCCAGTACCCAGCGATCACCCTCAATGACCACTGGAACAACACCATATTTGTTGTACTCACACCGTGGAGTACGACACCTCGCCCGCACCTCCCTGGAGGCCGCAGGAAGCTGGCCCTTCATCAGAAGCTGTTTGCTATAAATAGCATCCAACAACTCCATAAACCTTGGGTCCAGTCCAATAGACTGGATCCGGGCTGTGGGCAAGATCCCCGTCCTAATTGATGCAACCGATGGACGGGGTGCATCCTCTTCGGCCGTAGTCAAAACCACAGATGGGTCCACCCTGGCTAGCCAAGCCAGAGCCTCCGACCAGTCTGTCTCCGAAGAGGACACTCCCATGAACACGTCACCCGTTGACGTGCTCACGGCTTTACCAGCAATGGCCTCCTGGCTAGGAGCCATTGCTGATATGCCAGGAACTCCGGTACCATACGGTTCCACCGCCATCCCATGGAAAACACCAGTCCATGGAGTAGGCCCGCACGGAAAACCGCATGGACCCATAATGGTTGAGGAACCGTGGCCATACACGGGAGCCAATGGCACCCCATGCATGAACGCTGGACCAGGCGAGATAGGTGAGTACCATGCCTGGCCAGCCACACCCGTCACCGTGTTGGTTAGCGGCAAACAAACCAGCACGGGACTGTCCAGGACGGAAACGACCTCCATGCTCTCCACCTGCGGCATCTCAGGCCGCAGCAATCTCTCCTCCTCGGCCTCCTCATCGTCAGACCCCGACGAGTCGTCACCAGATGAAGAAACTCCCATGCCTGACGGACCGGCCACTGCTACTGGACCACTCGAAGGTGGCTGCAGAGAGACAGAACCCATCAGGCTGGAGCCTGACGGGACTGCCAGGGAGCCGTACGAGATGGCTCCCTCAGTGGCCAGTCCAGAACCCTGTCCACAGACAGGGTCCGTACCAAGCACAGGAAGAGACTGCCCTACAACTTTTGGAAGCAGGGACGACACCAGCGTAGGCAGAATGCTATGCAAGAAGCCTTGCATAGCAGGACCAAACCACGCCGGCGGTGCCATCTCCGCAACCTCCAGTTG
The DNA here is from genome assembly GCA_034401795.1 of Chaetoderma sp. LZ-2023a. Taxonomy (NCBI): domain Eukaryota; kingdom Metazoa; phylum Mollusca; class Caudofoveata; order Chaetodermatida; family Chaetodermatidae; genus Chaetoderma; species Chaetoderma sp. LZ-2023a. The sequence goes on from CM067359.1 coordinate 124,816,333, forward strand.
CAGATGTGGAGTGGCCCCAAGGGCCAAAACAGACGCTCCACGATTTGCTTTCGGACCGCCTTACCCCACGTCAGAGCCTGCCACGTCCTTCTGGGCAAGGAACTTGACCATCATGTTGGACGACCACACTGCACAAATGTTACACTATTATCAAGATTACAACTTGTACAACAAAAGCAGACATGGTCCTTGAACAGAACCCTCATGTATTGATGGAACTCATCACATGATGGCTTGGCCTATAAATAAGCACAAACCTACAATAAGAAAGCGGAACGAAACAGGAATGGAAGGCAGACAAATAATTTTCAAATATTTTGATCATAAATTAAATGTTAACCCTCCCGCACCCCACCCCACAGCATTGATTATGATGACAAGAATGAAGCGGGCAAGATACACCCATAAACCGATCCTCAAGGATGTATAACGGAACCACGAACCATATCGCATAGCATTCGGGGTATATTTACTAATCAATATAAATTATACTCCTAATGAAGGCCAAAACGATATGTGAAGAAATAACAAAATGTAAACAAACTGCTGTAGCACACGGTAAAACCGCAGACCACACATCTAATCAAGAATTTTGAAACCACTGATCATTGCAAACAGATCGTGGTAACAGGCAAAACTTGAAAATTCCAAAGTTTTTCTGGTACCAATACAGTATGCAGCACCTAGAATCAGATGCGCGAATTAATGAAACATTTTCTTCACATAAAAATCTGAGACAACTCGGGTGTGACGTCACCCGCTCGGATCTTACTGAGAAAGATGGCAGCCGATTTTCATGTTAAACACCGTAAAGCCAACACCTTATTTCATATCTGCCTATCGCCTGTTGGGGTTAAAGGAAGGCAATCAATCTGGCATATTTCGTTGTTAACACCTTTCCTGGGGTCAGAAATTGGAACATGCGACACAGACACAATTTTTAAGACCTAAGTCTTTTAACTATAGAATAACATGGAAGTATATGACCTGGTTATCATCGGCTCCTTCCATGGTAATCCAAATAATCTTAGAGAGCGAACACAAAGCTATCACAATCACAGAAAAAGACTTAGAAAACTTTAAGACTCCAACTGCATAAAAAGCATGCAGCTCTTGTTGCTATGCAAACAAGAATGAGCTTCATGGCAAACGGGTACTCGGCAGTTGGGAGCCGAGTACCCGGTTCCAGGAGCCGGTAAAGCTTACTAAGTCCTAGGGGCCAGCTATCCAGGATAGCTTGTATCAGAAGTAATAGAATGGTGAGTATTGATCGAAGGAGAATGACGTAGCTCTGGCACGAAACTCAGTCTATCTCATAAGCGTATAAATTGTATGTCTCTGGAGAATTTACAATTTAATAAGCAATTTAATAGAAATTCTGTTGAATAGTTTGAAACTAATTTGACTGACAGCTGTTCTCCTCAGTATTTAATTACCTTGAAATTGAGATTCTGGGAACTCAGGTTTCAAAGTGTCTAACTGATTGATTCTAACCCGAGTAACAGCTTCCAGTTAAATTAGTTTCAAAATATTCAACTACTCATCAGTGTAATTACCTTGAAATTGAGATTCTGGGAACTCATGTTTCAAACTGTATAGTTGATTGATTCTAACAAGAGTACAAACTGCAAAGTTGGCGGAGCTTAGCTATAAATGGGTGCGGCATAGTTAGAAATGAATCCCTTCATTATATTATTCATATTCATGTCATTTGCCGCCATTTTGTCCCCCGCAAGGGATGAGGTCATGTAAGTGCCAATGCATTACATTTTTTATCATGTAATAATCATATTTTGAAACTAATTTTAATGAAAGTTGATGCTGTCTAAGGAAGTGACACCTCTATGACTGAGGCACGTACATGTATATACATCGAGGCAGACACTAAAGATGTTTTCTGATTGGTTGAAAGCATCATGACCATCATCATAGGTCATAGCAATGTATATAGCGTTTAGCTACTAAAGCCTGAATATCTTTCTTTAACGGCATGATAAAAGGCTTAAAATTCCATGCATAGTTTATGAGTGGCAGGTTACTATGATCACCTGAATAGCTATAATGAGATGAGGTTAGTTCTCTTTATTTAACAATTTTACAGGGGGTAATAATTAATATTAGATATCATCGTCAAATTATTAAGACTAATTTCAAAGGCATGAATCTTGTATGTACATGTACCTTTAGCTTCTCCTAATGATGACAATGTATCAATATTCCTATCATCCATCACTTGATTACTGCGACTTTCTGCAAGACGCAGCTCCTTCAGTAGTTCCCGCTTCTCATCTTCCAGCTGGTGGATCTCGGACCTGTGATACATATACAGGTGACTTGATTGGGACGAAACAGATACAGGAACAGAAATTACATTTTTTAAATAGCGATCCATATGGATCATTACATCAGAAGACACACAGATCTCTGGGATATCATACTGATCCATACACTACTAACTGTCAATAATGTGGTGTATTTAGAACATCTATCTCATGGAGGAATTCAGTTTTAACTATGCCCCGCCTATCTTTAGCTAAGCTCCACACACACTTCGCCGTGTGGGATCGATCGACCCCTGAACTGCCTGACTATTAATTTCTAGAAAACTATACACTCAGGTAAGCTGTTGAATATTTTGAAACTAATTTGATTGGGTGCTGTTGCTGCTTATGGCAGCAACAGCACCCAGTCAAATTAGTTTCAAAATATTCAAAAGCATCTTTATTAAATTGTAAAATCATACAATTCATACACCAAGGCTTAGTCCATCACATAATTTAAGGGTTCGTTATGAACTTATCTTTATGACATTCATGATGTCATTGATTATGACGTCATCCTACACGTTAGACATAGTTGAATTTGATGTCATGAATATGATTGATGGATAAACTGGAACGGTCCATGGCATTGCTTTGCATTAGCCTACTACAGTGCATATACATGTACATGTAATTATTAGTCAAATGTTCCAAATGTATCATATTATTAAAGACAATTAATCTATTAATAGTCAGGATTGGTAAGAAAATTTACGATTTGACCTTCATCAATCTCCATTTGCAGCCAAAATCAGATTACAAAAAAAAATTAACCACTGGAATGACTTGTTTATCGATTATTTTACAATTTTCTTTTTTCTTAAGTAAACCAAATGCACGCGTCTCACACCTTAATATGCCATTATGCGTGAGACTTGACAGATTCTAATATTGTGGCTTGAAAAGGGAAGAGAATAACTACACTAATGTAAGATTTAGCATTATGGTAATCAATAATGCTTAACCCTTTCACTAACAAATCCCTGAAAAAGTATATCCTTTATGATATAAAAGTGAAATTGTTGAATATTTTGCTTCCATTCAAATTAATTTCAAAATATTCAACAGTTTTCCTGTATGGTTGCCTTGAAAATGGGATCTGGGGAATTCATCAGTGAAAGGGATATAATCATGTAGCTATTGTGCAGTACTCTTACTTTTGTCTTCGAATGAGATCTTGAGATTCCTGGGTGTAGGCTTGTCTGTCACCTTCCATATTACGATACACTCGCCTAAGACGTGCCAACTCCACTTCGGCAATGCCATCGAGATCAGCATCGCTAGTGTCTGAGCGAGCTCCGGGAGATCTTGGTCGACCAGGCATGATGGAATAAAGGTGAATCTAGTTAACCCACAGAACTGAAAAAGAAGAGAATGTTAAACATTTATGTATCAACTACGTAAACTGAAGGAAATTTCAATTTCCCTTTCTCCGAGGTCTAACAATACTCACCATTCTATTACTTCTGATACAGCTAGCCTGGATAGCTGGGCCCTAGGACTATAGACTTAGTAAGCTTTACCAACTCCTGGAACTGGGTACTCGGCTCCCAACTGCCGAGTACCCGTTTGCCATGAAGCTCATATTGTTTGCATAGCCACCATACAAGAGATACCCATGGCTTGCCTCCGTGGGGCTGGGAGGCTGGGTCGGTAATAGAATGGTGAGTATTGTTAGATCTCGGAGAAAGGGAAATTGAAATTTCCTTCATTCTCCTTCGATCAATACTCACCATTCTATTACTTCTGATATACACCAGATTTAGACAGTAACCTGGTGGGAAGGGGCAAGCCATCAATTGCTACTTTTGCCCCTTGGAGAAAGAGCTAGACTTAAACTTGATTAATGGAGACCTAAAAGGACCATCAAGTTAACGGAACCGAATCACATTCGTCGCATCACTGCCCCCCCCCCCCCCCACCCCGCCCCCACCATTTTTTCTCCTCAGAAAAGGGAGAGAACTCACGAACATGCATCTCGCCTGAAACACAAATATGCCAAGAGTAGGGTTGGGCGATATTGCTCAAGGCATGACAATATCGGTATCTCATTAAAATACCGCGGTATCACAATATATCGTCATTTGGGTGGGGTGTGGAGTTAGGGTGTAAACATAGAATAACATGTATTTCAAATTGGTGGTGTCGGCAAGTTATTTTCATTAAATTTGTTGCATTGAAACCGTAAATTGAGATCACCGTGATTGCCATTTCCGCATATTTAATACACGAAATTCCACACTTTGACACCCTTCAATATACAGTTTAAAGCAACGAATGTAATGCAACTAACCGTATTCATCACAAATAAGAAAAAAAAGGATTTTCTTCTGTTCTTGTGTTGTATTTTGTGTTATCTTTACCTCACGACAACTGTCAAAAGATTGAGCAAGGAATACGCATTAACTTCATTGCGCAGAAAGGAATTCCGCAGAGCGAAATCTGATTGGCCACCGTATCATACTTGAGCCAATCAGAATTCACACTGCAGAATTCCGACAGCTGTTATCACGCCCGCCGCTAGCATAGACAATGCAAATTAATAAAATAACACTGCATGATTATGAACGAGAACCAGCGTGAAGACTGGAAACAATTATATCATATTTTATTTGGTCTGTCGTCTTCTTCTTTTCGATCGCTGGTATCACACTTGGAGAGCCGTTCTCAAGATGAAATCTGTGGTTTTCTGCAGTTCTTCCACAGGCCCATACAGCTTTTCAAGAAAAGAGGTTGACAAAGGCCAGGTCTCTTCGCTCAGCAGCTGATACGTACTGCAACATTGAAGTATGTGCTCTGTGGTCTGTACTGCTTCTCCACAAGGACAAGCGGGCGATGTCGTAAGGTGGAACCGCCTGTACATGTGTTGGTTTAGTCTGTTGTGTCCAGCTCTGAGATGAAAACTCGTCACTTGCTCTGGCCTCGAGAGATGATGGTAGACATCTTCTGATTGAGGTGTTCTATAGAGTGACTTGATGATAGTCTTCATCTCTGTATGGGTAACCATGTTTTCTGTATGATTCTCTTCTGCACCGCCTTTGCCATCTTGTCTGCTTCCTCATTTCCTTGGACTCCACAGTGTGAGGGGATCCACTGCAGTGCTATCCGAAAGCATTTGATGGTTTGTAGTGCTTCTTCAAGTTGTGGCAGCTTACCTTTGGTGATAGCCTTTGGTCTGTAATATTTATACTAATTTGCCCCATTGTAGACCTATTCAAATTCGCTCACTACCTAGCGGGTTTATCCATTGATCTCAAGGCGTAGCCTGGATGTGTGAAATTAATACAGTTAACTCTGCAGCCAAGACTGCCACAACAGATAGAAGACTGGACATAATTAGGCCTAAATTCTTTATTTTAAGGATGTTTCTCACTTAGAATAAATCCGTAATGTTATATGTGGAATGAATTTTGATCTGATTCGTATAAAAATGTTAAATATATTGTATAAAGTTACATAAAAACGTATAACGGTAAAGCAAGAGATTAACTTCCCCCTCACCCACCGTTCCAAGCTGTGATATTGTTAAGGGATTAAGTGTGTGTGGTTTCCTATCGACCTCAAAAGTTTTAAAGTTTAAATCTTTCACGGTCAGAAGAATGTTTAACCATGCAGATCAATGACTAATGGATAAATAGCTTGACCTGTAGTAATGACGTCATCAGAGTGGAATGCAGGAAATGTCAATTTCCCTTTCTCCGAGATCTAACAATACTCACCATTCTGTTACTTCTGATATACAGCTGGCCCTGACAGCGGCTCTAGGATTATAGACTTAGAAAGCTTTACCGACTCCTGGGAACCGGGTACTCGGCTCCCCACTGCCGAGTACCCGTTTACCATAGAGCTCATATTGTTTGCATAGCCACCAAACAAGAGAAAACTATGGCTTGCCTCCGTGGGGCTGGGAGGCTGGGTCCGTAACAGAATGGTGAGTATTGTTAGATCTCGGAGAAAGGGAAATTGACATTTCCTGCATTCTCCTTCGATCAATACTCACCATTCTGTTACTTCTGATATACACCAGATTTGATCAGTAACCTGGTGGGAAGGGGCAAGCCATACATGCTAATTTTGCCCCTTGGAGAAAGATTTTAGACTTCAAACTTGACTAACGGAGACCTAAAAGGACCGTCAAGTTCACGGAACCGAATCACATTCGCGTCACAGCCCCACCGCCCTTCTTCCTGCTAAGAAAAGGGAGAGAACTAACGAACATGTATCTCGCCTGAAACACCAATATGCCAAGAGGGTTAACTACTCCCTGCATATCGCTTGTATTAGCCTGGGAATGAGCATGAATATATAAGATGAATGAACATGATACATATACATAATAGAAAAAACTCTCACTTGTTGAATTACCTTATGATAACAGGACTTCAGACGTACCGCCTACAACCATTCACCGGTTCGGCCATCAGTGACACAATCTGGTTGACATCCTCTCGCTTGACCATGCCTGCTTTAGGTTCTTTTCTTACCAAAGTGAAAAAAGGGGAAAAGCAGTGTGGTCACTAAATATCGTTTCAAAACAGCTAAAGCGAGTGGATTGGCTGAGTCTGACACATCCCTCATATAGTAATCCGTAAATGAGGACTCACAGTGCCATTGTGCAACGGCCATGATGTCCTCTAACGGAACACCATTGTAAAGGGCGGTCGAGGCGGCTATTCCTCTAACATCGTGTGCCCTTACGCCCTGCACCTGGTGCCCAGTCGCCATCTCATGAGTAGTCTGAATGCATTCGACCACCCAACGAGAGATAGTATCCATGGATGCGGCGCCATAAGGCTTTTTATGGCAGATCCACAGATGTCTATCGTTCGACCGTAACGAGTCAGTCCGTTTCTTGTACTTAGTCAAAGCACGGACCGGGCACCAGACACTGGCATCACGATCAAACCTGGTTAACTTCGGTATAATGATCGGTTTGCCGGGATATCTCAAAGATTGGTTCTTTGACATAAATTCTGCTCTTGGCAGAAGACGCAGACCTTCTCCAGAAACAATAAATCGGTTCCTCTCTGCCGAAAGCGCATGGATCTCACTGCGCCTTCTAGCTGAGGAAGCTGTCAATAGAAAGACCGCCTTTAGAGTCAAATGCTTTAGACTAGCCGAACGCAACGGTTCGAATGGGTGCTTGGCCAGTACATTAAGCACTAAAGATAGACTCCAGGCTGGAATGACTACCAGTTGTCTCGGGCGGAGATTGCTCATTCCCTTCAACATCACGTTTAACTGGGCCACCTCTGGACTATCCCTGTTGGCTAGACAAGGGATAACTGATGCCAAAGCTGACTTGTATCCAGCAATTGTGACGGGAGCTAGTCCTGTAAAGAACAGCTCACAGAGAAAGTCTGCTATTTGCTGAATAGTGGATTGAAAGGTATCAATACCCTTTTCTTCACACCAGTCTGCAAATCTGTTAACCTTGTTGTTATATGACTTGAAGGTTGACCTCCTTCTCGCAGCCGCGATGAAATCAGCAGCCTGTCGAGAAAAGCCTTCCGACGTGGAACGTTGTTTGACAACATCCACGCAGTCAATTTGAACATTTCGGGACGCTCGTGTAGGAAGCGTCCCTTGGCCTGGGAGATTATGTTCGGAATCTCGGGCAACTGCACAGGATTTTCCACCAGCAGATCTAGAAGATCCGTGAACCACGCCCTGCTCGGCCAATACGGCGCTATTAGCAGGACCAGGCATGGCTCCTCCCTGATCTTCACCAAAACCTTCGGTAGAAGAATGGTGGGTGGATACGCGTAAGCGTGCATCCCTCTCCAGCTTATCGCCAGAGCGTCTGTATCGCTGGCATTTGGATCTGGAATCGGCGAGACATATGTCATGATTTGAGCATTTTCCTTTGTGGCGAACAAGTCCACGTTGGGTTTGCCCCAATGCTCGAAGATCCGTTGTAGAACTGGAGGGTTGAGGGACCATTCTGTTGGCAGGATTCTCTGTCTGCGAGACAAAGCATCCGCCAGAATGTTCAATCGGCCAGGAATATGAGCTGCTTTCAAAACAACCGAGTAATTCCTGCACCATTGAATCAAGTGCCACACCCTGATGCACAGGGTGGGCGACCTGGTCCCTCCTTGGCGATTTATATATGATACTACTGTCGAATTGTACGACCGTATCAATATCACCTTGCCCCTGATCATCGGAAGGAACTCTTCCAACGCCAGTTCCACTGCCATCATTTCCAACAGATTGATATGCAGCTGACTCTCCGGGAGAGTCCATGTGCCCGAGACCTGGTGTTCTCCCAGGCAGGCACCCCACCCTTCCAGCGATGCATCCGTGTAAACGGACAGCTGGGGTTGGGGTAGGTGCAGCGAAACCCCTATTAGGAGATTCTGACGCTGTTTCCACCATAGAAGATGCGATATTATCGGCTCCAAAACTGGCACCAGTTTTGACAGGGGTTCTGTTCTCTGTTTCCACAGAGACATCAGATACAACTGGATAGGTCTTCGCATTAGAGCAGCGTACGGGATAACCTGCTCCATGGAGACCATCATGCCCAGCATCTGAAGGAACCGCCTCGCCTGAATGTGGTTTCCCACTCGAAAACTCCCGAGGATGGCTAACAGAGACACCACTCTGGGCTCTGACGGGTAAACCCTGCCCTCCTCGAGGTCGAATCGCATCCCCAAATAAACGAAATGTTGAGTGGGTGTCAACTCGGATTTCTCCTCGTTGACTATCCAGCCTAGATCTGAAAGTAACTTCAGAGTCAGAGCAGTATCAACGTTCAACCTGGCTGCCGAGTCTGCCTTGAGCAGCCAGTCGTCTATGTAGGTGTGTAGCGCCACGTTCTCTTTTCTGAGAAACACTGTCACCGCAAGGACCACTCTTGTGAAAACCCTCGGAGCTGTCGACAGGCCAAACGGGAGAACTGTAAACTCCCATACTTGATTCTGAAACGCAAATCTCAGAAACCTGTGCCAACTCCGATTGATCGGAATGTGGAAATATGCATCTTTCAGATCGATCGATACACACCACATTCCTTTCCTCAATCCCGCCATTACCGACCTCGGTGTTTCCATCTGGAACCGAGGCGTATGGATAAACCAATTTAATAGCCTGAGATTGAGTATGGGTCTCCATCCCCCCGTGCTCTTGGGGACAAGGAACATGTTTGAATAGAAGCCTGGAGTGTTCCGGTTTGCTGGTTTTATTGCTCCTTTCAGAAGCAAACCCGACACTTCCTTTTGAACGGCTTCTAACTTGTCTGGCTCCCTTGGTACGGGTGTCCAGACTGGTGCCAAAGACAGATTTTGTGGCGGAAAGTCCCACCACTCCGGCATTTAACCCTGGGATAACCATCCCAGGACCAGACTGTCTGACGTCACACCTCGCCAAACCTCGACGAAACGCATGAGCCTTCCACCCACCATAGACGCCTCGACGTCTAACGGGGTTGTCCGGCTCGCAGTCCGCCCCCCCCCCCCCCTTTCTTAACGAGAGAGAGTGAGAACCATTTCGTTCTAGGTACGACGGGTATAACTGGCACCGCTGTTCCTGTCGCACAGGTGCGGTCCAGGCGGATATGAAGGGAGCTTGCGTACCCTCAGGTACGCTTCGGCCCCTTCTGTCCGCCCTTTGAGACCTTACCCTTACCCTTCCCCTTGCCCTTACCACCTCTAGGGCAGTCAGGAGCAACATTGGGGAGGGTAGGCGCCTCTACAGCCTTCCTGGGTTTCTTCGCCGGCGGCGGCTCCGAAAACCCAGCCGAAACAGACGTCGCAATAGGCCTGGCTTTCGCCTTGCCCTTATGCTTTTTCTGTTTCTTTGAAGGCTGTCTGGTTAGCGGCTTGCCCACAGCCCCTAGTGCGTGCGCTTGTCGCACCAGCTCTAGCTGGAGATTTACCGCTAACCGATTCTGCGCAATACTGGCGGTGTCCTCTAAGATGGCCCGCGCTTGGCCACCAAAGATGCTAGGCCCTGTCAGGGGCATCCCAAGAAGACGCTCCCTGACTGCCGTAGCCGGACGCATATGGTCAATGACCATTTGCCTCCTGGACTTCGTCACACGCGCTTGCACCCTTGCCAATGCGTCCATTGACAGCACCAAGCCGTCATTAACGCACGATAGCGCCACAGGTGGCACAGGGTGGCCTGCCCCCGCTTCAGCCCACACCGACTGAAGTAGACGATAGGAGTGATTGACAGCGCTCATGGCTGCCCTCACACCCTCATCGCATAGGGCCAGGACTTCTTCCTGGTGTACCTGGGCCTTATCCACTAGTGCCGGACCAGGACCAACCGACCCGGCACTCTGGACGCCCAGTACCCATCGGTCATCCTCCGTGACCGACGGGACTACACCATACCTGTCGTATTCACCCCGCGGAATACGGCACCTTGCCCGCACCTCCCTGGAGGCCGCAGGGAGCTGACCCTTGGTCATTAGTTGTTTACTATAAATAGCATCCAACAAATCAATGAACCGTGGATCCAGTCCCACTGACTGGATCCGGGCCGCGGGCAAAATCCCCGTCCTAATCGACGCAACCGACGGACGGGGCGCATCTTCATCGGCCGTGGCCGAAACCACAGACGGGTCAACTCTGGCTAGCCATGCCAGAGCATCAGACCAATCTAACTCCGAAGAAGATACCCCCGCAAACACGTCACCCGTTGACATGCTTACAGGTCTGCCAGCCATGGCCTCCCGGCCAGGAGCCACGGCTGACACGCCAGGCACTCCGCTACCACATGGTTCCGCCGCCACCCCATGAAACACTCCGGTCCATGGGGTAGGTCCGCACGGAAAACCGTACGGACCCGTAACCGTCGCGGAACCATAGCCGGCCACGGGCGCCAACGGCACCCCATGTCCGGCTGCCGGACCAGGCGAGATAGGTGAGTACCACGCCTGGCCCGGCACACCGGTTCCCCTGACGGCTGGTGACAAACCAAGCTGCGCGGAACCGGTGCACGGTAACGGATTGGCCTCAGCCGCAGGCGGAGCCGCTGACCTGGCTTGCGCCAAACCAGACAAATGGAGGCCGGTTCCGTCCAGGACGGAATCAACCTCCATAATCTCCACCTGCGGCTTCACGGGCCGCAGCAACCTCTCCTCCTCGGCCTCATCGTCTTCAGACTCCGAAGAGCCGTCACTAGACGAATAAACCGTGGAGCCGTCCTGGCGGACGGCTCCCACACCTGACGGACCGGCCACCGCTACTGGACCACACGGAGGTGGCCGCAGAGAGACAGAACCCGTCTGGCCGAAGCCAGACGGACCCGCCAGGGGGCCGTACGAGACGGCCCCCTCGGTAACCAGTCCAGAATCCTGTCCGAAGACAGGATCCGTACCAGGCATGGGGAGAAACTGCCCCCCAACCTTTGGTAGCAGGGACGACACCAGCGTGGGCAGAACGCTATGCAGAAAACCCTGCATAGCCGGACCAAACCACGCCGGCGGTGCCATCTCCGCCACCTCCAGCTGGGGACGTGGAGCACCCCCACCGGCCGAACCGGGCGCTCCACGATTTCCTCTCGGACCGCCTGACCCCGCGTCAGACCCAGCCAAGTCCTTCTGGGCAAGGAACTTAACCATCGTTTTGACGGACCACACTGCTCAAACATTACACCTATGATCTATATTACACAGGGCACACCTAAAACAGACATGGTCCTTGAACATTACACGGACAAACTTATGGCAGTCGTCACATGATGGCGGGGCTGGCTTGGCCTATAAAATAAGCACAAACCTACAATAAACAAGCGGAACGAGACACGGATGGAAGGCAGACAATTAATTTTCAAATATTTTGACTCATAAATTAACCGTAACCTCCCGCACCCCACCCCGCCACGTTACAACAACGATCGCATTGATTATGACGACAAGAATGCGGCGGGCACAACACACCCATAATAGATCCTACAGGATGTGTAATGGCTCCAGGAATCATATCGCATAGCATTCAGGGTATATTTACTAATCAATATAAATTATACTCCTAACGAACGCAGCACGATATGTGAAGAAAACAACAAAATGTATAACAACTGCTGTCTCACACGGTAAAACCGCAGACCACGCATCTACTCAAGAATTTTGAAACCACCGATCATTGCAAACCGATCGTGATCGCACGTAAACTTGATCATTCTAAAGTTTCCGGTACCATTTTTTAGTACGCAGCACCCAGAACAAGATGCGCGAATTAATGAAAAAATTTTCTCTTCACATAAACATCCGAGCGACCGGGTGTGACGTCACCCGCTCGGATTCTACGGAGAACGACGTCAGCCGATATTCGTGTTAGAAATACCGTAGCAAACACCTATTTTCATATCTGCCGATCGCCTGTTGGGGTTTAAAGAAGGCGATCGTCTGGCATATATCGTTGCTAGCACACGTCCCAGATTCTATGGGGTTAGAAATTGGAACATGCGACACAACGAAATTTAGAGACCTAAGTCTTTTAACTATGGATATAAAGAACAATACAACCTGGTTGTCTTGGGCGGTATTCTCCATAGTCCTTAGTTATCCTTTCAGAACACACAAACTATCACTGATTAAAGACTTAGATTCTTTTAAAAAACACTAAAATCCTTAATGCGAAAAGCATGTATTGCACTTGTTGCTATGCAAACAAGAATGAGCTCTATGGTAAACGGGTACTCGGCAGTGGGGAGCCGGGTACCCGGTTCCCAGGAGTCGGTAAAGCTTTCTAAGTCTATAATCCTAGAGCCGCTGTCAGGGCCAGCTGTATATCAGAAGTAACAGAATGGTGAGTATTGATCGAAGGAGAACGTTCAGCTGTTTTGAAGGTCATTTTCACAAACTAGGTCATTCAACATGGCCTTCAAAACATTTTGACAATTGGGTTCCCATGAACAAACTTGGTTCAGATATTGCCCTAGATAATGTTTCATTATTTTTTAATCGATCTCCTAAGCGGTTTCGGAGAATATTTCTTAAAACGTTTTAAAAAAGAAATCAGCCAAAATCCAAGATACCTACCACCTAAATTGGCTGATCACCTTCATTTGAAGTTCGCAGTTGGATCTCTATGCATTAAGAATGCTTCCTGCCAATATATAATTGAAATCAGCCTCGTGGTTCTCAAGAAGACAATTTCAAATATGATTGAAATCAGCCCAGTGGCTCTCGAGAACACATGTCAAATTTCCTATTGCTTTAGTATTGGAGTTATTGGCAGGAAAATGAGCCAAGATGGCTGCCAAACCGTTTATATGACGGTTTCAAAAGTCCAAATTTCCGCCTGATCTGTTCAGTGGTCCTGGAGAAGGAGTCATTTTCGTGAAAACTAACCCATCCAAGACGGCTGCCAACGTATTTGGCCAATCAAATCTGGTTTAGTTCGTGCCCTAGATGACGTTTCATGAGTATTCAATCAATCCACCAAGTGGCTTTGGAGATTTTTAAAGACGTTTCTAAAATTCTGACAAAATCCCAGCTGGCCACCGGCCAAATTGGCTTCCTTTGAACAAACTTGGATCTATAATTCCCTAAAGATGCTTCCTGCCCAATATAATTGAAATCAGTCAAGTGGTTCTTGAGAAGTTGTTTAATGAAAAAATTGATGGACGGACGATAGGCGGTTGCCTAGGGATAAGCCGACTTGGTCATTCTGGCCAGGTGAGCAGATAAAATTGTAGATATGGATGGAATTAATTGTGAATACTTGTACGTAATAGGCTTATTAAGTGATAACACACTTCCAGGCCAGCCTGTTTGGTAACCATTTAACGCACACAATTTTAAAACAATGATCTGCAGCAAAGCTGTTGAATATTTTGAAGGAGCACCAGCTCCCATTCAAATTAGTTTCAAAATATTCAACAAAATGTTCTTTACTTGTAACAGAATATTTTGAAGTAGCACCAGCTCCCATTCAAATTAGTTTCAAAATATTCAACAGAAGGTTCTTTACATCATAAAGAAATTGTTATTTTATGTCTCTAAGGGTACATATTCATACAAAATGCTTGAAAATAAAATTGTTAAATTTGTATACTTTTAGGAGTTTAAATTGTGTATCTAAATGTAATGAAACAAAATAAATCTTAACATAGGATGATTTCATTTCGTACAAATTAATGTAATTTTATTAGTCGAGTTGAATTAGGGACTCATGGCTCCAATTCAATTTTACTACTTTAAAAATTATATTAATTAATTATTTAATACGTAATGCAGGGCTTCCACTAATTTCTAAACACAGGAAGTCTGGGACTTCATAGGTAATGCCATTGGGAGTCCAAGCAAGAAACATGGAAGTCTAAAATGGTTCCAATAAATGCAATTTGGTTAAAATCATTGTTTTTAGAGATGTCTGAGCCAAAAAATAAGGAGTCTAGGACTTCCTTGGTATGCATTTGGGGAGTCCAAACATAAACTTTGGGAGTATAGAACTCTCAGCTTCCGCTAGTGGAAGCTCTAACGTAATGAAATCGTCATATGTTAAAATTTATTTCGTTTTATTACACGTAGCCACAAAATTAAAACCTCTAAAAGCATACAAATTTACCAATTTGTCACCAAAACAACGAGTGCAAGAGAACGCAAAAAGGAGCAATTGTTAGCAATACAACCCTAATAGAAACAGGTAGGGTTGAGTTTAAAGTTATATTTAAGCAATAAGACTAAAGAGCTTCATAATTACTGCGACATATTGCAGGAAATGTCAATTTCCCTTTCTCCGAGATCTAACAATACTCACCATTCTGTTACTTCTGATATACAGCTGGCCCTGACAGCGGCTCTAGGATTATAGACTTAGAAAGCTTTACCGACTCCTGGGAACCGGGTACTCGGCTCCCAACTGCCGAGTACCTGTTTACCATAGAGCTCATATTGTTTGCATAGCCACCAAACAAGAGAAAACTATGGCTTGCCTCCGTGGGGCTGGGAGGCTGGGTCCGTAACAGAATGGTGAGTATTGTTAGATCTCGGAGAAAGGGAAATTGACATTTCCTGCATTCTCCTTCGATCAATACTCACCATTCTGTTACTTCTGATATACACCAGATTTGATCAGTAACCTGGTGGGAAGGGGCAAGCCATAAATGCTAATTTTGCCCCTTGGAGAAAGATTTTAGACTTCAAACTTGACTAACGGAGACCTAAAAGGACCGTCAAGTTCACGGAACCGAATCACATTCGCGTCACAGTCCTCCCCCCTTTTTCCTCCTAAGAAAAGGGAGAGAACTAACGAACATGTATCTCGCCTGAAAACACAAATATGCCAAGAGGGTTAACTGCTCCCTGCATACTCCATGTATTAGCCTGGGAATGAGCATGAATATATAAGATGAATGAACATGATACATATCCATAATACAAAAAACTCTCACTATTGAATTACCTTATGATAATTGGACTTCAGACGTACCGCCTCCAACCATTCACCGGTTCGGCCATCAGTGACACAATCTGGTTGACATCCTCTCGCCTGACCATGCCTGCTTTAGGTTCTTTTCTTACCGAAGTGAGAAAAGGGTGAAAAGCAGTGTGGTCACTAACTATCGTTTCAAAACAGCTAAAGCGAGTGGATTGGCTGAGTCTGACACATCCCTCATATAGTAATCCGTGAATGAGGACTCACAGTGCCATTGTGCAACGGCCATGATGTCCTATAACGGAACACCATTGTAAAGGGCGGTCGAGGCGGCTATTCCTCTGACATTGTCTGCCCTTACGCCTTGCACCTGGTGCCCAGTCGCCATCTCCTGAGTAGTCTGAATGCATTCGACCACCCAACGAGAGATAGTATCCATGGATGCGGCGCCATAAGACTTTTTATGGCAGATCCACAGATGTCTATCGTTCGACCGTAACGAGTCAGTCCGTTTCTTGTACTTAGTCAAAGCACGGACCGGGCACCAGACACTGGCATCACGATCAAACCTAGTTAACTTCGGTATAATGATCGGTTTGCCGGGATATCTCAAAGATTGGTTCTTTGACATAACCTCTGCTCTTGGCAGAAGACGCAGACCTTCTCCAGAAACAATAAATCGGTTCCTCTCTGCCGAAAGCGCATGGATCTCACTGCGCCTTCTAGCTGAGGAAGCTGCCAATAGAAAGACCGCCTTTAGAGTCAAATGCTTTAGACTAGCCGAACGCAACGGTTCGAAAGGGTGCTTGGCCAGTACATTAAGCACTAAAGATAGACTCCAGGCTGGAATGACTACCGGTTGTCTCGGTCGGAGATTGCTCATTCCCTTCAACATCACATTTAACTGGGCCACCTCTGGACTATCCCTGTTGGCTAGACAAGGGATAACTGATGCCAAAGCTGACTTGTATCCAGCAACTGTGACGGGAGCTAGTCCTCAAAAGAACAGCTCACAGAGAAAGTCTGCTATTTGCTGATAGTGGATTGAAAGGTATCAATACCCTTTTCTTCACACCAGTCTGCAAATCTGTTAACCTTGTTGTTATATGACTTGAAGGTTGACCTCCTTCTCGCAGCCGCGATGAAATCAGCAGCCTGTCGAGAAAAGCCTTCCGACGTGGAACGTTGTTTGATAACATCCACGCAGTCATTGAACATTTCGGGACACTCGTGTAGGAAGCGTCCCTTGGCCTGGGAGATTATGTTCGGAATCTCGGGCAACTGCACAGGATTTTCCACCAGCAGATCTAGAAGATCCGTGAACCACGCCCTGCTCGGCCAATACGGCGCTATTAGCAGGACCAGACACGGTTCCTCCCTGACCTTCACCAAAACCTTCGGTAGAAGAATGGTGGGTGGGTACGCGTAAGCGTGCATCCCTCTCCAGCTTATCGCCAGAGCGTCTGTATCGACGGCATTTGGATCTGTAATCGGCGAGACATATGTCATGATTTGAGCATTTTCCTTTGTGGCGAACAAGTCCACGTTGGGTTTGCCCCAATGCTCGAAGATCCGTCGCAGAACTGGAGGGTTGAGGGACCATTCTGTTGGCAGGATTCTCTGTCTGCGAGACAAAGCATCCGCCAGAATGTTCAATCGGCCAGGAATACGAGCTGCTTTCAAAACAACCGAGTAATTCCTGCACCATTGAATCAAGTGCCACACCCTGATACACAGAGTGGGCGACCTGGTCCCGCCTTGGCGATTTATATATGATACTACTGTCGAATCGACCGACCGTATCAATATCACCCTGCCCCTGATCATCGGAAGGAACTCTTCCAACGCCAGTTCCACTGCCATCATTTCCAACAGATTGATATGCAGCTGACTCTCCGGGAGAGTCCATGTGCCCGAGACCTGGTTCTCCCAGGCAGGCACCCCACCCTTCCAGCGATGCATCCGTGTAGACGGACAGCTGGGGGCGGGGTAGGTGCAGCGAAACCCCTAATAGGAGATTCTGACGCTGTTTCCACCATAGAAGATGCGATATTATCGGCTCCAAAACTGGCAACAGTTTTGACAGGGGTTCTGTTCTCTGTTTCCACAGAGACATCAGATACAACTGGATAGGCCTTCGCATTAGAGCATCGTACGGGATAACCTGCTCCATGGAGACCATCATGCCCAGCATCTGAAGGAACCGCCTCGCCTTGAATGTGGTTTCCCACTCGAAAACTCTTGAGGATGGCTAACAGAGACACCACTCTGGGCTCTGACGGGTAAACCCTGCCCTCCTCGAGGTCGAATCGCATCCCCAAATAAACGAAACGTTGAGTGGGCGTCAACTCGGATTTCTCCTCGTTGACTATGCAGCGTAGATCTGAAAGTAACTTCAGAGTCAGAGCAGTATCCACGTTCAACCTGGCTGCCGAGTCTGCCTTAAGCAGCCAGTCGTCTATGTAGGTGTGTAGCGCCACGTTCTCTTTTCTGAGAAACGCTGTCACCGCAAGGACCACTCTTGTGAAAACCCTCGGAGCTGTCGACAGGCCAAACGGGAGACTGTAAACTCCCATACTTGATTCTGAAACGCAAATCTCAGAAACCTGTGCCAACTCCGATTCATAGGAATGTGGAAATATGCATTTTTCAGATCGATCGATACACACCACATTCCTTTCCTCAATCCCGCATTACCGACCTCGGCGTTTCCATCTGGAACCGAGGCGTATGGATAAACCAATTTAATGGCCTGAGATTGAGTATGGGTCTCCATCCCCCTGTGCTCTTGGGGACAAGGAACATGTTTGAATAGAAGCCTGGAGTGTTTCGATTTGCTGGTTTTATTGCTCCCTTCAGAAGCAAACCCGACACTTCCTTTTGAACGGCTTCTAACTTGTCTGGCTCCCTTGGTACGGGTGTCCAGACAGGTGCCAAAGACAGATTTTGTGGTGGAAAGTCCCACCACTCCGGCATGTAACCCTGGGATAACCATCCCAGGACCAGACTGTCTGATGTCACACCTTGCCAGGCCTCGACGAAACGCATGAGCCTTCCACCCACCATAGACGCCTCGACGTCTAACGGGGTTGTCCGGCTCGCAGTCCGCCCCCCCACTCTTTCTTAACGAGAGAGAGAGAGAACCATTTCGTTCTAGGCACGACGGGTATAACTGGCACCGCTGTTCCTGTCGCACAGGCGCGGTCCAGGCGGATATGAAGGGAGCTTTCGTACCCTCAGGTACGCTTCGGCCCCTTCTGTCCGCCCTTTGAGGCCTTACCCTTACCCTTCCCCTTGCCCTTCCCGCCTCTAGGGCGGTCAGGAGCAACATTGGGGAGGGTAGGCGCCTCTACAACCTTCCTGGGCTTCTTCGCCGGCGGCGGCTCTGAAACCCCAGCTGAAGCAGAAGTCGCAACAGGCCTAGCTTTCGCCTTGCCCTTATGCTTCTTCTGCTCCTTTGAAGGTTGTCCCGTTAGCGGTTTCCCCACAGGCCCTAGTGCATGCGCTTGCCGCACTAGCTCTAGCTGTAGGTTTACCGCTAACCGATTCTGCGCGATACTGGCGGTATCCTCTAAGATGGCCCACGCTTGGCCACCGAAGATGCTAGGCCCTGTCAGGGGTGTCCCAAGGAGACGCTCCCTGACTGCCGTAGCCGGACGCATATGGTCAATGACCATTTGCCTCCTGGATTTCGTCACACGCGCTTGCACCCTTGCCAATGCGTCCATCGACAGCACCAGGCCGTCATTGACACATGAAAGCGCCACAGGTGGCACAGGGTGGCCTGCCCCGCTTCAGCCCACACCGACTGAAGGAGACGATAAGAGTGGTTGACAGCGCTCATCGCTGCCCTCACACCCTCATCGCATAGGGACAGGACTTCTTCCTGGTGTACCTGAGACTTGTCCACAAGTGCCGGACCGGGGTGACCCGGCACGGCACTCTGGACGCCCAGTACCCATCGGTCATCCTCCGTGACCGACGGGACTACACCATACCTGTCGTATTCCCCCCGCGGAATACGACATCTTGCCCGCACCTCCCTGGAGGCCGCAGGGAGCTGACCCTTGGTCATCAGTTGTTTGCTATAAATAGCATCCAACCATTCTATGAACCGTGGATCCAGTCCCACTGACTGGATCCGGGCCGCGGGCAAAATCCCCGTCCTGATCGACGCAACCGACGGACGGGGCGCATCTTCATCGGCCGTGGCCGAAACCACAGACGGGTCAACCCTGGCTAGCCACGCCAGAGCATCTGACCAATCTACCTCCGATGAAGACACCCCCGCAAACACGTCACCCGTTGACGTGCTCACGGGTCTGCCAGCCACGGCCTCCCAGCAAGGAGCCACGGCTGACACGCCAGGCACTCCGGTACCACACGGTTCCGCCGCCACCCCATGAAACACTCCGGTCCATGGGGTAGGTCCGCACGGATAACCGTACGGACCCGTAGCAGTCGCGGAACCATAGCCGGACACGGGCGCCCACGGCACCCCACGTCCGACTGCCGGACCAGGCGAGATAGGTGAGTACCACGCCCGGCCCGGCACACCCGTTCCCGTGACGGCTGGTGCCAAACCAAGCCGCACGGAACCGGTGCACGGTAACGGATTTGCCTCAGCCACAGGCGGAGCCGCTGACCTGGCTTGCGCCAAACCAGACAAATGGAGGCCGGTTCCGTCTAGGACGGAATCAACCTCCATATTCTCCACCTGCGGCTTCACGGGCCGCAGCAACCTCTCCTCCTCGGCCTCCTCGTCTTCAGACTCCGAAGAGTCGTCACTAGACGAGTCAACCGTGGAACCGTCCTGGCGGACGGCTCCCACACCTGACGGACCGGCCACCGCTACTGGACCACCCGGAGGTGGCCGCAGAGAAACAGAAACCCGTCTGGCCGAAGCCAGACGGGACTGCCAGGGGGCCGTACGAGACGGCCCCCTCGGTAACCAGTCCAGAATCCTGTCCGAGGACAGGATCCGTACCAGGCATGGGGAGAAACTGCCCCCCCAACCTTTGGTAGCAGGGACGACACCAGCGTGGTCAGAACGCTATGCAGAAAAACCCTGCAGAGCCGGACCAAACCACGCCGGCGGTGCCATCTCCGCCACCTCCAGCTGGGGACGTGGAGCACCCGCACCGGCCGAACCGGGCGCTCCACGATTTACTCTCGGACCGCCTGACCCCGCGTCAGACCCAGCCAAGTCCTTCTGGGCAAGGAACTTAACCATCGTTTCGACGGACCACACTGCACAAACATTACACCTATGATCTATATTACACAGGGCACACATAAAACAGACATGGTCCTTGAACATTACACGGACAAACTTATGGCAGTCGTCACATGATGGCGGGGCTGGCTTGGCCTATAAAATAAGCACAAACCTACAATAAACAAGCGGAACGAGACCCGGATGGAAGGCAGACAATTAATTTTCAAATAATTTGACTCATAAATTAACCGTAACCTCCCCGCACCCCACCCCGCCACGTTACAACAACGATCGCATTGATTATGACGACAAGTACGCGGCGGGCACAACACACCCATAATAGATCCTCCAGGATGTGTAACGGCTCCAGGAATCATATCGCATAGCATTCAGGGTATATTTACTAATCAATATAAATTATACTCCTAACGAACGCAGCACGATATGTGAAGAAAACAACAAAATGTATAACAAAACTGCTGTCTCACACGGTAAAACCGCAGACCACACATCTACTCAAGAATTTTGAAACCACCGATCATTGCAAACCGATCGTGATCGCACGTAAACTTGATCATTCTAAAGTTTCCGGTACCATTTTTAGTACGCAGCACCCAGAATAAGATGCGCGAATTAATGAAAAATTTTTCTTCACATAAACATCCGAGCGACCGGGTGTGACGTCACCCGCTCGGATTCTACGGAGAACGACGTCAGCCGATATTCGTGTTAGAAATACCGTAGCAAACACCTATTTTCATATCTGCCGATCGCCTGTTGGGGTTTAAAGAAGGCGATCGTCTGGCATATATCGTTGTTAGCACACGTCCCAGATTCTATGGGGACAGAAATTGGAACATGCGACACAACGAAATTTAGAGACCTAAGTCTTTTAACTATGGATAATAAAGAACAATACAACCTGGTTGTCTTGGGCGGTATTCTCCATAGTCCTTAGTTAATCCTTTCAGAACACACAAACTATCACTGATTAAAGACTTAGATTATTTTAAAACACTAAAATCCTTAATGCAAAAAGCATGTATTGCTCTTGTCGCTATGCAAACAAGAATGAGCTCTATGGTAAACGGGTACTCGGCAGTTGGGAGCCGAGTACCCGGTTCCCAGGAGTCGGTAAAGCTTTCTAAGTCTATAATCCTAGAGCCGCTGTCAGGGCCAGCTGTATATCAGAAGTAACAGAATGGTGAGTATTGATCGAAGGAGAATTTTAATTTGAGAAAATTTCAGATTTTTAAATTGATTTTAAAATCCAGTACCACGGTACTAGACCCCTGGGTCACGCTAATAGACGTTAAATTTTGACATAATGCAGCAGTTAATGCCTTCAGATTAGGAAGCACATGTATAAAAAGGTAATTCTTCACACTATCAGTCGTGATAAACTGCTTAAGCTCTAGCGATGATATTTTGTGAAGCAATTAATGTGAAGTTATAAATTGTATTAACTACCATGGTAGCGTAGTACCCCATCCTACCCTGTCCATACATCCAACCATAATTCACATACAATTCTAAATTAAAAGAAACGTAATTAAACTAAATGTATGCTTGGCATACACTGCATACAGTATTGATTCCATGCTGTCCTGTTGTCCTCCAACTCGGGGCCCATTAGGTATTGTTTAAATAGACGAATTTGGATCCATTGAGTATACTATAGGTACCGAAGTTCGTGAATCTAAGCAACCAATGCACACGTGAAAGAACTCTTAAACAAATTTGTGCAAGAATTTAACACAATGTAGAATAACACTTTAGAAAGTTTAGAATACAAATAAAAAAATTCAGTACAAAAATTTAATTTTTAAACAAATTCCAAGCATTTGAACTGACCCACCTCACCAGGTTATGTGTGAAATAATGTTACCAAATTTTGTGAATTGGTGATTATGCATCTTCAGCTGTCTGGTACATGGTTGTAAATGATTAAATATCACTGTTTTGTTTTGTTGAATGTTTCAACTGTTAATTGTGCCCATTTTAGCGCATAAATTAGCCCTACAAATGAATGTATAAACTATAAAAGCAATTGATACATTTGAAGTGAAGAAAAGAAAATGGATGGCGCTTTTGGTAACAGGTGGTGACGTCACATGAAAGCCATGAATATTAATGAGCTGAAGTAATGGACTAACCCTAGAGTCTTTTAAAACGTGTTCAGAGGGCATAAGCGAAGAACACATTTTTTTTCCACAGTTAAAAAGGCGTGTGCAGTTTATGCTAATTTTGTGCATTTTGTTAAATCAGTGATAAGCACACACCCCTTCCTCGAGAGTTGCGCCAATAAAATTTAGAGGTGCCCCTGTCAATCAGTCTAATCTGACGTGGCGGAGAAATGTACACAAAGCAGGGGGCAACTTTGGATTGTGAAAATTGCTCATTTTAGCAGCTAAATAAGTGCAAGTAAGTAATCTAAGAAAGTCCATAAATGAATCTGCAATTTGTATCACTACGATCAGTAATTGTATGAATAGTTTCTTGTTTTGACCGCATTTTGCTCAAAACTTTGTCAAAAGGTTCAGATTCAAAATTCAAGATTATTTATTCAGTAGTAAAATATATATAAATTATGGATTCATCTAGGTTGTCCGCCGAAGGCAATGCCTATTGTATTGGCGGACACCTTACACATATATACATACATCTACACAAATAAATTAAACAGAACAGTAGCATACAAACACAGGACGTAGACAAGTTAAATAAAAAATTAATACATGTCTAAGTAGTAGTAGTAGTAGTAGTAGTAGTAGTAGTAGTAGTAGTAGTAGTAGTAGTAGTAGTAGTAGTAGTAGTAGTAGTAGTAGTAGTAGTAGTAGTAGTAGTAGTAGTAGTAGTATAGTAGTAGTAGCAGTCGTAGTAGTAGTAGTAGTAGTTGTAGTGGTGATTTTACATTACAACACAACATTTATATTTTTGGTTGACTTTGGTTATACAGTACATCTCGGAAATAACTGGTTCATCTCAATAGTAAAATAAAAACGTTCTGTTGAATGTGTTCAATATAATTGAATTGGAGGCCACTGTTGCCATAGGCAGCAATGTCCTCCAATCCACCCACATTCAAAACATACAAGAGAACATTTCTCACACTGATTTTTAAATTATTCTAACAACAAGGTACTGTTTTTGTTTAGAAGTATGTCAGGTCATGCCAGAGCTGTACTGTATTTATGCAGTTGATAAGATGTTTACAGGATGTTGGCTAGTGGGGAGCATCCTTGGGCAAGGGTGGGGAGGGAGGGGAGGGGCACAGTGCTCATTCTCCTGCCCATCCAGTAGCTTGGTTTTATGGTTGCTGAATATGAAAATTTGATAGTTGTTAGCAGTTGAAAACATCCAGTCGTAGTGGGTGGATTGGAGTGGGAAGGTAGTAGTAGTAGTAGCAGTAGCAGTAGCAGTAGCAGTAGCAGTAGCAGTAGCAGTAGCAGTAGCAGTAGTAGTAGTAGTAGTAGTAGTAGTAGTAGTAGTGGTAGTAGCACTAATATGTGTTAATTAAGTAATCCTTTAATATTTTCTTGAATGATTTTGCTGTCAGTATTTTGTCTCGGGTTTCCTGTTTAGTGTTATTCCATAATTGAGTGGCTGTAATTGATATTCTATGTTTTCCCATGTCTGTGCATGTGTATTTCTCATGTAGTTTGTGTCTGCTTCTAGTGTTATGTTGGTGGATGTTAATATTGTTCACAAAGAAGGGGGGGCTATGGATTTGGGTAGGGTGTTGTGATGGAAATTGTTCACAATAGTTAACATTTGGGATTTACCTATGTCAATAAGTTTGAGTACGTAGTTTTTCTTCTTTAAACATATCTTGGCCTTCTGCTGGTCGAGAAAATAATTTAATGCTAATTTTTTGGAGGCTTTGAATTTTAGATAGTTTGTTTTTATAGGTGTTAGTCCAAACGGCATTGCAGTATGTGAGGTGTGGAAGGATTAAGGTGCTGTACAGTATTTTAACCGTGTCATGTGTCATATATGGTTTTAATCTTTGGATGACACCTATTCCTCTTGCTACTTTCGCAGTAACTGTTTCAATTTGTGTGACCCGGGTCAGATTTTTATCTAAATATACTCCTAGAAACTTTGCGTATGGGGCCTCTTCAATTTCTCTTTTGTTGATATAAAGGGTTCATACACCTTCAGCAGAATTAAATTCCATACTTTTTCAAGACTAAATTTCAAATTTTCCAGACCTAATTTACGACTTTCAATCAGACAAAAAACAAACACAGTTACTAAGTTCATCATATTATTATATATAAACTTTATTAAACTTTATAAAACAACATATCAAAATAAATAATCAACTAACTTAACATCAGATAGCACTCATCACCAATAGAAAGATATACAGTTAAAATAACTGGATACAATCATGGCAATTTTAATGTTGATATGGATGGATAGCACTCAGGAAAGACATATAGAAAATGTGCATTTGCAGATCAGAAGACTTTTTTTGAAAATTTACCACTGGAATGACTGACATGGTGACCAAGCCAGTCATTAGTGTGATAAATCTTTAAAGATAGTCTTTTCTTGATCTGCAAATGGACATTTCTCAGGACCACTGCATACAAACACCATGACATGATAAAACACAGGTGTAAATAGAAAATGTTATAGAAAATGTGCATTTGCAGGTCAGGAGACATCTTCAAAAATAGGCTTTTCTTGATCTGCAAATGAACATTTCTCAGGAACCGCATATTGTCTAGGAGTGGCTCAGTGTTTTTCAGGATGCAAGCCAGATATGAATTTCATTACAGCAGCACATTTTTGTTGAATATTTTGAAAATAATGTTGCAGCAATAGTTTCCAGTCAAATTATTTTCAAAATATTCAACAGGAGGAATTCTCATTATTTTCACTCGATAATGCGCCATAAGAGGCCTCGCGATACGAGAGAGCTGTCGGACAGTCAATAATATTTTACCGTGACTCAGCGCAAAGTTGGGATCATCTAACATTGGGCGATATAAAATTGCCATGCTTCTAAATGATCGCCATAGCAATAGGAATTCATTATTCTCACTCGATGACGAGCCAACACAAGAGGCCTCGCGATATGAGGGCAAAGTTGGGATCATCTAACTTTGGGCGATATAAAATTGCTACGCTTCTAAATGATTCTGGTACTATCAATGTGAAAATGTAAAATATTCTTACCTTGGACCAAAGAAATCCGTAACTTTCGGCGCTGGCTTTAGACGAACTTCTGTCAGTGTCTCATGTTTTTCCCCCACCATGTGGCTAACAAGAGCCGCTTCGCCCATATTCCCGATGTCAAACGTCTTATTACAAACACTACATTTGGCACCCGATTTTGATGTGTTGTCCGGTAAAATCCAATCCTTATATTTATCATTAGTTTCCCAAACACTAGAATATTTGCACTTTCCCATCTTTACTGTATCACAAAAAAAGGCAATCTCACGAATTATTTCATTGTTTCGGCTTCTAACACTCTGTACTATTTGACAGACGACTCAAAAAAGCATCCGCTTTTGTTTCTACGAGAATTCTTAATACTTACCAGATGTACTATTATGATAATGTCTATTATCTAGTCTAGCTCAAAATAAACAATTAAAACTCCGCACTCTCCTGGTCCTGCCCATACTGTGTCCGGGAATACCACTGCCGCAGGTACCGAGTCAATTCCCAATCACAGTCAGATTCGTCTTATATTTGCCTTGGCAAACTGCGAAAGCAGCTCAGCCTCACCTCAGCGGGGCGGCTGAGGCAGGGCCATAGTACATCTGGTAAGTATTAAGAATTCTCGTAGAAACAAAAGCGGATGCTTTTTTGATTCTACTTCGAATAATACCAGATGTACTATTATGATAAACTCCGGATTTCGACAGCCAGGAAATGCCGGTGGGAGGAGGTGAGGCTCGAACCAGCACTCACCAACCATCCAACAGAGAAGGTTGTGAAGAGACTAAAACCCTGGCATACGCTTGGGTTCTGCTATCTGACTCATAGAGTGCTAAACTTCCATGGTCTAGACCACGCTCCCCACCCTCTCTTTTGTCAGCACAAAACCAGAGGGATGTCCATGGGGATGCAACACCCACCAGACCCGTGTCAGCCCCAAGTCTCAGCTAGGGCAGTCCAGTAGAGCGTAAAGAAGCTACTACAACTTCAATCTTTGAAAAAACTATCAGTATATCGATTAGATTTTCAAATTGGAATGAGTCTCATGTCTGTATGAGAGGATAAATATACTCTTGTACCAGACTATTCACTTACTCAGTCTGGTATTTCGACTGGAAGTAAACATATTTATAGTCACTTAATTAATGTAAACACTCACCATTTTTGAGTGGTCGATCTGTTCTTGATCATCACAGGAGCTAGGCCCAATCCACGGTCGTACTCAGTCATGTGCATAGCGCTTGGTCAGTGTAGGCGGAAGACTTTTGTGATGTGTGCGAAGTAGTGGTCGGACGTGGCTTAGTTTAGGTTTGACAGATTGGCGACGGCTACTGGATTAAGTGTGCTGGAGTTGTCGCGAAGGTAGAAATCAGTGAATGACGACTCGGCATGCCATTGTGCTACAGACATCACCTGCTCTAATGAGACACCCTTATAAAGGGCCGATGATGCTGCTAGTGCTCGGACCTCATGGGCATTCGCACGATCAATCTGCTTTCCTGTAGCGATCTTGTGCGACATCTGAATAGCGTCAACTATCCAACGAGAAATAGTATCTTTCGAAGCACGTAAATGGGGAGCTTTGAGACATAACCACAGAGATTTTGGGTCGTCTCTCCACTCAGAAGTACGTTTCTTATACATCTTCAGACATCTGACAGGACACCAAGCACAAGAATTTGGGTCATGTCTAGTTAAACTTGGCAAATTGATCGGCTGTCCTGGATACTTAAGTGACTGATTCTTTGCCAGGAAACAAAGACGTGGAAGTAATCTTAAACCTTCACCCGTGACGACAAAACGGTCTTGTTCGGCAGAAAGCGCATGAATCTCGCTTCTCCTTCTCGCCGACGCTGCTGCAACCAAGAAAACTGATTTAATAGTTAACAGTTTAATGTCAATAGATCTAATCGGTTCAAAGGGAGCATGCCCTAAAACCTGTAGAACAAGAGATAGATTCCATGATGGGATAGGAATTGGCTGTCTGGGTCGCAGATTGCTCATTCCTTTGATAACTTCATTCAAGGTGTCATTCTCCACTCCCTCAATGGTGAGACTAGGAATGACCGAAGCTAATGCAGACTTATATGCTGCTAGGGTAGAAGGTACAAGTTTGTCAACTTCGTATAAATGACAGATAAAATCTGCTACGTGTTGAACAGATGCAGAAAAGGGATCAATATCTCTTCTCTCACACCACTGTGCAAATTTGTTGATTCTATAATTATATGTCTTTGTGGTTGAAACTCTTCTGGCTGAAGCAACAAACTTCGCTGCTTGCTCAGAAAAGCCATCCTCAATTGCACGCTGCTTGACAACATCAATGCAGTCAATTTGAACATTTCTGGTCTGTCGTGAAGGTACAGACCCTTGTTCTGAGAGATTACATCTCTTGTGTCTGGAAGAGGGATTGGACTGCAGACCAGAAGGTCCAGCAGATCCGTAAACCATGATCGGCCTGGCCAATAAGGGGCGATCAGTAGTACTTGGCACATCCCCTCTCTTATCTTTGCCAGAACTTTCGGGATGAGAATTGTTGGAGGATACGCATACGCGTACATTCCCTTCCAACTTATCGCCAGTGCGTCTACTGCTAGAGCTAACGGGTCCGGGATCGGTGACACGTAAGTGACCATCTTTGCATTTTGATTCATCGCAAATAGGTCGACATTTGGCTTGCCCCATTGTTTGAATAGAACCTCCGCTACCACTTGGTTGAGCTGCCATTCCGTCGGACGACAAACCGTCCTTCGACTGAGAGCATCCGCTAAGATGTTCAATCTTCCTGGAATGTGTGCTGCCCGAAGAATAATATTCCTCTCTTGGCACCACAGCAGAAGGTTCCAAACCATCATACACAACTCTGGTGATCTCGTCCCGCCTTGGCGGTTCAAATAAGACACCACTGTTGAGTTGTCTGTCCTTACTAGGACAATCTTGTCTTGAATTAGACTCTCGAACTTCTGCAGTGCAAATACCACCGCTAATAGCTCGAGCACATTGATATGTTTCTGCGCATTGGTCCGATCCCATTCCCCTGACACTGACTGATTGTCCAATACCGTTCCCCAACCTGTCAATGATGCATCCGTGAATATGGACATCTGAGGTTGAGGAGGTTGTAGAGGAACACCTCGCAGGAGATTCTGTTCCGATAACCACCACTGAAGGTGGAATATCAATGGTTCTTTTACTGGTATTCTCAGAGATAACGGATCTGTTCTCTGTGACCAGAACGACATCAAATACATCTGAATCGGCCTGCGCCTGAGTGCTGCATATGGCACCACGTTCTCCAGAGATACTAACAAACCCAGTATTCTGAGAAATTGACGCGCCATCAGATAGGCTCCTAGAGAAACCGACTCCAACACTGCAATCAGGCTTCTGACTCTGCTCTCCGCCGGAAAAGCTACGCCGTCCATGAGATTGAAAAAAATTCCCAGATAAACAAACTCCTGGGATGGAGTCAGTTCTGATTTCTCTAGATTCACAATCCATCCTAGCTTCTTTAACAAGTCTAGGACTACTATCAAATTGCTGCACAGAGTGACTGGATTCCCCGCCTTTAGCAGCCAGTCGTCTATGTAAGTGTGAACAGCTATGTTTCTCCTGCGAAGTAAAGAAGTCATGGCGAGAACCACCTTGGTGAAGACCCTCGGAGCCGTGGTCAGGCCGAAGGGAAGAGCATTGAATTCCCAAACATTGTCTTGGAATGCAAATCGCAGGTACTTCTGAGAAGGAATTGACATTGGAATATGAAAATAAGCATCCTTCAGATCTATCGATACCGCCCACATGCCTTTCCTCAGCCCTGTCATTACCGCTGCTACCGTTTCCATCTGAAATCTGGGAGAAAGAATAAATTTGTTCAACGGTTTGAGATTGAGAATTGGTCTCCACCCTCCGGTATGCTTCGGAACTAGGAACATGATCGAACAGAAGCCCAGCGATGACTGATCAGTGACTAGGTGAATCGCATTCTTCTGACGAAGCAATTCTCTCTCTGACTGAATGGCGACTAGACGGTCTAATTCCCTTGGAATAGGAGTCCATATTGGAGTCGAGGTTAACGGAACTAACGATTGATGGATGAGCCAGTCCGGATCGTAGCCGTTTCTTATTAGTCCAGGCTCCACCATAGAGTCCCGTAGAAAAATTGATGTACACAGTATTTTATTGTTTGTATGCCTTGCCAGACCAACTAGCTTTAAGATTAGCTTGGGTAGACATTTCAATTTGGTGGTAGGAATCCTACAGTCGCCATTTTCCAAGATGGCGGCCGTTCTGATTTGTACAGCCAATATCTCTGGAACTAGTGTACCTATCACAATAATTTTAGTGTCGATATATAGGTTTTCGAGGTCATGGAATTCGGAAATTACATTATCTACATAGTGGGGACAATGGTTATATCGCTTCCGAAATATTGGTCAAAATAACTACCCGTTTTTAGCCAAATGGTGACTATAATAGTTTGAAAATTTGGGGTTTCTTGAATTTCTGGAACTAGTGATCATATCAAACGCTTTCGCGCCAATTATAAATCTTTAAGGCGATAGCTAGAAAAAATTAAACCTTAACTGTCTGGGAGCGAGTCTATGGAGCTTTAATGCAAAGAAAACAAACACCCACCCCACCCACCCACCCACCCGACACAACCAACAGTCTAGTCACATACTCAATGTATGTGAGGGTGTTCATTTCGGTTTCTCTATCAATGCCGCACCCACAACAATATTATAAACATCCTGTTTAAAAGTCAGGAATTGAGCAGTGTCAGCATTTCCTGTAAAAAGTAATTCTTGAGTTAGTCTACGTACGCTACATGCATATTTATAAATACTACCGAATCAGTCGTTAACGAACATTATTTTACGTGTTTCATTGCGCAAACGTCATTAGTCATTAAACTTTGTATTTTGCTAAATTCGATAACAGAAGATAATATTATATATCCCATATCTGCATGATGTAAGTATGCACTGCTAAGCATGTTTGAATGACCAGGTTTTCCATACATAGGTCTCTATGCTATCCTTGCAGGGAAACGCATCCAGGTCCGTAGTTATGGAATCCTAAACTTTAGTCCTAGAATTATGATGGTGATAATGACAATGACGACGAGGACGATGTTGATAATGATGATGTTGTTGTCATTGTTGTTGTTGTTGCTGTTGTTGTTAATGATGATGATGATGGTGATGATGATGATGATGATGATGATGATGTTGTTGTTGATGTTGTTGTTGTTGTTGTTGTTGTTGTTGGTCGTGATGGTGGTGGTGGTGGTGGTGGTGGTGGTGGCGATGATGGTAGAGATGATGATGATGATGATGATGATGATGATGATGATGATGATGATGATGATGGTGGTGGTGATGATGTAAAACACATTAATTAATCCTTTCACCTGTGATAATATCTTAATTTCATGACATCCATTTGAGAAAGATGTAGCCTATTTTGAAATTAATTTGATTGGATAACGTTGCTTCTTTTAATAACGGTGGCAGTCAATCATATTACTTTCCGAATTATAAACATATCGAACATTGATGAAAGTGTTAATTGACAGGTAGTTTGTATTTGAGATGAGTCATAGCTTACATAACATATTATTTTCTTCCTCAGCTTGGTATCACATTTGATGAACAAAGAAAAATGGGCGACGAAGCGGTGAGAAGCAGACCTGTCACTCCAGAGGGAGTCTTCATGAAGTCGACAAACCCGTGTGTTCTGAACAAAAGGAAATGTATTATTTGTCAGAAAACAAGAAAAAACACTAAGTTGACAGCTACTGGAAGTGGACAGAAACGTGTTCGAGAAGCGGCAGAGATACGACAGGATGACGTGTTTAAGGGACTGAAACAAATGAGTGAAACAGAGACATTCTGCTACCACGTGGACAATGAGTGCTATAAAACATATACATTGAAGAAAACACTAGATACTATAACTGAACAAAGTGTAAAGTCTCTATCATTTAGTCCTGAAACGATTGAACAATCACACAATAACGCTAGTAGCAGCAGTATTTGTGTGCAACCACGTCGGTCATGCTCAACACCGCGTAATCCAGTAAGCTCTCAAAAGGATGCAAGTGAACTCCCATGTGTCGTGTGTGGCTATGTCCGGATTTCACATGGTGGCGTGAGAGTAGATAGAAAGTTCAGAGTGTGTGAAGAACAACGTGCGAATAAGTTCTTGGCTGCGGCTAACTTCTTTCAAGATGACATTTTTGGCCGCATAGCAGACCTTGACAGCGAGCAGAAAATCTTTGCTGCAGATTTATATGCCCACGGAAAATGCATGAATGGCTACATCGTTAGGTATGAGCGTGAGTCTTTGAAGCCAGAGCAGCCAAGAGAACGTTACTCAAGACAGAAGTTAGAAGTGTTCCAGCAGGCCAAGGATCTTTTGGACCCACTCCTAGAAGACGGCTATGGCTTCACCTTGAGTGAGATTAGAGAGTTAATGCACAATATTGACAATAACATGGTAATCCATAACAATGAGATCAAAATCTTTCTTGTGAGAATGTATCAGGACAAAATTAAATTTTGCCAGTCTCCACGACAGAACGAGCCATTGCTAGTTTTTTCATCCAAAATAAGTTCTGATGATCTTGCTTCAAAAATTAAATCACACGATGCCGTTAAATCAGCAGGCGCTATCTTGAGACAAGCAATACAGAAAGTTGACTTCAAACTTCAGGACAAATTTTGTGATGCTAGTGAGCTACGCCATTCGTGGGAGAACACAATTATGCCTGATGTACTGCTGACATTCTTTTCCTCCTTATTTAACATAAGCAAGACACGCATGTTGCAAATTGAAATGTTGCAAATGGGAAATGAAACCGACGACGCATATGACGTAAATGAAGATACCAACAATGATGCAAGTAGTGGTGTAAAACGCCAGGCTGTACAACTTTGGTGTCTTTTCCAAATCATATTCTATGAATTGCACAACGGCTCAAAGAAGACTCCTCTTCACACAATGACTGCTCACAGCATATATGATAAGTGCAAGAGTAGAGAATTGATTACGACGATGAACCGGATTGGTGTTTCTACCAGTTATATTGACGTATTGAGAAGTCGGAACTTACTATCCGCCTATGCTATAGAGTCATGTGAGGACAATGACACTCCCATTCCTAGCCACTTCAACAACACAGGTTTCACCATTGGTGCTCTTGATAATTTTGACTTCGAGGACAGTTCATCTTTATCTGGCACATCCGGCACTCACGATACAGTGATGGTGCTGTTTCAAGACTGTGATGGTGAAGTTCCACTTGGGAAGCCAAATGTTTCTGCCACACAATTGAAGAAGCGAAGTTGTAAATTGATGTCTGACCTACCATGCCAACGTGTTGGCCATCATCCTAAGCCAGCCAATCGGCCCGTTATTCCTGACTCTTTCAAAGTAGCTGAAGATGTTGGTCTACATCCAGATAGCACCGCATCATGTGAGGCTGCCAAAACCGAATTTCTCATTACTTTGGCGAGATGTGGTCTACCGGAAGAGGACACATTGCAAGTTGCTCCATGGGGAGGGTTTCATGCCTTAATCTCTCAGAAGACTGTTCCACTTAAACGAGTTGCATTTTTGCCAGTCATCCCATCTCCCGCTACCGATTATGCCACTGTATTCTCAGCAATGAAAAACTTTCAAAATGTGTGCACACAGTTACGTCAACCAGTTATCCCAATATTCTGTGATGAAGGGGTATTCCATACGGTTGCTGATATTATCTTGAATAATCCTGACGAATTTGGAGATATCTATCCCATGATGGGAATGTTTCACTTAGCGAAGGTGGCTCTCCGTTGTGCAGGGAGATATATCAGCGGGAGTGGTATGGATGATGCCCTGATAGAGTCTGAAGTATTCGGTGAGAAAACTGTTCAAGCTGTGCTGAATGGGTCACATTATTATCGGTCATTCCAAGGTATGCTAATCGTGTCAGAAGCAATTGAAACTTTAATGTGGAAAGCATTCTGGCATAACAACAACTCCGACACATTCCAGGAAATAATTTCAATGATTTCAGACTTGAGGGCAGCATTGCAATTAAATGATGAACAAAAATCTCAGCACCTATACCAAAGTCTAATGGACCCCATGGTATGTCTTAGACAAAGTTTCTGTGAGTTCATTGAAGAGTGTTGTGCAAAATCAGAACTATGTAAATACTGGAATGTTTTTCTTACCATTGTGGGCCTCGTAAAGAGTATTGTGACATCTGATCGTGAAGGAAACTGGGAGCTACATGTGCAAACGGTTGAGTCACTGATCAGTGTATTTCGAGAGTTTGATTGCATTAATTACCTGCGCTATGGCTCCTGGTACCTGGAGAGAATACGAATACTTGAAGTGGAAAACCCCTTTCTATATGACAAGTTTATGCATGGCCATTTCGTTGTACGAGACAAAGATGGAAAGTTTAATGCCGTTTCTCCTGACATGAAGCTTGAACAGACAATTCAACGGTCACAAAAAAGCTCAAAAGGCATCGTAGGTCAAACGAGAAGGAGCGACTATGTCGGAGAGTGGGAGCTAATTTATCATGAGGTCCTCGCTATTAGCAATGTCTTTAGGGAGTTGACGAAATCAAATGTGATGGATCATAGTGAATCATCTCACCATGAGCTTACGGGACGAAAAGGACAATTGTTTGATTCTAACGTGGTGCGACTTTTGGAGTTTATACAGGAAAAGGGAAACCCATTTGAGATAACCGAACATATTCAGCTTCACAACTTTGTCACCAAACAGAATGTTGATGAACTCGTCAAGGATCATCTGCTCAATGTAATGCAACATGGTTTGGAAGGCTACACACAAATACGCAATGAAAGATTCATTCGCAAAGAAAAGAAACTCTCGGACACTATAACCCGTGTGAAGCTACCAAGCTTCAGGGACTCTACAAAAACTATCACACTACCCATTACTCCTGTCATTGCAGCGAAACAACTGACCCAGGCACAGAAAGTTATGGATATTGCCCGCGCGAGAGGAGAGTCAGTAAAGGATATTTTGACACATGATCTGCTACCAACATGTCCATTATTTGAAGGTGATGCTGCTACTAAGCCAGTCAAACACACACTAATATCGGAACTTGAGAAACACCTGACGACTGAAGAGTACGACTTTGATCCAGTCTGTCAATCAAAGACCACGGTCATCATAGATTTCATGTCACAAATTCGAATGGTAAAGATGTCAGTTCAAAAGGACTTTGGACAAGCGGTCAGTATGGTGCTTCGAAGCTCTGAGAGAATGTGCAATGTGCAAGAGCTACACATTGTCTTTGACAGTTACCTTGATCTCTCCGTAAAGGAATCAGAACGCATTCGCAGATCATCGAAAACTGGCAGTATTGAGTTAGTGTGTATTCATCCCACAGTACCCATTCCCGTTCAAATGGACAAATTCTGGGCATCGTCAGCAAACAAAACCAAGCTGCAACAGCTTGCCTGCAATCTGGCACGTGATGAATCCGCTCGCGCAAATATTCCAGTTATTGCAAGTGGGATGGTAATAAATGACGAGATTGTCCCTCCAGTGATGTACTCTAATGGTGATCAAACAGAAGTCCATGAGCTGTCTTCCAGCATTGAGGAGGCTGACCTTCGTATTATTCCTCATGTAAATTTGGCAGTGGAACATGGTGCCAAACGTGTTGTCATACTGTCTAATGACACAGATGTGGTCGCTCTCCTGATTAGGTATGCTCCTTTCTTAGAAATCAAAGGATTAAGAGAATTTTGGATTCGCTTCGGGACAGGTGCAAGACGCCGATTCATACCACTGCACAAACTATTGACCAAGCTTGGCCCTGAAATGTGTAGTGTTTTGGTGAAGTCGCACATCATCACTGGAAATGATGCTCTAAGTAAGATCGGGACTAAACATTCAGCGCTGACTGCGCAGCCAGTAAATTTTCTGAAACAATTTGCGGAGTCTGACATGCTATCAGATCAAGATATCGGGAAGGCGGAAAAGTATCTTGTTAGAGTCTGGTCGAGGAATACAACCGTTGCCACTTTTAACGAGCTGAGATACATTGAATACAGAAAGTCAAACAAATCTTTAGTAGCATTGCCACCAACTTCATCCTCAATCAGAGGACACATACTGCGGGCATTTTATCTTATTCGCGAGTCACTCACTCTCCTGGATCCTGACCATACTGTCCTAAGTCTGCAAGACTATGGCTGGGATGAGGTTGACAGCCTATTGCGACCATCTAAATTCCTGACGTTACTGCCAGATGAATTGCTAACATTATGTGGTTGTACAATGTGTAGCACAAAACGGTGCAAATGTAAGCTTTCCGGTGTGAAATGTACGGTTTTCTGTAAATGTGACAATCAGTGTCAAAATGTGTGATTCCTTAATATCAGGACATAAACCGGATATATATATATATACCAAGATTAGCAATACTACTGTAGAGCATCAAGGTTTTGATGTTGTTGTAAGTGCAAACAATCTGTATTAAACAATTGTGTTTTTCTACAAGTGTGACAATCGCCACCACAGTTTCATGGACATACTCGCATCATGTACACCGGAGGTATGTTTAGTCTAATATATTACTGTATTTTTCAAATCATGTGTATTCCTCAATCGTAATATAGAGGAATACAGATATTGCCACATATAGTTGCTTGAAGCATTAATTCCATTGGATTTTAACAAGACATCCAAATAAAAATAGAATATAATGATTGGAACTCTCTTTATGTTAACGCTATACTAGATCGACCATTGGGCATTTATGTGACTACCATTCCAACTAAGCATCCTCTGGTATACCAGAACTTGTTTAGTTGTAATGTTAGTCACAGAAATGTCCCATGGGCGTACAATTTCCAGAACCTCTTTAGTTGGAATCATAGATACATAATTGGTGAATGGGCGAACTATTATAATGGCTTGATTGACGAGTTTTCATTATAGTCTCTTTAAATTTGGATGAGTATTATAAATCTACTAAATTAATGCCCTGAGCAACTATATAATAAGATATCTGTATTCCTCGACCCCGGAAACCTATAGATTGACACCAAAAATGGCTTGATAGTGTCACTAGTTCAGGCGATATTCAATATACAACGTAAAACGGCCGCCATCTTGGAAAATGGCGGCCATAGAATTCTTACCACGAAATTGAAATGTCTACCCAAGTTAATTCCGTTGCCACATGGTCCAGCAATATATAGAAACAACAAAATACTGTGTACATCAATTTTTCTACGGGGTTGTATTGTGGATCCAGGACTATATCCACTGACAGACTAAACAGTCGCGCACGACCTGTTCCCATTGGCTTAGGAATAGCTGAAGTCTGCCTCCGACGGAAGGAATCTGCACACAGTTGTCGGTCGAGATTAGCCGACAAGACGCTAAATCGCTTGGGTGAAGATTCTCGACTCCATTTGTTTCCAAAGCCGCCGGTATTGGTTCCGCCGGAAACCCGTCAGGAACGAGCCCCACGGCCGCCCCGCGGCTTCTTGTGGTATGACGGTCCGGAACCGCCGCCACGGCTATCCTTACGGTAGCCGCCTCGGGCCGAACCGCCACCCTTCCTGTCGTCCTCATACGGCCTCTTACTAGAGGGCTTGTATGCGGACAAACGGCCAGGCCCTTGTGCTCCGGATGGCCTATGGGCATCACGGGCAGAAGGACGATCTAGGACACTGTCTCTGCTGCTCCTGCCTATGCTGACGGTAGGACTGTTGCGGCTGAGTCCTCTTGGTCGACTTCCACGACTTGCCGACCACTTCTTGCTCCGCCACCATT
The DNA here is from genome assembly GCA_034401795.1 of Chaetoderma sp. LZ-2023a. Lineage (NCBI taxonomy): Eukaryota > Metazoa > Mollusca > Caudofoveata > Chaetodermatida > Chaetodermatidae > Chaetoderma > Chaetoderma sp. LZ-2023a. The sequence goes on from CM067359.1 coordinate 124,854,222, forward strand.
GACGCAACCTTAGAGAGCGCCTGTCGTGCCGAGCCGCCGAACAAGCCTGGACCTATGAAAGGCGCAGAAGATAACGCAGCCCTCATCTCTGGTCCTGGTTCCACACAATCGAGAACCATTCTCCGTCGCTCTGCCAAAGTTCTCGTGATTACCCTGGCCAGGCAATCCTGAGACAGGCGCATGGTGTCCCGAACAACTCCGGGAGCAGCCTCTGGCACCTGTCCGCCTTCCGCCGTGCAGTCCAGCATACCCTGCAAGACGGTACACCCGTGCGACAGCGCAGCCATGGCTGCCCTAGCCGCATCCTCAATGAGCGTGAGCTCATTGAACGGGTCTTTGTTGGTCTGAGAAACCAAAGGACGTGACCGCCCCTTGGCCTTCCCAGCCAACGGCCTATTCAGCGCCTCACGTTCCGCAACGGAAAGCCGTGGAACCCTGGCGTACTGATGATAAGCCTGCTCCGGAAAATGGACCCTACTCCTTATCCCCTTCGGGGCCTTGGGCAACGCATAGTCTGGCTGAACCAGACGGTATGCCGCAACTTCCAACATGTCATAAGTCTGCGTGTCCAATGGGAGTGTAGGCATGGCAGAAGAGCCACTGGACAGAGCGCTAGCCGCACGCTCTGACATCCGTTCCATCGCCGGATCGCGCTGAGATCCTAGATCAGATGCCAACCCGAGACGATTGGTCATCCATCCAAGAACCTGCACCCATTCAGCTTCGGTGCAGAAAGCGGAATCGTCCATCAAAGAACTCCCGTTTTCATCCTCCCTCTCTCCCTTAGATGAGAGGGCCACCGACGATCCTTGCTGAACGCTACGATATACGTCTCTGCCAGGACAGAGTGCATCCATAGCGCGACTACCAGCGGCAACAGTATCCAACGAATCGCCAGATACGGATTCGCCGCAGTCCATCGGCTCCAACACGGGATCCGGGACTCCGACGGCCTCAATTACGGCTGGCACTGTCACTCCGATAGGAGCCGCACCTAACGCCGCCGGGATAGCCGCAGGAACCGCAAACCATGGCTCCGCCGGCATATCCGGTTGCACAAATCGCGGATGAAAAATGCCCGACGGAACGTCGACATCACAATCCGCCTGGCAAACCCGTACAAATCCCGAGGGCGACCCCTGGGACGTACTAGGCATCGCCGTCATTGAAAGATCCGGCATGCCGGAATCTTCCATCAGCAGCAAATCTTCCTCCTCTATCGTCGGCCCTTGAGCCAAGGACAGAGAAGGGGCAGGTGCATGACCCTCAGCAGAACTAGCCGGACCACCTAATGGTTGTCCTGCACCAGCTTGCTTCACCGGGACCGTGGACTGCAACGAGTCAAACATAGCCTTGAACTGGGCCGCCCATACGCCCAGTGCTGAATCCATCCTCTCATTCAGCCGACCTTCCAGTCCCAGCAACGAAACCTGCTGCAGCTTCACTGCCTTATCCTTCTCGATACGCTCCAGCCTCGCCCGTCGATCCTTGTCAAACTCCGCCACCAATGCCGATGACCACTTGACGCACACATCACAAGGGCTCCCGACCTTACACTTAGCGCACGCCACACAGTGATGACCCAGGTACTTCCGTTTCATGAACCTGTTGCACTTTCGGCACAACGTGTCCGAGTTCTTCGGTTTCTGCGAACACAGAGAAGAATTAAAACGCTGCACATGACAACCAATGACGAGCAATACGCACAATAGACTTGCTAGTTAAGATTTCTTAAACACATTAACTTTCTCTCAATTTAATGATAACAAGTCTTAGGCAGGAAATATTTGAAACTTTTTTGAGTGAAAATTTTTTAAAAAACACAACTCAGCCTTTAACTAACGTTAAATAACCAAGAATAACTCGCCGATCACTACAAACACCCTCGACAACTAAGCGAGAGCTAAAATCGGCGACAACAGAGTGCCTGGATACACCAAGCCAAGAACGACATAAATCATGGGCGCCGCCATCTTGGCCAAGGACGCATCCATCTTAGAGGAACCGAGTCGCAAGAGAAAATTAACCGAGTACCCGAATTAAAACTAAAAGTCAACGGGTACAGAAGCGACTCCAACAATGGCTATCATTATAAAAAATGTGCCAATTTAAGGAAATTTCAAACAGTCATTATGGCACGAATGTATAAATTCTAGATTGATACACCCTGCCCCTGTGATGATTTCCCCAGTTCCTCCATGAATCCAACGATGGTTTTCCGAAAAAACACGCTAAAACTGCTTATTCAATTAATAAGAGAGCACTAAATACACACGACTTTTCAACAGCGCAAAATAGACGAATCTGACTGTGATTGGGAATTGACTCGGTACCTGGGGCTATGGTATTCCCGGACACAGTATGGGCAGGACCAGGAGAGTGCGGAGTTTTAATTGTTTATTTTGAGCTAGACTAGATAATAGACATTATCATAATAGTAAATCTGGTAAGTATTATTCGAAGTAGAATGCAGGAAATGTCAATTTCCCTTTCTCCGAGATCTAACAATACTCACCATTCTGTTACTTCTGATATACAGCTGGCCTTGACAGCGGCTCTAGGATTATAGACTTAGAAAGCTTTACCGACTCCTGGGAACCGGGTACCCGGCTCCCCACTGCCGAGTACCCGTTTACCATAGAGCTCATATTGTTTGCATAGCCACCAAACAAGAGAAAACTATGGCTTGCCTCCGTGGGGCTGGGAGGCTGGGTCCGTAACAGAATGGTGAGTATTGTTAGATCTCGGAGAAAGGGAAATTGACATTTCCTGCATTCTCCTTCGATCAATACTCACCATTCTGTTACTTCTGATATACACCAGATTTGATCAGTAACCTGGTGGGAAGGGGCAAGCCATACATGCTAATTTTGCCCCTTGGAGAAAGATTTTAGACTTCAAACTTGACTAACGGAGACCTAAAAGGACCGTCAAGTTCACGGAACCGAATCACATTCGCGTCACAGCCCCCCCCCCCTTTTTCCTCCTAAGAAAAGGGAGAGAACTAACGAACATGTATCTCGCCTGAAACACCAATATGCCAAGAGGGTTAACTACTCCCTGCATATCGCTTGTATTAGCCTGGGAATGAGCATGAATATATAAGATGAATGAACATGATACATATACATAATACAAAAAACTCTCACTTGTTGAATTACCTTATGATAACAGGACTTCAGACGTACCGCCTACAACCATACACCGGTTCGGCCATCAGTGACACAATCTGGTTGACATCCTCTCGCCTGACCATGCCTGCTTTAGGTTCTTTTCTTACCGAAGTGAGAAAAGGGTGAAAAGCAGTGTGGTCACTAACTATCGTTTCAAAACAGCTAAAGCGAGTGGATTGGCTGAGTCTGACACATCCCTCATATAGTAATCCGTGAATGAGGACTCACAGTGCCATTGTGCAACGGCCATGATGTCCTATAACGGAACACCATTGTAAAGGGCGGTCGAGGCGGCTATTCCTCTGACATTGTCTGCCCTTACGCCTTGCACCTGGTGCCCAGTCGCCATCTCGTGAGTAGTCTGAATGCATTCGACCACCCAACGAGAGATAGTATCCATGGATGCGGCGCCATAAGACTTTTTATGGCAGATCCACAGATGTCTATCGTTCGACCGTAACGAGTCAGTCCGTTTCTTGTACTTAGTCAAAGCACGGACCGGGCACCAGACACTGGCATCACGATCAAACCTAGTTAACTTCGGTATAATGATCGGTTTGCCGGGATATCTCAAAGATTGGTTCTTTGACATAACCTCTGCTCTTGGCAGAAGACGCAGACCTTCTCCAGAAACAATAAATCGGTTCCTCTCTGCCGAAAGCGCATGGATCTCACTGCGCCATCTAGCTGAGGAAGCTGCCAATAGAAAGACCGCCTTTAGAGTCAAATGCTTTAGACTAGCCGAACGCAACGGTTCGAAAGGGTGCTTGGCCAGTACATTAAGCACTAAAGATAGACTCCAGGCTGGAATGACTACCGGTTGTCTCGGTCGGAGATTGCTCATTCCCTTCAACATCACATTTAACTGGGCCACCTCTGGACTATCCCTGTTGGCTAGACAAGGGATAACTGATGCCAAAGCTGACTTGTATCCAGCAACTGTGACGGGAGCTAGTCCTCAAAAGAACAGCTCACAGAGAGTCTGCTATTTGCTGATAGTGGATTGAAAGGTATCAATACCCTTTTCTTCACACCAGTCTGCAAATCTGTTAACCTTGTTGTTATATGACTTGAAGGTTGACCTCCTTCTCGCAGCCGCGATGAAATCAGCAGCCTGTCGAGAAAAGCCTTCCGACGTGGAACGTTGTTTGATAACATCCACGCAGTCATTGAACATTTCGGGACACTCGTGTAGGAAGCGTCCCTTGGCCTGGGAGATTATGTTCGGAATCTCGGGCAACTGCACAGGATTTTCCACCAGCAGATCTAGAAGATCCGTGAACCACGCCCTGCTCGGCCAATACGGCGCTATTAGCAGGACCAGACACGGTTCCTCCCTGACCTTCACCAAAACCTTCGGTAGAAGAATGGTGGGTGGATACGCGTAAGCGTGCATCCCTCTCCAGCTTATCGCCAGAGCGTCTGTATCGACGGCATTTGGATCTGGAATCGGCGAGACATATGTCATGATTTGAGCATTTTCCTTTGTGGCGAACAAGTCCACGTTGGGTTTGCCCCAATGCTCGAAGATCCGTCGTAGAACTGGAGGGTTGAGGGACCATTCTGTTGGCAGGATTCTCTGTCTGCGAGACAAAGCATCCGCCAGAATGTTCAATCGGCCAGGAATATGAGCTGCTTTCAAAACAACCGAGTAATTCCTGCACCATTGAATCAAGTGCCACACCCTGATGCACAGGGTGGGCGACCTGGTCCCTCCTTGGCGATTTATATATGATACTACTGTCGAATTGTCCGACCGTATCAATATCACCTTGCCCCTGATCATCGGAAGGAATTCTTCCAACGCCAGTTCCACTGCCATCATTTCCAACAGATTGATATGCAGCTGACTCTCCGGGAGAGTCCATGTGCCCGAGACCTGGTGTTCTCCCAGGCAGGCACCCCACCCTTCCAGCGATGCATCCGTGTAAACGGACAGCTGGGGGTGGGGTAGGTGCAGCGAAACCCCTATTAGGAGATTCTGATGCTGTTTCCACCATAGAAGATGCGATATTATCGGCTCCAAAACTGGCACCAGTTTTGACAGGGGTTCTGTTCTCTGTTTCCACAGAGACATCAGATACAACTGGATAGGTCTTCGCATTAGAGCAGCGTACGGGATAACCTGCTCCATGGAGACCATCATGCCCAGCATCTGAAGGAACCGCCTCGCCTGAATGTGGTTTCCCACTCGAAAACTCCCGAGGATGGCTAACAGAGACACCACTCTGGGCTCTGACGGGTAAACCCTGCCCTCCTCGAGGTCGAATCGCATCCCCAAATAAACGAAATGTTGAGTGGGTGTCAACTCGGATTTCTCCTCGTTGACTAACCAGCCTAGATCTGAAAGTAACTTCAGAGTCAGAGCAGTATCCACGTTCAACCTGGCTGCCGAGTCTGCCTTGAGCAGCCAGTCGTCTATGTAGGTGTGTAGCGCCACGTTCTCTTTTCTGAGAAACGCTGTCACCGCAAGGACCACTCTTGTGAAAACCCTCGGAGCTGTCGACAGGCCAAACGGGAGAACTGTAAACTCCCATACTTGATTCTGAAACGCAAATCTCAGAAACCTGTGCCAACTCCGATTGATCGGAATGTGGAAATATGCATCTTTCAGATCGATCGATACACACCACATTCCTTTCCTCAATCCCGCCATTACCGACCTCGGTGTTTCCATCTGGAACCGAGGCGTATGGATAAACCAATTTAATGGCCTGAGATTGAGTATGGGTCTCCATCCCCCCGTGCTCTTGGGGACAAGGAACATGTTTGAATAGAAGCCTGGAGTGTTCCGGTTTGCTGGTTTTATTGCTCCCTTCAGAAGCAAACCCGACACTTCCTTTTGAACGGCTTCTAACTTGTCTGGCTCCCTTGGTACGGGTGTCCAGACTGGTGCCAAAGACAGATTTTGTGGCGGAAAGTCCCACCACTCCGGCATGTAACCCTGGGATAACCATCCCAGGACCAGACTGTCTGACGTCACACCTCGCCAAGCCTCGACGAAACGCATGAGCCTTCCACCCACCATAGACGCCTCGACGTCTAACGGGGTTGTCCGGCTCGCAGTCCGCCCCCCCCCCCCTTTCTTAACGAGAGAGAGTGAGAACCATTTCGTTCTAGGCACGACGGGTATAACTGGCACCGCTGTTCCTGTCGCACAGGTGCGGTCCAGGCGGATATGAAGGGAGCTTGCGTACCCTCAGGTACGCTTCGGCCCCTTCTGTCCGCCCTTTGAGGCCTTACCCTTGCCCTTACCACCTCTAGGGCGGTCCGGAGCAACATTGGGGAGGGTAGGCGCCTCTACAGCCTTCCTGGGTTTCTTCGCCGGCGGCGGCTCCGAAAACCCAGCCGAAACAGACGTCGCAATAGGCCTGGCTTTCGCCTTGCCCTTATGCTTTTTCTGTTTCTTTGAAGGCTGTACTGTTAGCGGCTTACCCACAGCCCCTAGTGCGTGCGCTTGCCGCACTAGCTCTAGCTGTAGATTTACCGCTAACCGATTCTGCGCAATACTGGCGGTGTCCTCTAAGATGGCCCGCGCTTGGCCACCAAAGATGCTAGGCCCTGTCAGGGGCGTCCCAAGAAGACGCTCCTTGACTGCCGTAGCCGGACGCATATGGTCAATGACCATTTGCCTCCTGGACTTCGTCACACGCGCTTGCACCCTTGCCAATGCGTCCATTGACAGCACCAAGCCGTCATTAACGCACGATAGCGCCACAGGTGGCACAGGGTGGCCTGCCCCCGCTTCAGCCCACACCGACTGAAGTAGACGATAGGAGTGATTGACAGCGCTCATGGCTGCCCTCACACCCTCATCGCATAGGGCCAGGACTTCTTCCTGGTGTACCTGGGCCTTATCCACTAGTGCCGGACCGGGACCACCCGAACCGGCACTTTGGACGCCCAGTACCCATCGGTCATCCTCCGTGACCGACGGGACTACACCATACCTGTCGTATTCACCCCGCGGAATACGGCACCTTGCCCGCACCTCCCTGGAGGCCGCAGGGAGCTGACCCTTGGTCATTAGTTGTTTGCTATAAATAGCATCCAACAAATCAATGAACCGTGGATCCAGTCCCACTGACTGGATCCGGGCCGCGGGCAAAATCCCCGTCCTAATCGACGGACGGGGCGCATCTTCATCGGCCGTGGCCGAAACCACAGACGGGTCAACTCTGGCTAGCCACGCCAGAGCATCAGACCAGTCTAACTCCGAAGAAGATACTCCCGCAAACACGTCACCCGTTGACATGTTTACGGGTCTGCCAGCCATGGCCTCCCGGCCAGGAGCCACGGCTGACACGCCAGGCACTCCGCTACCACATGGTTCCGCCGCCACCCCATGAAACACTCCGGTCCATGGGGTAGGTCCGCACGGAAAACCGTACGGACCCGTAACCGTCGCGGAACCATAGCCGGCCACGGGCGCCAACGGCACCCCATGTCCGGCTGCCGGACCAGGCGAGATAGGTGAGTACCACGCCTGGCCCGGCACACCGGTTCCCCTGACGGCTGGTGACAAACCAAGCCGCGCGGAACCGGTGCACGGTAACGGATTGGCCTCAGCTGCAGGCGGAGCCGCTGACCTGGCTTGCGCCAAACCAGACAAATGGAGGCCGGTTCCGTCCAGGACGGAATCAACCTCCATATTCTCCACCTGCGGCTTCACGGGCCGCAGCAACCTCTCCTCCTCGGCCTCATCGTCTTCAGACTCCGAAGAGCCGTCACTAGACGAATAAACCGTGGAGCCGTCCTGGCGGACGGCTCCCACACCTGACGGACCGGCCACCGCTACTGGACCACCCGGAGGTGGCCGCAGAGAGACAGAACCCGTCTGGCCGAAGCCAGACGGACCCGCCAGGGGGCCGTACGAGACGGCCCCCTCGGTAACCAGTCCAGAATCCTGTCCGAAGACAGGATCCGTACCAGGCATGGGGAGAAACTGCCCCCCAACCTTTGGTAGCAGGGACGACACCAGCGTGGGCAGAACGCTATGCAGAAAACCCTGCATAGCCGGACCAAACCACGCCGGCGGTGCCATCTCCGCCACCTCCAGCTGGGGACGTGGAGCACCCCCACCGGCCGAACCGGGCGCTCCACGATTTCCTCTCGGACCGCCTGACCCCGCGTCAGACCCAGCCAAGTCCTTCTGGGCAAGGAACTTAACCATCGTTTCGACGGACCACACTGCACAAACATTACACCTATGATCTATATTACACAGGGCACACCTAAAACAGACATGGTCCTTGAACATTACACGGACAAACTTATGGCAGTCGTCACATGATGGCGGGGCTGGCTTGGCCTATAAAATAAGCACAAACCTACAATAAACAAGCGGAACGATACACGGATGGAAGGCAGACAATTAATTTTCAAATATTTTGACTCATAAATTAACCGTAACCTCCCGCACCCCACCCCGCCACGTTACAACAACGATCGCATTGATTATGACGACAAGAACGCGGCGGGCACAACACACCCATAATAGATCCTACAGTATGTGTAACGGCTCCAGGAATCATATCGCAGAGCATTCAGGGTATATTTACTAATCAATATAAATTATACTCCTAACGAACGCAGCACGATATGTGAAGAAAACAACAATGTATAACAACTGCTGTCCCACACGGTAAAACCGCAGACCACGCATCTACTCAAGAATTTTGAAACCACCGATCATTGCAAACCGATCGTGATTGCACGTAAACTTGATCATTCTAAAGTTTCCGGTACCATTTTTAGTACGCAGCACCCAGAACAAGATGCGCGATTAATGAAAAAAATTTTCTTCACATAAACATCCGAGCGACCGGGTGTGACGTCACCCGCTCGGATTCTACGGAGAACGACGTCAGCCGATATTCGTGTTAGAAATACCGTAGCAAACACCTATTTTCATATCTGCCGATCGCCTGTTGGGGTTTAAAGAAGGCGATCGTCTGGCATATATCGTTGCTAGCACACGTCCCAGATTCTATGGGGTTAGAAATTGGAACATGCGACACAACGAAATTTAGAGACCTAAGTCTTTTAACTATGGATATAAAGAACAATACAACCTGGTTATCTTGGGCGGTATTCTCCATAGTCCTTAGTTATCCTTTCAGAACACACAAACTATCACTGATTAAAGACTTAGATTCTTTTAAAAAACACTAAAATCCTTAATGCGAAAAGCATGTATTGCACTTGTTGCTATGCAAACAAGAATGAGCTCTATGGTAAACGGGTACTCGGCAGTGGGGAGCCGGGTACCCGGTTCCCAGGAGTCGGTAAAGCTTTCTAAGTCTATAATCCTAGAGCCGCTGTCAAGGCCAGCTGTATATCAGAAGTAACAGAATGGTGAGTATTGATCGAAGGAGAATGCCGATTCACTCATTTTTATTGCGTTGTACTTGAACATGTTCAGATACGTATTGCTCAACAACCGCGAGATGTTCCCGGTAATAGGCGGTTTTCTATTGCAAGATGAGACCGGGACCCAATCGAATTAGATTCTGGCAAGATTGGCGGAAACGCAAGATTTCGCTCGTAAACAAAAAGATTGCGGTCGGAAAAATTAGGATTGCCGATATTTTAATTTTCCATACCAGTTGGCCAAAAATTGGAATTTCCATACTTTTTCCAACCCTGGAAAAGGCTTTCCTAATTTTCCATACTTTTTCCAGACTTCCATACATGCGTACAAAACCTGGATATAAATTTTCTGAATATCCTTATTTATATGTTCTCTAGATTTTGAAAATAATATAGGAGGTTTTACGGAATCCCCTTATGACGTCATTTTCACGCGTGCGCAGATGACTGGCCGTCAAGCGTTTGGCCAGCTGATCACTGTTTTGTTAGTAAACAACATCACACTGCCGCGTTTGATGCTACTCAAAGCCATGAAAATTCCAATTTTACGTCAGCTCTAGCGGTAAAGTTGGCCGAATTGACAATTCTAACATCAAATACTATTTTACTATGCATTTTTAGAAATATATAATTGATTCTATGCACATTAGAAGGCAAAATACTACCACAATGATATGTCAGAAACGCCCCCGCCCCCACGCCATCAGTGCATGTGGATCATGGTAGGCTATAGTACCAATACAAGTGGCTGCCCGATAGATATTTACGAATACGGCCAAGATATATATATATATAGGCCCTACTGTCATAATTATTATCCGTGTGTGCATAGGCGAAGAGAGAGAGAGAGAGAGATGGTGGGGGGGGGGGTGGTAGGCGCGTACGTGTGTGTCTGTCCGTCTGTGTGAGGTAACCCCCATATTTAGGTTGGCTTTGCAACCCCCCCCCCCTAGGGTCATGCTTGGTGAGGGTGGAAGGTAGAGGGTGGTGGTGGTGGCCTGCATTAATTCCCACACGCACCCCAGTAAATAAACAATGATTAATTTCAATTTGATCATGAATTAATTAATCAATATGCAGGAAACTACTTCTCAGAGCATTTCATTTTCCAATTATTATAGGGGAAGGACCATGACACCTCTCCCTATCCCCACCACCATTGAGAACCCCACCCAGGCCATGACTGCTAGGTTGGATACACCCCATAATAGAATCTTAAATCCACCATGACATAGTTGATGAATTTAGTATTAAACTCTCGACTTATGAGTGTTATTTTCACAAATTGTGGGTTTTGTGGGGTTAGTGACAGAAACAGAGGGTGGGGTAAATGTTTTAGATTTTGTGTGAAGGGGTAGAGGGAGGGTGGTGGCTAAGACAATTCCTTTTCCTGGCAGCAACCGTGAGAATTTATAATAGTCAGTAAATAAAATAATATTAAATACAGTCATACTCAAATAGTTGATCAGGACAGTATATTTTAATATTCAACTGGAAAAACATCTGAAATTTACAGAGTGACCATGGTGAGGCCATATGCCATGGAACAGGGGCTGTAGGACCTGGATGGCTATCTGTTCAGCATTATCACTTTTAATGGTGAGGATTGGTAAATGATATTTGGATCTTTGCTTAGTAAATGGCCATTTGTAGATTATGGGAAGGTTTTTATTTTACTTTATTTTACTGCCCCAGTAACAAAGCCAGCCATTTCATTTTTCAAAAAGTAATCTTCTCTTGGCTTGCAAATGGACATCTTTCAAGACATACCACTACACAAAGTTTGGCAAAGATGACAATTTGCCCATTAATGGTCAGATTTCATTAAGAAAATTTCCATTTTTTTCACACAAAATGTACATTTACACTTTGGAGATCAAAAGAAGCCAATTTTTTTTTAATTTACAACTGAAATGGCTGGCTTGATTATGGAGCCAGGCATCGCAAGATCAATACAAATGCTGGTTTTGGAAAATTTGGCCTTTAAAGGGTCGAAACCTACCGGTACTCACTTTGTTATATTACATATGTTATACTATGTTAGGAGACAAAACTGTTGATATAATTATAAAATGATTGAAAAGAAATTATGAATTAGTCATTCTTGGAGCAAAGTAATTTCAATGAACAATTCCAATTCCTAAAAATTTACCAATGTGGTAACTGAATTAGTACAACTACCAATTACCACCAGTCCTGGTCATTGTTAAATTGAATCTGCTATCTAGAGCCTATAAATTTCCCTGTATGGGCGGAGCTACAGCCCTGTCTATCAGGAACTTGCTTCCTCAAATATAATCTTCAGCAATTCCCGAGTGAATAGTGCATGGCTAGAAACTCATACACCACAGGTCAACTCCACTCCTATTTAAAAGACAAATTGGTTTCTATGCTTGGGCAGATGTGGGGACATATGTTCAGCAATGTTTTATGGAGTGAGTGATTCAACACTGGCAATGCCACCTAATTTATCTGAGCCAATTCATGGCATGGCACTTGCAGATGCACATATCTGATTATCAAATGCTAAAACAGTTTGTAGAACTTACACTGTTTGCATAAACTGAGATAAACATTGATTGTTCTTTCTATGCTATCTATTTTATCAAGCATATCTCATCAGTCATCCATATATTAAATGGTGTAATTATTTAAATAATTTTGTTATTAAATGTAGATTAATGCATAATTTGAAGTGGATGTGAGGCTCTACATGGTTGGTTCTCAGTTATTGTACTACATACACATAATTTATGCAATAGCAGTTGGTATCATGCCTTGAGGCCCAAACAAATAATAACCCAATCACATGCCCCTAGCAATTGAGGTAGGTAAAGGTAGAGAAGTATCTTTCATGGTGAAGGTTAGGGTTTCTATTACTATGTTTTTGCTAAGCACAGCAAAATAAATCTAGGAAAATAATAAAACTATGAAAATTCAATAAATTTTACAATCAGTCCAGTCTTATGTAGAAATATAAATATTGCAATATTTTGGGAGCAGATAAATTGTATCCATTGTTGCAGGTACATGTATGTAATGAATCATAGACATCCTTATGCTTTATTCTGCTATTCATTAACCATTTATCCCGCTGAATTCCCCATGTCTCATTTTCAGTGCTACCATCCAGGAAAACTATTGAATATTTTGAAATTAATTTGACTGGCAGTTGTTGCTGCCTTAGGCAGCAATGGATTCCAGTCAAATTAATTTCAGAATATTCAACAGAATAAGTTTTATATCATAAAGAATACACTTTTTCAGGGTTTGTTGGTGAAATGGTTAACTAAATACACAATTAAACATGATCAACATATATTCAAAGTTAGTTAAACTTTATTCATATAGTAACAGTGACTTCCTCTTACAATCAATGGGGTTGCCCTTAGCTGGCCTACCACTTGAAATGCAGGAGAAAACTTCTTTCCATCCCACTCACCCCATATACACCTCCAAATCAGCTCCTGCATCTCAAAATCTGACACACCCAGCTGGTTATCATATTATATCTCCTGCCAGCCATGGATAATTAAACTTACTTAAAAGAATAACAACACTGCTGAATATATTCACATGAACTTAGACTAACATCCATTTTGCTATCACCACACCCACACACCCCAACCCGCGCACCCACCGCCCACAACCCAACCAAACATGTATACAGTTATCGCCTCACTCAGTCGTCTAGAGGTATAATTTATCACCGTTCATACCATCATGCACTTATTTGAGCATGAACAGCACAAATGTCGCCATTCACATACACAATGAGTAAGCCATTTGATGCACGAATACTGGCTCTAACATGGTATGAAAGCAGTAAATAAATCATTGCTCTCAATATCGTACACAAATAAAGTGGAAATTGAATATATTCCGCCAAACAATTATTATTTAGAGGATTAGTGCGGTGTAGGATAAGATTTACAGCCAGGAAGATCGGTGTTTACTTTATCACATCAGTGAACGCTTGACGGCCAGGCTTCCCCTGTTCTAAAAATAATGACATCACGAAAAAACCTCCTATATAGTTTGTTTTATCCATATTTAATGACAGCTTATTTAACGAAAACCAGTTAGTAATTTCATCCATTTCCTCATTTACGTTTTTGTATAAAGTAATTATATCTTCATCAGAGCAAAATGCATTGGTGTCATCAGCGAACAGTATTAGTGACATGTGTTTGCATACATTGGGCAGATCATTCATATACAAGAGGAACAGCAGAGAGCCAAGGATGGATCCCTGAGGAACACTGCAAGTTAGTCTCCTATTTTCAGAGCAGGTTGCATTAAATTTCACGCATTGTGTTCTCTCACTTAGGTAGCTTTGAAACCAGTTGAGTGCACTTCCTCTGATTCCATAGTAGGCAAGTTTTTCTAGTAAAATAGAGTGGTTTGATCGTGTCAGAACTGTCAAACAAAAAACGACTACTAGGCAGATGCGTTCCATGTAACGTTACGCCATGGAATTAGATCGATAAAAACTAATTCACGAATTTCGATAATCACGAATTTAAGCAACTCGACCATATATAATTTAGATAATCACCAGTTTTCGTATTACTTATTCGGACTAAATTACAGGATGCTGTGTGTTACTACTACAATCTGTGACACAATCGTTATATAGAAATGTATTTTAAAGCGATTATAGACAACAATACATACCACAGCAATAAGAATATCGGCAACAAGTATTCTTAGACGATTGCAAACTAATACTGAATGGCGTATTCGTGTTAGAGATATTGCCAATAGCAACCAAAGATAAGGTGGACAACTCCTTAAAGAGTTGTGTGGCGCAACAGGTGCTCGTTTGGATTGTAGCGGGATTCAACCAATAAATCACAATCATCATAGTGACGGACTTAATCTTGAAGCGGCGTATGAGTCCCAAGTTTGAATTATTGAATTTGTTGAAGTTTAGTTAGTCATAATCGTGAATCGTCTTGGTAAGTTCCTCCAACACTCTCTACATTAGCATTCAACCTTTCCTGCTACACTGAATGTAAGGCTATGCCTAAAGAAAGAATATATTATGATAAAGCTGATAATGTTAAAATGGAAACGGAATTAATGAATGTAAATTGGAGAGAAAAGTTTAAAGAGTGTGAGGACAGTGTGGAAGAGAAATTGTTGGTCTTCACAGATATACTAGATTCAAAGATTCAAGATTCAAGATTATTTATTTCATGCTTAATATACAACTACAGACATCACAATTGGGCAGTCCATCAAAGGCAGAGCCTATAAGTCGATGGACCCCTACACACAAAACAGAACATTACAATATATAGGGTGATAGGTAATTATACAAACATCCGTAAGTAAACACACTACGAAACATATGGAAATGAAACATATACCAAGAAAGATGGTACCACCAAACACAAGAAAGAGGGGAAATCAACCACTTGATAGAGCAGCACTGAAAACAATAAAGAAAAAGCATACAGCCTGGAAGCGTTACATGGAGACTAAAAGAGGAGAGAACTATCAAGAATACTGTAAGCTAAGAAACAAGGCAAGAGCATTAACTAGGCGTGTGGGAAATACATTCGAGGAAGACCTTGCAAAGAAAGCTAAGAGTATTCCAACGGCAATTTGGAAATATATTAAGTCAAAATGTAGCACGAAAGAAAGCATATCAGACTTATGCACAATCCCATCTGATAAGAACTCACCACTTACGAAGTATAACAAAGAGAAGGCTGAGGTATTAGCAAACTTTTTTTCAAGCGTATTTACTATTGAGCCAGCGGGTGTAACACAAGGATTCCAGATCTTAATATGACATCACAGATGACACACCTTCACATCATAGAAGAGATGGTGGAAAAGGCTCTGAGTAAATTAAACCTAAGTAAGTCTCCTGGCCCAGACGGTATTCATCTCCATGTACTAAAAGAGCTTGCAGAACCCCCGGCCATCCCATTAGCCAACATTTACAAAACATCAGAACAAAGGCCGTGCCTAGCATCTGGAATGAAACAAGAATATTGGCAATATTCAAGAATGGAGACAAAAGCAGGCCAGGAACTACATGCCAGTGAGTCTCACAAGTATTCTGTGCAAAGTCCTAGAAGGTAAAGACATTTGGAAGACCATATAATGAATTACGCATTAGAAAACAAAGCCTTTAGTCAAAAACAGTTTGGGTTTATCAGCGGACGATCAACAACATTACGGCTACTGCATGTCCTGGACAAATGGACAAATGCAATCGATGAGGGACATACTGTTGATGCCATTTACTTAGACTTCAGGAAAGCCTTGGATACCGTTCCATATAGGAGACTCATGGAGAAAATACTGGCATATAGAGAAGATGATCCAATTCATGGTTGGATCAAATTGTTTCTTAGCAACTGAAAACAGCAAGTGACCATCGGTGGTGAAGAATCTAGTTTGATAGATGTAACAAGTGGGATTCCCCAAGGCAGCGTCTTAGGCCCTCTGCTTTTTGTCATCTACATAAATGATCTGCCAAGTCATGTAATGTCAGATATATACTTATTCGCAGATGACACAGATTTTTAGAGCAATTATTAAAGAAGAGGACCATGCCCTTTTACAAGCAGACTTAGATGAGCTGGCTGAATGGTCAAACACTTGGCTTCTGCGCTTTCACACAGATAATTGTGTCAACATGAGCTTTGGGCGGATGAAAGCAGAGGGACACAGGTATCACATTGTTGCTGATACAAAGACACATACCATAATAAGATCAGAACAAGAAAACGATATAGGTGTCACTATAGACGAAGGCCTAAATTTTGAAAAGCACATTAGTGAAAAGGTCAACAAAGCAACCAGTATGTTTGCAATAATCAGACGTGCCTATGTTAACCTAAATGAGAAGACGTTTATACCACTGTATAAGGCAATGGTTAGAAGCCACCTGGACTATGCAGCATCGGTGTGGAGCCCATTCAGAAAAAAACCCCAGGTAACACTAATAGAAAATGTTCAGAGAAGAGCTATGAAGCAGATACCAGGCTTATGGTAATTAAGTTAAGAAGAAAGACTTAGGAGACTTAGGCTCCCAACACTGGCTTTTCGAAGAGTTCGTGGGGGACATGATTGAAGTTTATAAGATGCTGCATGGTATCTATGACCAGCCTTGGGTACAAGTGCAAATGCATTTGCATTTGCATTTGAATGCATTTGCCCTTGCACTTGCATTTGCATCTAAATGCAATTATGAAATTTCTGATGCATTTGCATTTGCTTTTGCATTTGAATCTCATGTATTTGCATTTGCATTTATATATGAAAAGGGATGCATTTGCATTTGAGTTTTCAAATGCATTTGATTCTTTTCAAAAGCACTACTTTTCTCATTTTGCATTTCTTTCAAAATTGATTGGACCTTGCTGCTGTTGTAAATAGCAGCCACAGCACTCCGTCAAAATAATTTCAAAAAATGCAACCAAATTATTCGTTAGATCATAAAAATGGTATTTCTGTTGCTAGAAATTAGAAATGTAATTCTCTGTAATTTATTAACCCATTTCACTATGATTTTCTTAGCATGTAGCTCTCAGCCATCAATATACCTAAATATGCAAAATCATGTATATTTTGCAATTACTTTGACTTAAGTCAGTTGAGATCTTAACAAGGCAACAAATTTGAGCTAATTTGTTTCTGGGATAAGCTACAGCAACGTATCTTTAGTGCATAATAAATATGATCACCTTATAAATCACTATAACATAATGAAGACCACTGAACCAAAAGGTTAATGAAACAATTGGACTAAACGTTGTTGCTGCTTTAGTCAATACGTTGATTTTAATATTAAAACAATTTAAATTAATAATATTCATATGATCATCGGTGTTAAAGAACCGTAATCTTTTAGCCCCAAAACACAGGTGTTCACTAGAGCACTTTTGACTACAGTACAATCTACTAAACCAGTACTCTCTATATTCTTTGTCAAGATCCTTTCAAATTCATTAGAGTGAGCTTAATAATATATCTCTGGTTGCCCAATCCATGAATAGGGTAGCGTGTTGTTAACTCAATTCATTCAGAAATCTGTTAATCCATTAGTTGGCAAGATTGGCTTTTTGAATGTCCATTTGCATTATAAGAGAATACAATTTCTGAAAATTTATGACTGAAATTACTGGCTTGGTAATCGAGTTAGTCATTCCAGTGGTAAAATTTCAAAGATTATTTTCTTGGAATGCAAATAGACATTTAACAAGATCAATAAATAATAGATGCTGATAATTCTATTGACATGGGTTAATTTACTGTTCGCCCATTGTGATTGGAAGCACCTGTCATTCAGTCTGGCTATAAGCACATACTCAGCCATGTGTGACTAAGATGATCTCAGACAAAGTTAATGTTTAAACATTTTAATTTAGAAGTGCCAGAATCTTAGTTCAGGTCTTGAATAAGCTGATGAACAGTATGAAACAACTTTGACTGGAAACTTTGACCCACAGCTACCAGTCAAATTATCTTCAAAATATTCAACAGAATATTTGTTAAATTCAAACAGATATTGCACTATTTTGAGTGTATTTAGACTGGTGCCTGTTGCTGCCATAGGCGCGGTAGCAGCTATCAATAAAATTCCTTTCAAAATGTGATAAGTATTTTGAAAGTAATTTAATTAACACATGTTGTGTTGCTTCCATAGGCTGAAATTGCTATCAATGAACTTACCCTTCAAAATAGTCAACATAATATTTAGGAATCTGAAAATTCAATGCTTTAGTGTGTACCCATAACCCTTTAACCTTCATATCAGCCAAAAATGGCTTCTGCAGTGGTCTCGAGAAATGTCCAATTGCAGACCAACGGAAGAATATTTGGAAAATTTACCACTGAAATGACTGGCTTGATAACCGAGCCAGTCATTACAGTGGTAAATTTTCAAAAATGGTCTTCCCTTGGTCTGCAAATAGATATTTTCTTTGAGAAAATTGAATTTTTAAAAACAAATTCGAGGGTTAAAGCGTTAATGGTGAAATAAGTACTATATTTTCATGGTAAAGTTCCATGTGCAGATAAAGAGAAGACTGATTTTGAAAATTTTACACTGGAAAGACTAGTTCAATAAGCGAGACAGTCATTCCAGTGGTAATATTTCAAATATAGTCTTCTCTTGGTCTGCAAAAAGTTTTACAAAAATAGTAACTACCAGCAGGTACATAGATAGCAGACGCATACTCATAATTTCAGTACCAGTTGTGTGCCCAAATAGTTGAATAAGTTGCAAACATTTGCATTTGCATTTAAATGCAATGGCGCTAGGCTGCATTTGTATTTACATTTGCATTTTAATCATTTACAAACATTTGCATTTGCATTTAAATGCATTTCCCTGCACTTGTACCTAAGCCTGTCTATGACATGTAAACAGGGGGTATTTTCACCCTAAGAAATGATGTTGTGCAACGAGATGAGGCTAGAGGGCATAATAGGAAATTTTCCAACCAAGGGCAAAGTTAGAATTGAGGAGAAATTATTTTGCAGTTCGGGCTGTAAAAGTCTGGAACAAGCTGCCAGAACACGTTGTAGAAGCGCCATCGGTCAACACATTTAAGGCTTGCCTCAACAGACATTGGAAAGACTAACCACTAATATATAATTACACCTCACCATTGGAATCCTGAAGTGACACAGCACTGTATTATGATGATGAAGATCTGACCATAGAGGCGTAGGCCTGCCGTCAAAAGGAACCTAAATAAACCTAAGTAAAGTAAACAAATATGCAGCACCTCCTTTCAGGATTAAAAAGGTCACGTTGTGAGTGAATATAGTTAACGAGTACTTCTACTTCATGATATGATTCAATATGTTTAGTCTCAAAATGTATATAGGCCTACACGTCGATTTTAAATTTGTATGTACATGCAAATATTTACAGTTAATTTGTGCCCGTTCAATGGATCGAGGGTCACTTGAACCCCTGCCTTGAAGTAATCAAGGTCGGGAGCAAGGACACCTTCTTGTGGTAGGGTGTTCCACATTGCTATTGTGCGTGGGAGGAAGCTGTGATTGAGGACCATCTTGTTTGTCCCAGGTTGCTGGAAATGATGTTGGTATCCCCTTGTTTGCCTAAGTAGCGGCTTTGGATGGAAGTCTGGTGGGACATCTACCAAACTGTTTGACATTTTGTACAGCAGTATCAGGGAGTGGTATTCTCGTCTTTCTTTAAGCATCTGCCATCCAAGTTTATTTGCCATATCTCAGGCACTACTGATTATGGTTGCTGGGTCGTCTCTTCTGTGTGGATGATGGTTTAGTACGAATCGAGCTGCTCTATTTTGTACAACCTCAATCTTGTCTGAGTGCATTGCATGATGTGGGTTCCTGACTGGACAGCTATACTCTAGGATGGGCGAGACTATTGTTGTACATGCTCTGCTTTTGGTGATTTTTGGGCAGGACCTTAAATTTCTCAATATCAAGCCAAGGGCCCAGCTACTCTTTGCGGCAGTTTGGTTTACATGAGTAGCCCAGTTGAGGTGGTTTTGTTGCTGAACATCTATAGCTATGGGTTATTTTAGTAGTGGTAAGTTGAGCTCCTCCCATGTTGTACTTGTAGTCATGTGTACACATGTTGATGTTGCTGAAGCTCATTGTTTAACACTTGTCGACATTGAATGACATCTACTGCTCACTTGGCGGGTGAGTCAGTGTCCCTCTGTAGGATTTCATGGTCGGCGTGGTTTTGATATGATGGTACATGAGACAATCGTCTGCAAACAGTCTTGTCAGGAATGCCATTTATGAAGAGCAGGAAAAGTAAATGGCCAAGGACTGCCCCCAGTGAAATGCCAGAAAGTACGCTGGCTTCATCTGACTCGTCGCCGTCAGGCACAACTCTTTGTGTTCTATTAGTAAAGAAGTCCTGGATCCATTGGGATGTGTGACCTCTGCCACCATAGTATTTTAGCTTATCTAGGAGTCTCTTATATGGAACTTTGTCAAGAGATTTAGAGAAGTCTAGGATGCGGGGGCTTGGCCCGATTTGTCAAGGATTCTTGCTATGTAAGTTGTGGTGATGTAGAGCTGCGCTTCACAACTCTGTTTTCGTCTGAACCCATGTTGGAGAGAAGTAATGATATCCAGGTTATCACAACGACCCATGATCCGATGGCATGTTCAAGAAGTTTACAATTGATGCTGGTTAGGCTCACAGGGCGGTAATTGCTTGACTTCGACCAGTCACCATTTTTAACACTGGGACGGCGTGTGCACTCTTCCATTCCTATGGGACTGTTCCTTGTTCTAAAGACTGTTGGAATATGAAAGCTAGTATATCATCTATTTGTGGCCTGGTATCTTTAAGAAGCCTTGCTGAAATATAGCCTGGGAATGAGGTTTTATTTGGATTAATCTGATGCAGGAGTTTTTCTACTCTTACTCGTGTGATTGTGATCATTGGCATATTCGGGAATGGTGATGAACTGTTATCTGGCATTGACTGTATGTTCTCTCTCATAAAACAGAAGTAAATTGGTTATCTAGTATTGATGTTTTTTTTTTGCATTCATGGCCACTTTCCCATTAGTTTTCAGAGTGGAAAGTCCGCAGCAATCTTGCCATTTTGCTTTGATATACTGAAATAGCTTCCGTTGGTTCGGATCAGCTACAGGATCTAATTGATTACCAATGTACTGCCAACAGTCATGCCGGAGTGATTTCTGTGCTGACTTGTGCAGGCATCTGAATCTGTTCTATTCACGTTCACTGTTGGTATTTTTGCCGTGACATGAGCACGGTTCTGTTATCTGATTTGTCGTTATGTCTTCTTGGTGATCCAATGGAGGTGATATTTGTTATCTCTCACAATCTTCTTGGGGATGTTATGGCCTGCTATGTTGAGGAGGGCAGTTTTGAAGTGGTTCCACTTTTCTTCTACTGATTTTTGTTGTGGACAACATGTATAGAATTCTTCTTCTAATTTAACAAGATCTTTTCTAATCTGGTTTGAATTGCTTTATTGTATTTGTAGATAGTTCGGTCTTGTTTTTGTTTATCTTTGCTCTGACATCTAAGTCAGAGAGTATCAGTTGGTCACTGATTCTTGGTCCTGTGATGAATTTGGTAAAGAGACCAAGTCTGTTTGTAGAACAAAGGTCTAAGGTGTTATTGAGTTGTGTTGGTTCCTATACCATCTGTTCAAGCAAATGATTTTGAGCTATGTCAAGTAATTCATTACAGACTACAGAGGGCAACATCCTTTGCGCCTGATGTGTTATGCCAATCTTCCCAACAAATGCCTGAAAGGTTGAAATCTCCACCAAGAATAATTTTGGCATTTTGTTTTTTTTGCCTTAATGACTTCAAGTGACTCACTAAGCGCATGCAGAGATTCTATGGGCGATGAAGGTTTCCTGTAATAGGAGCCAACATATAATGGGGGCTCTCCTTGCATCAAAACCTCTGCCCATACTAATTTACAGTGGGTGCTGTTCGATGCTTCATGTACCTCGGTGGCATTAATGGCATTTTTTGCAACAATGCAACAACTCCTTTTCTCTGGCCAATGCAGTCTTTCTGAAGACAATTCCATGGCTATCTGGAAAGATTTCACTGGAAAGGTGGTGTGGCTTCACGTATGTCTTGGCGGCAATAAATATGTCACGGTTTGTACTATACAATAAGTTTTTGATTGCCGCACATTTGTTGACTACACTGTCACAGTTGGCAATGACGATTTGGAGATGTTACTATGCCTTATTTGCTGCCGCTGCTTTGGGTATCAATTTGATGGGAGATGAAGTGGCTAGTTGTTCTGGCTTATTATGAATGGGGAATGTAGGATCAATACTGCTAGTTGTGAGTAATATATAGTCACACTGGCACGCCGATAACTGAGGCAGTGGAGAAAGAGTTAAATACTAATCACGCCTGCACTTCGATAACCGAGGCAGCGGATATAAGTGTTATTCATAGCAAATGTTTGATCAGGATACATTAGTTCAAAGATATGAATGGACTAAATGTCAAATGAGTGTCTAGTAGTTAACTGGTAAAATATCCATTGAATTAATTTAATCAGACTAAATACGGCTTATGCTCAATGTGCGCAGACCGCCGGTCTTGGCATAGCTACAGGACTGGTTGAATTGTTGGTTGGCAAACACAATTTCTCTCTATGTAGCTTGAAGTGTAAGGAGCACGATATCTGTTCCAGCTTCATACACAATGTATCGTCAAAGCGGATCCCCTCTGGTCTCAGGCCAATATTACTTGGAGTATTAATGGTGGTTGTAGGAGCGCATTGTTGTGTGCTAGGAGAGTATCAAATCATGTTGATTTTGTGGCACTGCGTCTGGCTACGTTGAAGGAGTGATAGAAACAAGAGAGATGTACTTAAGTGAAGACTTAGTGACTAGTTCACATGCAGACACATCGCTCCAATAGCTCGTAACTGCAGACCTTACTTCTTTTGCCCATCGGGCCCTGATCCAAATAAGGCAAATGCAACTCTGGGTTCAGTCTTTATATTCTGCTGTATTCTAGCCGTTAACAGCTCTTTTTCCTTTACTTTGGATTTGTGGAGAATACCAAGGTGGATGGCCTCATATGATGGCTGTAGTTCCGTACCTTGAAAGACAAATTCAGAGCGGAGATCTTGCTTTCAATAACGCAGGTTTTACTAGTATTCTAGGTAGTTCTGCGTCTCCTGTTGTCATTGTCTATACGGTTTAGCAGTGTTTGACCATCGGCGTACTCCAATGGGGTTAGGATGGCTATATTGTCGGCAAGCCCAACTGCTGGCGTGTCTAAGTACCAGATTTTCGCACCTATTCCAGATTCCAATATTCTGTCAATATTCCTACTAAAGGCATAAGCCGTATTTAGTCTAAACAAGCTAATGCAATGAACCTTTTGCCAGTTAACCACTATAGGCACCCACCTGTTGAATATATATATGTATATATATATATATATATATATATATATATATATATATATATATATATATATATATATATATATATATATATATATATATATATATATATATATATATATGTATGTGTGTGTGTGTGTGTGTGTGTGTGTGTGTGTGTGTGTGTGTGTGTGCGTGTGTGTGTGTGTGTGGGTGTGTGTGTGTGTGTGTGTGTGTGTGTGTGTGTGTGTTGTCTCGAGCGGAGTAATACTGCATGCAGTGGGATGTTTATCTTGTGTAATGCCATTTTAATATATCAAGAGTGGGTGGGTGGGGATGATGATTATCGGTTCGTCGTCCAATAATTGGTTAGTTGAAATGTGTATAAATAATCGAATTGGTTGTTCTGTAAGGGTAGAAGAAAGGAACTATTTGGTCTTGGCATATGTATGTGAATATCGGGCATTGGCCGTGGTTGGTCATTCTCTTTCATCGCTAATCATCAACATAGCGAGACAATTCTGTCGTGCTAAGGAAATAGAAATATATATATATAGTCCGGGAGCCAATTTTCAAAAGGGGTCTAGAAGAATGGTTTCGTAGCACACCCAGTATTCAGAAGGTTTGTCTCTATATTATGCTAGACCGATGTCTTGGGTATATTCTGAGCCGTGTTGTACAAGAAAATTGTGGTATCACTAACCCGTGAGAAGCCCATTTACAATAGGTGTTGAATGTAGCTCTCAAACAATTTTCACAATGGTAAATTTTTCACAAGCTTAAGCGCATGTTATATCAATACAATCTTAACCAAAATGGAAAGGAGTGATCGTATATCGCAGATTTATACATAATCAACCTCATTTAAGACACCCGTATGTTGCTTTGTACATATTGGGGCACTTAGGTCTTCTTGTGACTAGCAATACCTTAGCTACAACAATGCCCATGTTTTCTACATTTTTCATAATTAAACTTTTAACGGACATGCAGTGCATGTCTACACAAGCTGGCAGGACATATTTATCACGTGAGCAAATGAGAGAATGTTACTCATCCGTGTCAGAGTCATCTTCGACAATTGTATGCTGAACATTGTCACACATTTCACCTCCCATACAAAGGCATGCTTCAGTGCAGAGTAGATTGTTAGCCTTGCATTGACAGAGATCTGTTCTTTTGCAGGCAGACTTTTGACATCTACATGATGTGAATTCAATTAATCCAAATGGAGCAGGATCCTTTGACATTAGAACAGGCTTGAGTAGACCAACCACTATACTCCAGTCATGTCCATTTGGAGATGGAAGATTCTGAACAGCTTGCAATGAACGTCTCCAAACAAGAGCTTGAAAATTGGCCCTTTCGGTGTGATGCTTTAGACTATTCGATGTAGGTGGAAGATTTTCATTTCTTTGTCTCTTTTGACAAAAGAGCCAATAACGGGTTTCATCAGCTGTCTTTCCCACATCCCTGGTGGTATACAACTCACAGACAAATTTCTCACATAGAATTGCAGTATTCGGTGATAAGTCAACATGTTCGCCGAGTTGGGCTAAGCTAAGCTGATGACATTCAGATGACTTTAAGAGATTGAATGCTTTTCTCTTAGCGACTCCAAATAATGCACTAGTGCTATCACAACCTGTAAGAGAATGAAACCCAGGCAAAGACAGACAGATAGCTGGGCCCAGTACTTGAGCAACTGTATGTATTGGTATGTATCGCAATTTGTCCTTTGTGCCCGTACGGAACCATAGTTCAGAACAGTGAAGCGAACGATACGTATATATACTAAGTACTGCCACGTCTGTATCAGGAGACTGTATAACAACACGCATGTGGTCTTTTGAAGCATGTAGCGCGTGCAACATCATACGCGTATCTGCTTCCTCGTGATCTGATCGAAGTTCTTCCAAATATGACGAATTGTTCGCTGAAATGACAACAACATCCATTCCATCGTTAAAGCCACCAGCAAGAATGACGCAATTGTCAGCAGATAGCATATTTGGACCAGTATCACGCCACCGCTTGCTGAGAAATGCAACCAGGTTACTTTTGTTGCTTGGATTGCTGATGTACTTGGCCCATTGCGTTGGAACGGGAGTATTTTCTCCAGCAATCTTTACTTCCAATGCTGTTGATGACCCACGTTTTAGCCGCTCTTCCGCTTTGAGAGATTCCAGTCTATCATATCTGTCAAAAAGTATATCTACTCTGTTGCAGTCTTCTTGATTCAGTGGAACTGTAAAGATGTGCCAGTATTTATCAGCCAATTCTCCAAATGTAGACGTACCTCCAGTTTTAACCATTTGCACAATTGCCATGCCATCTACTACATAAGCTGTTGCGCCTGTCTTGTCAACAGGTGGAAGCCGTCCATCAACATTTACTTCCTTTTCTAGTTCACTTAACAAAACACTTTTCACATTCTTTCTTAGAGTCCCATCCGTATGTGACAATGATAGTGGAACAGCAGACAGTTCATACGTCATCACTAGTTTTAAATCAACATCTCTGGACCTTGCGGCAATAATTAATCGACCAAATAGTTCGCGGTCAGATCTCACATTGTGAATTTTTTCATCATTTGTTTTGAGTTTTTTCTTCTGGGTTAGGCTGGCAAATGTTTTAAGTTTTAAGTGTGGCAACGTGTCCCAAAAGTTTCTCGTGTTAGTGTCCAGCCGCTCCTGAACAAAATTTTCCATAATCTCCTTACTAATGTCACAGGCGGAAACAAGTCTTGGCGATTTCACTAGGCAATACCACGCCAGTTGCAATGTTTACAAGCGGAAGACACTCGCTGTCGTCGTTTTCCGCAATATTAAAGGGATTGGTCATTATATCTGATGAGAACATCGAAAGTATCTTCTGCACATCGGTTTCATCCCTGTTCATTCGATTAGTCCCCATTTCCTTATGTACTCCAAACATGTGGCTATCTTGTAACCCACACATTTGCTTTGTGACCGTTGTTATGGCTGCCCTCTCGTGGCTAGTTAAAAACCACCTCTCAAGAGCTCCTGGCTTTTGTGTTATTCCAATAATACCACCTCGCTTTTTGGAATCCAAATTAATCGATTGCTCTAAGGCCATATCTGTCCACACTTGATTGAATGGATGGTCTGAGCGACTTACGGAATGATTTCCATTCAAGAATTGTTCATGTACATGGGGATGTGTACTTGGAAGCATCTTCATGTCCGCAAGATATATTGGCAGCCATCTTGCATAATTGGTTCTGTCCATGCTGTAGAAATATGGCGCCATAGCAGCAGTAGTAGATAGGTGTGCCTGCCAATCTCCAGTTCTCTCAGCTCTTATGAATCCAAGCAGCTGCTCTACCATATGAATATATGAGTTCCAAAATGCGAACAGGTGTGATTTCGAGCTTGACTCAACTTTAAAGGATTTGAACAGCTGTTGCAATTTATTCACGTACATACACACCTCTTTGAAATTTTCTTGCAGTGCGTCTAAGTCGTCAATGCTGCTTCGGCACATCTTAATTTTCTCATCCAGACTCTCCAATTCTGTTTGAGTAATGTGGTCTTCATGTTGTCCATTTTGTTGAACCCTTTTGGAAAAAGACTGCCATTGTAATCGCAGCAGCGCTTCCATAACCAATTTGTGAGCCCTCACTCCTCGATTATATGACTTCCCTTTAAGTAGAGCAGCAGCCGTGCTGCTACCATATGTGTTGGCCTCTATGAGGAGATCTTCTAAGCCAGAGTCATCAAACATCTTTCCAATAACAGCTAAGTAGTTTAGCGCAATGTGGAATCCCCCCAGTCTGATCACAGTGTCACTAAACTCTTCTTTATATCGCCACTGTATCTCCTTTGCCTTGACATATATGGCCAAGTCGAATGTAATGACCGAGTCATTCTGTCCTAGTGTTGTCATCATTCTTTGAACTTGTTTCATGACCGTATACACCGTATTGAATTCAGTTGGTGATCCGGAAATCATTGGACAGTAACCGATTTGTGTAAAAGGTGCGTTAGCACATGATACAAGTGCATTAAATCCACTCCAACTAGGGACTGTTTGTGTTTCTGTGGTCATCATGGGTACAAGATCATGCAAAATGTATGTTGGATATATGTTAGGTCGATATCCGTCTAAATATCATATATGGTGAATCTAATACGATATTACTTTGAGTTATGACACGATCATGCTTATATCGTTGTGCACTGTGGATACAGCCAAAGCCTAGACCCCCTATGCAAAGAAATCAGGATAACTAATTAGTGCTACCACAATTTGTTTGTACAACAGGGCTTAAAATGTGTGGGACATGTCCCCCAAGCCACAGCAAGTGTCAGACCTTCCGAATACTGGGTGTGCTACGTCACGATTCTGACCTAGCTTTAGCTCCTGGACTAATATATATATATATATGTATATATATATATATATATATATATATATATATATATATATATATATATATATATATATATATATATATATATATATATATATATATATATATATATATATATATATATATATATATATATATATATATATATATATATATATATATAAATATATATATATATATATACATACATAGTCACGCCTTAGCGAAGTTGTGATGTAGGCAGCCATCGTTTCACGTGTATATATTTCTATTCCGGCCATATACACCGGCATGGCGGTGAGAATGAAGTTACGAATGTGAAGTTCATTTATCAAAATGAGTTTATCAGCCATGTAAGCAGTCATCATACAGATTCATAAATAAATATGGGCGCCATCTCAGTTTTTGGGACCATTAACAGTTAGTTAATTCGGTAGTCTGTAGTGAATACGCTCTCAGATAGTGGAAGTAATGTAGAATACGTTGAATACTCTGTAAATAAATTAATAATTATACGTTAGTTGTCAGGTCTGCCATGATTGGGGTCCATGATGCATATACCGTCCCTGGAATCGAATACTATGAAAGGTGTGTGGTGCAGATCAGACTTCACTGAGTGACATATTTGGCAGCATGGACGGTTATCATATCAAAGGAGGGATCTAAAAACAATTCTTAGAATCGCGATGACGTCATCACAATAAGTCTTCCCATAATACCCTGGGAGCGACCCCATTTCTGGATGGGCTAATTTAACATTATGAGCAATGGGCCGCGAAACCTTAATTAGATTTTCTTTATTATCTTGCTTTCTGATATGAGGCGGAGTTTTGACAGATTTTCAGATACAGGATTTTATGTTTTGAGCTTCATGGAAAATGTAAGCAATGCATTACTATCGGCAGTGCTCTTTAGCATGTTGTAAAGTTGCCCCAACTTTAATGGTGGCCGATCACAAAATGCCCGGATGTGCGACACTATTAATGCAATCCAATGGCATTTTGAGAGACATTTGGGCTTTCTTTCATGAACATATACAACATTGCAGCTACTGGCTGTATTAGACAAATGGACAGAGGCACTTGTCCAATGGTACTCAACAGTCTGTGTATATATGGACTATCAGAAATCCTTTGACACAGTGCTCCTCAAGAGGCGTATAAGCAAACTAAACTGGATATGTAATTATAGAAAGTATGATAAAATGGATAGACCACTTTCTTGACAATAGAGTGTAACAGGTCTCCATAGATGGAGAATATTCGAGTTGGACGGACGTTACCTCAGGTATCCGGCAAGTGTCGGTACTTGGACCAATCCTTTTTGTCATTTTTATAAATGAGTTTCCAAGCAACGTTGGCTCAGAAATGTACTTTTTTGCTGATGCCACTAAGATATTTAAGCGCATCAAAGGAGTTGATGACCAGCTGAGATTATAGAAAGACCTCAGCGGAATGGAGCAAGACAAGGCTACTACACATTGACACAGACAAATGTAAACATATGCAAATTGGGAAATCTTTTTAGAGCCACAAAAGGAATACACACTGCATGGTAAAATACTACAAAAGGCAATATATTGAAAACGATATCAGTGTAACCGTTGACTCTGATACCAGTTTTAAGGACCACATTAACGAGAAAGTAAAGAAAGCAAATTCTATATTCGCAATAATAAGAAGATCCCAGTACTTAAGAGAGAAACATTTATACCCCTATGCAAAAGACTAATGAGGACACACTTCAACTTCGCGAGCCCAGTGTGGTCATCCTACAAAGTGAAACATATAGATATGATAGGAGTACAACGAAGAGCCACACAATAAATACCTGCTTCAAAGGCCCTTTCATACTCAAAGAGACTGAAACACTAAGATTGCCAACATTAACTTACAGGGGAGTGATATGATAGAGCTGTGCAAAATCAACAATGGCATGTATGATGAAGAAACTTGTGCGTTTATTAAACTATGGTGTCAGCAGTAGGCACCACTTTGATTTGATGAGAGCGTCCAGATTGCTCACCCGCACTTCTTATATGGTCATGAGCCACGCCCCCTTGTTAATTAGAGTAGGCATGGCACATGACCATATAAGGAGTGCTGGGTGGGACAAATCTGGCTGCTCTCATCCAATCAACATCGACGTCCTCTAGTTATAGT
Organism: Chaetoderma sp. LZ-2023a; assembly: GCA_034401795.1. Lineage (NCBI taxonomy): Eukaryota > Metazoa > Mollusca > Caudofoveata > Chaetodermatida > Chaetodermatidae > Chaetoderma > Chaetoderma sp. LZ-2023a. The sequence continues at coordinate 124,884,192 of CM067359.1, forward strand.
GATGTTAGTAATGTCCCCCACATCCCCACTAAACATATGGCTCCTCCCCACCCTAAGAGATGCGTGAAGAAGTGAAGAGTTGTTGGAGTTACTATTGAAATAATCGATGTGAACTCTGCGGCTTTTTATGTGCTATCAACATCAGTGACAGCATTATAGCCAAAGACAATATAAACACATTACATATTACACATTATTAGTATAAACATTATTACACAATATGTGTATGACCAATTTTAAAGTTAACCAAATTTAACAAGCATTTATAGACATTAATTGTGGCATTATTGATATAGACATTGTATATAACCATTATTGGTAGCAACGTTATTGATTAGCCAGTAGTAGTAGACATAATTTACTAATAGTAGTAGTAGTAGTAGTAGTAGTAGTAGTAGTAGTAGTAGTAGTAGTAGTAGTAGCAGTAGCAGCAGCAGCAGTAGTAGTAGTAGTAGCAGCAGCAGCAGCAGCAGCAGCAGTAGTAGTAGTAGTAGTAGTAGTAGTAGTAGTAGTAGAGATATTTGTGTTTGAAGTAGTACAATATGATAATAAAATAATAATCTCCGCTATGCAAACTGTTTAAGGGCGTATAAAGGCGCACAATTTTGTCAGGACCGAAAAGTTTGTGTTCGAGGGCAGTTGTCCGAATTTGTAGTGATTTGGTCCGTTATGACATTATTTTGGAAGAAATATTTTTTTTTATCACAGAAAAAGTCGCATTAGAATAGCTAATGATACTCATCCGAGTCACCCCCGATATCGTGTTTGTCGCATGGGCTACATATTCTTTCTTCCCTGTCTAAGCCTCCCCCCACACCATCTTCCCTTTTCTATAGGTAATTTAGGATAACTAGTTCGAAATTTGACAAAGGTTTTTCTGTTTAATTTATTTAGCTTTCCGAAAATCATGATGATTGACCGTTGTGATAGCGTGATCGACGGATAATCAGCCAGGCGGGGGTTCAAATCCGGCTCGACTGTCAGGCGATCAGGTGGAAACATCGGCAATCTCCTTCACTCCTCGTTGCCTCTCTCTCTCTCCCTCTCTCTCTCTCTCCCTCTCTCTCTCTCTCTCTCTCTCTCTCTCTCTCTCTCTCTCTCTCCCTCCCTCCCTCCCTCCCTCTCTCTCTCTCTCCCTCCTCCCTCCCTCCTCTCTCTCTCTCTCTCTCTCTCTCTCTCTCTCTCTCTCTCTCTCTCTCTCTCTCTCTCTCTCTCTCTCTCTCTCTCTCCACCATGCGTATAAATGGGTGTAAAACTGGGGACGTTACCAATACTGAAATATAAACCACCCTAGATATGGTGTGAATGAGACCTGGAATCAGGGACTCGATAGATGACAATCAAACCAATAACTTCTTCATGTTAATTATTCTTGCTCTAACACGGTTTCATGACTTGTATCTCTAATTCAATTTCACAACTAAAAGAATTATATTGATTTAACACAATCTAACCCTCTAAATGGACACAATTTTAACAATTTTATTTTAAATCATTTTGGTGTGAATATGTACTTTTTAATATTATATACCACTGTGTGCCATTGTGCTATTTGATTTCATGGTTATGCATCTTCTTAAAGTATTCAAATTTAGGAATTATCGCGTTTTATTTATTTATTTATTTATTTATTTATTTATTGCGTTCGTCAGCCACTAATAAGGTTCGGTTTGAAACAGAAATTTGATACTGTTTCATATCGGCCAAAATTGATCGAATTCGATATTGGTCCCCCGCGCCGTTGGACAATGGGCGCGCCAGTATCAAATTCGATAATGGTCCCTGCGCCATTGGCCAACGGACGCGCATATATAAGACTCAGTATTGGACTTGCGCCGTTGTCCAACGGGCGCGCCGATATTGAATTCGATATTGTCCCCCGCGCCGTTGGCCAATGGACGCGCCAATATAAAACTCGTTATTGAACTTGAGCCGTTGACTAACTGATGCGTCGATATCGAATTTGATATTGTCTCATGCGCCATTGACCAATGGATGCGCCAGTATCAAATTCGATATTTCTCCCTGCGCCGTTGGGCAATGGACGCACATATATAAAACTCGGTTTTGGACTTCGCCGTTGACGAGGAGGCGGTAACTAGCAGAGCTGTGAAACCGGCGATCGCGTCTCTGTTCGGCCAACTGACGATCGCTGGAAACAGGCAATCTCCTTCACTCCTCTGTGCCTCTCTCAACCCAGGATTGGTGCCAGTTAAAAGCTGGGGGAAGTTACCAATAATAGACTGAAATAAAACTAGCCTAGAATGGCGTGAATGGGACATGAAATCAGGGACTCGATAGACGCCAGCCAAAATAATAACTTCTTGCGGTGTTGACCAACGGGCGCAGCGATATCAAATTCGATATTGGTCCCTGCAAATTAGATATTGGCGCGTTACATATACACCCTTCCCAGATTGACGGCATTAAGCAGGGAATCCCCTAAATCAACGCTTATGGGCTTGTTAAGTGATGACGTATTTCCGGATTCAGCTCTATTGTTAGATACACAAAACAATGTTTTGTTTAACAATAAATGATGAAGTCATAAACACCCACTTATGATATAATAAAGCAAAATACACACATCCGGGTTGCGAATCACGTGCAGTTCCGTCATACTTGTGTATCTAACAATAGAGCTGAACCCGGAAATACGTCATCGCTTAACAGGCCCACAGCGTGTTTGCTGGCTGATAAATTGCTCAGCCAGCGGCTGGCCGCATTGAGTTACTATCGCGCTAAAAGACACTGCTTATGAAAGACTTCTTATAATAAACTACAATCACAATATTATTGAAGTCATACACCTTTGGAAAGCTCGTCAAATTTTCTAAACATTAATGTATTATTATTTCTTTTATTTTTGTAATATTTCACATTATGTTCATACCGTATATAAAATACACCAATGTTCCTAGATTTGGTAAATCAGGCAGGCAATATGGTGTATTTTAAAATTATAATTAGCTTGACAAAATAAAAACAAATATAAAAACTTATAGGGCCCTACATAAATATTTAGAGAATTGGATGAGCTTTTCAATGATGTATGACTGCAATAATATTATGCTCCTACTTCATATAAACAGATTAAAGTCCGTTGTACCTGAACCGAATAACAATGTAATATTATTCGAGCGTCGCCTGGCTGTTAACCAGCTAGATGTGCTGTGAGCGTTGTATTGTGGGAAGGTATTTTCCCAAAACGCGCCAATCTGGGAAAGGAATTGTAACATATAGGTCTGATGGATGAGTTATACTTCTTGAGTGTGTTGACTAGTTCTATGAAAGAGTTTCCTCCCTTACACTTACGCGCAAACCTTTTCAATATACATTATATAGGGGTGTGTGAACTATCCCATCCAATCAGATATAGGCCCTATAGGCTAAACATGTGAATAAAAGCCAGTCTTAGTATCCGCCATATTGCAGTCAAGTTGTTATTTTACATAGCGCAAAACATACTTTCATAGTTTGCTATGGAAACGATGCTTAGTGAAAAGACGACAGTGGGCCTTTTTCAACAATTTCTTCTCTAAACTATGTTCTAGATAGTAAAAATTTACACGTTTCTTTGTGAAAAAAAGGATACCAATTATTACAAAGATATTGGGAAGGAACATGCTCGCTACCTACAATACAACTATTAAAAAAAGTGTTCTCGATATGAACGTGTTTTTTTATTCCAATGGGTGAAATAGTTTAATTTCTTGACAAACTAAATAGTTACAAATCTGACAATGGAGAAATCCAGTTTTAGCTATGCTCCATCCATCTTTAGCTAAGCTCCACCCACACTTCGCCCGTGTTGGGAATGATCGATCCCTGAACTCTTTGACTATTAATTTCCAAAAAAAATATACAAGTAAGCTGTTGCATATTTGGAAACTAATTTTACTGGATGCTGTTGCTGTCTATGGCAGCAACAATGCCCACCCAATTTAGTTTCCAAATATTCAACATCATGTTGATTAAATAGTAAAGACATACAATTCGTACAACGTTTAGTCTGTCATCAATTAAGCGTTCGTGACGAACTTTGCTACACCGTTCCCGGCGTATTTGATTATGACGTCATCCTACACGTCACGTAGTTGATTATGACGTCATACGATTGACTGAGAAACCGGAATCCTCCTTTACGTAGGCGAAATCGAAATGAACGAACCCATAAAAATAGAAAGATACTGAAGAAATAATTTGTATCAAGATATTTGAAATGAATGCCAAATCAATTCAACTCCGTATCGATGAATCTAATTTCCGCCAAGCGAAACTGATTGAGATATGTTTGCAAAAAGCGTGGCTTGTCGGTAATTAGATCCATTGGCCTTGCCAATATTGAGACCAAAATATGACGATTATGATCGGATAATCTGATGACTGAGGAGTAGGTGTTGGTGGTGTGAGATTGGTGAATAATACTTAATAAGCAAATGACCCAGTTACCCATCTGTGTCTGACACACAGTTCCTGAAGGAACAAGTTCGACCTTAAAAATAAATTTATTGAAGAAAAAAGAAATAGACAAATTTTCATTTAGGATACCAGAAGTAGGGCTAAGTGTTATTGAATTATCTTGGATTAGCTATTTCGAAATCACGTTCATACTTCACATTGAAGCTTATTAAGCCAATACAGTAAAACCTCTCTTATATGACGACCGTATGGATCACAATATATAGAGATACATTTCTAGTCACGCCCCGCCTATTTCTAAGGAAGCTCCGCCCACATTTTACGCATGTTGGAATCGATTTAAAACTTTGAAACCTGAATTCCCAGTATTTAAATTTCAAGGGTAGCTGTTGAACGTTTTGAAACTCATGTAACTAGGGGCTGTTGCTCTATATGGCAGCAACAGCTCCCAGTCAAATTATTTTGAAGATACTAAACGAAATATTTATTAAATAAATTCATAATAAGATATGCAATTCGCATTTCCGTGACGGACCTTTGGACTTTCGTGACAGAGCGACGTCATTTCGATTGTGATGCATTCAGGTAACATGTGACGTATTTGATTATGCCGTGACGTCAGATACTGGAGTGCCAGATCTGATCCCTCAATTTTACACTATTGAGATGGGCACACTTAATACAGGTTACTTGCTTTATGACATCCGATTTTTAAACAAACTACGATGGTTCCATAAGACAGGTGGCCATTCGATAACCTAACTAAAAGAACCACCAGCCTTTTTTCCCAAAGGTACAGCAATTTTAACTGAAAAAGGGGACTCATTTCTAGCTACGCCCGCCCATTTCTAGCTAAGCGCTTTTTTCTCGTATTGTAATAGTTACACTTTGTAACCTGAATTCCGAGAGACTAGTGGTGTTAGCGTGGTCGACTCATAATCAGCCGGGCGAGGTTCAAATCCTGCTCAAGTGTCAGGCGATCAGCTATGGCTAACGAGCAATCGGTGGAAACATAAGCAATCGCCTTCACTCCTCGTCGCCTCTGTCCAAAGTTAGCAATAGTAGTGAAGGGACCGGCTGTGTGCTATTGTTCTCCTGTCAAAAATGATTGATGGGTATAGGTCACGAGGTCAAGTGCAATTGTTGGAGAACAATAGCGCACAGCCTGTCCCCTCCGGTCAAAAATGATTGATGGTTATAGGTCACAAGGTCAAGTGCAATTGTTCTCCTGTCAAAATGATAGATGGGTATAGGTCACGATGTCAAGAGGTCGTTAATTGATCAATACGGGAACAATGGCACACAGCGTCCACCTCGCGTAACATTGTTGGTGTAAGCTGTGCGTTATTCTTATGAGTTGGTGTCGTAGAGAACAATGTCCATCAGCGTGCATGGATGATGGCCAACAGCGTCGATGAAGAATGTCGACCACTCGTAACAACGCTCCCTTATCGTGGTTGTGTTTAACTTATTAATTAGGTGGGTGGCGCGGCCCCCTCGTGGTTGAATGGTAGTAAAAAGTAGAATATTTTGAAACTAAGTGGAATTGTGGCTTCCTATGTTAAATCGTCGAACCGGACTTTGGAATAATGGCATACTGCATGAACAATAGCGCACAGCGGACATCTGCATAAAACTATAGTTCATTCCCTAGTTGTATATCTGTTGAATATTTTGAAACTAGCGCGAATTGTAACGTCCTATGTCAAATTAGTATTAAAAAATATTCGCTTAAACTACCATTGCGCCACGATTTAGGTTGGAAAAATATATAAAAAAGTTAAAATATAGTTATTACGTAATTTTGTCCTAGTTTTATTACCCTTTTTGGAAACCACGCTGCTGATCGCTGTTGGATGTTTTTCATCAAAGACGTCTTTCATATTACAGACTATAACATACATTAATTGTACTGCATGAAAGCCGGTTCCATCACTACTAGCAATAATAGACTGAAATAAAATCAGCATGGAAATGGCGTGAATGGGACCTGGAATCAGGGACTCGATAGACGCCAATCAAACCAACTTGTTTACAGGTAAGATGTTGAATATTTTAAAACTAATTTCACTGGGCGCTGTAAGTCAAATTAGTTTCAAAATATCCGACAATATGTTTATTAAACTGTAAACCCGTCAAAAACATACACGTTGTACAAATGGCGGAGTTTTCGAGCTACATGACAGAGCTATATTACGTCATTCTAATTGTGACATCAGCTACATAGTGACGTAATTGAGTTTGACGTCAGATACCTGAGTGACGGGTTGGATTCCTCCGTTGACATTTACACGTTTACGTCTGCAATGGACCAGACGTCACAGTTGTGGAAAAAAATTATTGCAATCCTTAGCCATGAAGGCTGTGACATTATCTAATGACGTGTTATTAATGGCCATTTTCCAATTATCGTTTTCACATATCTGGGCGGTGAAGAAAATATATAGTCTCTTTGTCGATTAAATATTATGACTGATGTCCGCTGTCTGCACGAACGCTGAAAGGTGGCAGCAATTAGATTGATGGAAATGGAATTCCATTCGTATTTCTTAACTATCTACTTGCTAAACTTCTGCGTACTGAATTTATCATGGGGTTTAACTCTGGATATAATGACTATTTTGAGAACAATTTGACTGAAAATTGTTGGTGGCTAAGCCACCAACAACTTTCAGACAAATTGTTCTCAAAATATTCCCCTAGGTAAGACAGTAAATGGCTGATTTACGAATAAATAAATATATTCTATAACTAGGTTATGTCCTCGAGACGTGATGATATACCAACTAAGTAAGACATTTTAAATTAGTTGCTTATTCAGGAGAGATATAGATAATATCGGTTGGAAGGCCATTTAGATTACTCGACGAAACAGTGAAACCCAGACATGAGATTTCAGTAGGCCTATAGGAAAATACACAAAATACGACCAGCAATGGACAATGGAGCAATTATTGACAAGATAATTATTGGACGCTAACCTCCATAGTTCAGTTATTCAGGTTAATTTAGCATGATATACGGGGCCCAGCTTGAAAGCTTTGAATCTACAATTTTCGGAAGGGATACACGTTTTAGTTCTAAAAACTTCGACTATAAACGTGTCATTTTTGCTTGTTACGACACAATGAACATTTCCGGTTTTAGCTATGCCCCGCCCATCTCTAGCTAAGCTCGACCCTCACCTCGCTCGTGTTGGGATCGATCGATCTCTGAACACCCTGACTATCGATTAAAAAAACCCAACTCCACACAGGTAAGCTGTTGAATATTTTGAAACTAATTTTACTGGGTGCTGTTGCAATTAGTTTCAAAATATTCAACAGCATGTTTATTAAATAGCAAAGAATTACAAAGACATACACTTCATACAACTACGGACTATTTGAGATTTGATGACCGTCTATATGGAACCCTTTGTGACGTAATGATTGTGACGTCATCATACACGCGCTGAGCTGATTATGACGTCATACGAGGTCAGCTGATGGATGGATACTCTGGAAAGGTGAATTATCCCTCGCTCAGTAAAAGAGAATGTCCAGATTTTTGACTTGATCCAGATTAAAAAAATCTGGATCCGGATCGGATCAAACTTCTGGATCTATGGAGATCCCAGAAACTGCCGGTCCGATTTGGCTCAAATTTTAACACAAGAAAGGGTTTGGCAGGAGAATAGGGTTCCACAAGATTAGTTATAAAACAATAAATGTGGGGAAATTAAAGAAAAATCCGGAAATCTGAAAAATCCGGAAATAAAACTAATCTTTATAATGTGACAAAAACGGGAGAGTGGTGGTTTGCAACCAGTGCTTACTCTTGTTTACATGGGTATACGTACATAATATAAATCTTTTTATGTACAGATTTCTGGAGCCTTATTAACATGTTATGATGCTAAAAGCTGGAGTGCTGTGTTATATGTAATATTGCTACGTGACCCTTCGATTGACTATACAGATAGATGGGCAAATTTAATTGTTCTTTCAATTCGACAGGTTTCCTCGGGGTTCAAATCTGCCGTGGTTTCTGCTCCAATGTTTCCCAGCATGGCTTGCTGAGATTGTATCTTCTGATAAATGCCTGGAATACATCGTGCCACTTCTAATAGTGTCGGAGTCAGTGTTGGACCAAGAGGAACTGATGTGTGGACCCGATTATCTTCTGATGGCCCGAGTATATTCTGATGGTCCGAACATCTTCTGATGGCCAGAGTATTTTCCGATGACTCGATTTTCTTCTGATGGCCCAAGTACCTTCTGATGGCCCGAACATCTTATAATAGCGTGTGTATCGTCTGATGGCCCGAAAATCTTCTGATGGCCTGACAATCTTCTGATGGCCAAATATCTTATAATAGCCAGGGTATCTTCTGATGGCCAGAGCATCTTATAATAGCCAGAGTATCTTCTGATGGCCAGAACATCTTATAATATCCCGAGTATCTTCTGATGGCCAGAACATCTTATAATAGCCCGAATATCTCCTGATGGCTCGAAGATCTTCTGATGGCCCAAGCATCTTCTGATGGCCAGAACATCTTGCAATAGCCCGAGTATCTTCTGATGGCCAGAACATCCTATAATAGCCCGAGTATCTTCTGATGGTCAGACCATCTTATAATAGCCCGAGTATCTTCTGATGTCCAGAACATCTTATAATAGCCCGAGTATCTTCTGATGGCCTGACGATCTTCTGATGGCTCGACCACCTCTTGATGGCCAGAACATATTATAATATCCCGAACATCTTCTGATGGCCAGAGTATCTTCCAATGACCCGATTTTCTTCTGATGGCCCAACTACCTTCTGATGACCCGAACATCTTATAATAGCGTGAGTATCTTCTGATGGCCCGACAATCTTCTGATGGCCTGCCCATCTTCTGATGGCCAGAACGTCTTATAATAGCCCGAGTATCTTCTGATGGCCAGACCATCTTATAATAGGCCGAGTATGATCGTATCTTCTACTGGCCAAAATATCTTAGAACCAGAACATCTTGCAGTAGCCAGAGTATCTTCTGATGGCCAGAACATCTTATAATAGCCCGAATAGCTCCTGATGGCTTGAAGATCTTCTGATGGCCCGACCATCTTCTGATGGCCAGAACATCTTGTAATAGCCCAAGTATCTTCTGACGGCCAGAACATCTTATAATATCCCGAGTATCTTCCGATGGTCAGACCATCTTATACTAGCCCGAGTATCTTCTGATGGCCAGAACATATTATAATATCCCGAGTATCTTCTGATGGCCCGATGATCTTGTAATAGCTCGACCATCTTCTGATGGCCAGAACATCTTATAACAGCCAGGCTATCTTCTGATGCCCAGAACATTTTATAATATCTTGAGTATCTTCTGATGGCCAGAAGATCTTCTGATGGCCCGACCATCTTCTGATGGCCAGAACATCTTATAATAGCCCGAGTATCTTCTGATGGCCAGAACATCTTATAATAGCCCGAGTATCTTCTGATGGCCAGAACATCTTATAATAACCCGAGTATCTTCTGATGGCCAGAACATCTTATAATATCTCGAGTGTCTTCTGATGACCCGGAGATCTTCTGATGGCCCGACCGTCTTCTGATGGCCAGAACATCTTATAATAGGCCAAGTATCTTCTAATGGCCTAAAAGATCTTCTGATGGCCCGACCATCTTATGATGACCGGAGCATCTTCTGATCGCTGGATCATTTTCTGATGGCCAGATCATCTTCTGATGGCCCACGTATCTTCTGATGGCCAGAGTATCTTCTGATGATGGCCGGAGCATCTTCTGATAGCCTGTGTTATCTTCTGATGGCTGGAGCATCTTCTGATGGCCGGAAAATTTTCTGATGGCCGCAGCATCTTCTGATGGCCCGAGTATCTTCTGATGGCCTGAGCATGTTCCAATGCTCTTTCAACTATGATCGGATTCTTTCTTACTTCATCCGCTATCACTTCCAGGTTCTCGGCCTATGTTGTTTTTCTTGTAGCAATCTTTTTTCCAATATTTAATAGAGTTCCGATCCGTTGCTTAAAGTTCTCATATCTCCTTAAATATAGACACTTTTGCACGAGATATGGCCGAGTTTACGTCCCTAGTAGGGTAGCTACTCGAGTTACTGGAGTAGCGCCTAAACGGCTGGAGTACGTACTCTAGTACCTACTCGGGGCTACCCACCTATCAGCAAGGGTAAATCGAGTAGTCACGTGTTTGCATTGAAATCAATGTAATTTAAACACGTGCTCATTTACGCGAGGGTAACTGATCACATGTTCATCTACCCTAGAGTAGCTACGAGAGTTTTCGCCTAAACTCGCTATATGAGATGCCCGTTGATTTCTCATCAATTTACCAAGAGTGCAATGCTACCCAGCGTGCAATGCTACCGAGCATGCAATGCCCTGCCTCTATAATCGTTGTAAGTATTGGACGCCACACTCGTTTAGTCTGTTGTCTGCACAAACCAAGATTTCTCAAACAAAACCAACCAGCTTGCACGTGCAAATAGTCATTTGTCCTCTAGCTCTGGTAGAGTAAGCACGCACGTAATTCGTATTCACAGCAGTACATTCGCCAGTCTGTATTTCAATACTGTTCAGAGAAGTGTGTCAATCTCCAGGAGAATATAGGAGAAAGCTTTTATATACACTTTGACAATAATTTACGTGAAAGTTGTTGCTGTAAATGACAGCAACAATATTCTGTCAAATTATTGTCAACATAATTAGTAGGTAATGCGATGTCTTCCTGCAACATATCTTATACTAATTTGAATGACTATTGTTGCTGCAACAGCTTTCAGTCTAAAATAACCATTATAATTTTCAATCTACACTTGCTACTGATTTGAAGAGGAATTTGATTGTAAGTAGCTGATTACTAAGGCACCAACGACATTGTAGAATTGTTATCCGCTCACATGTAGTCAATATCTTAGTATATAAGTAGATTGAGCATAGGCCTATGCCCTACGTATACTTTCGCGCGAAGACTGAATGATTAGCAAACAGCGTGTAAGTTTTTTGCCGGGATTGTGCATTTGATTGAAATGCATTGATAGACCAGAAACGTACATACCTTCGCTTGACTAAATATTTCCTTCACGTAGGCAAAGCGAATTTTGGGCATATACTCACTCTACTTAGATAGCAATATTGGACGTCATGATTCTATGGCCAACAATTTGATAACGTTGTTGGTGCCTTATTCAGCAACAACTTACACTAAAATTGCACTGCAAATACGTAGCGAGTGTTGAGTGGAATAATGATGCTTATTTTAGAACATACAGACTGAAACCTCTTGCAGCAACAATGTTCATTCAAACTAGTATTAAATCGGTAGCAGGTAGTAATCGCATTATCTACTAATTATTTTGACAATAATTTGACTGAATTCTGGGGCTGTTATTGATAGCAACAACTTTCACGTAAATTATTTTCAAAGTATATAAAAGCTTTCTCGTATTTTCTCCTGGAAATTGACACACCTCTGAAAAGTATTGAAATACAGACTGTGGAATATACTGCCGTGAACACGTCCTACGTGCATGCTAACGCTTCCAGAGCTGACGGACAAATGAGTATTTGCACGTTCAAGCGGGTTGGTTTTGTTTGAGAAACCCTAGCTTGTGCAGACAATAGACTAAACGAATATGGCGCCCAACAATTACAACAATTATGGAGGCACGGCATTGCATGATGGGCAGCAGTGCATGCTGGGTAACCTTTGCAGTCTGGGTAAATTGAACAGAAATCACCAGGCATCGCATATCTCGTGCAAAAGTGTCTATATTTAAGGGAATATGAGAACTTTAAGTATATACTCGAATACGGCACTTGCTAACTGCCGTCACAATTAAAATAACGTAGATCCAACGCGGAAGTAGCTACTGTTCCCGATTCCAGGGTATTGAAAATGAAATTTCAATCCACATTGGAATGCCATAGGGGCGACAACGTTATGACTATATGTTGATATTCGCCGCTCAGTGATAATATTAGGCAGATGCGAATAGAGCCAAATGTGCGCCGTGACTTGCCATGTAACGGTCGACTCATTTATCTCCCGCCTTTTTCAACAACCCCTTATGGTCTGATTGATTGTCCCAATCTAAAAATAAAGGCGTGGCTTCATCGAACTTTTTTCGATCTCATATCGAAGGAAATCTCGCAAGATACGAATGTGATTGGCCATGTATCAAAATAGGCTGATGTTGTTTGCTAAAATATACTTTTTAGATGACATGCTTATGTTCTCACGAAGCAGAAAACAGTGGAGGGAATTTTATTCTTTTGAACTCATTTGAAGTCAGTCGAGATCATCACGACAAACTGCGGGACCTATTGCATATCAAATGAAAGCCTATGGTTTACAGATAACCTAACCCTGTCTAAGCAGGGTCCATCACCAAAGAACGCCTCTACGTAAGTCATACAGAAGGAAGCCAGTCTTAGTTATGCTCCACCCATCTAGTTGTTCAATGTCGGCGTTGATTGCTTACCAGATTGCTTTGCTATACATAAAGATCTTCCTGGATGAGTACTTTAAGATATTTGACCTCGTTAATGTACCAAACACTAAGATGACATGATCTGCCATCTGGGGGTGAGGGTGGCTGGGTGGGGGTGGGGGGGGGCGGCGAATGTCTTAGTAATTAGGCTTGGATCTGATGCGATAGGGAGGCCTAGGATATTAGGGCCTCTTGTTGGGTTTCTGTTGATTAGCTCAAGTAATGAACTGTTTAGTCGGTCAAGCAGTAGTTGTGACTAAGTGTGTTGTTTATCTCATGGCACCGTTTTAATTTGAAGCGCCATAATGCCATTGAACGACCCAGTAATAAACTATACACCTGTGCAAAAGTTAAGCACCAGCAAAAACAATAGAACGTAGAAACATGATGGTACAACTAGGCTGCCATACTTTTTGTCCCGCGTTAGCTGACATAATTCCAAGTACGAAATGCACATGCATGCATGACTTCACGCCGCTTGATGTCCGTGCGTGGCGGGAAACAGCACACGTGTTCAGTTATGCAAAGGTCCAGTTTGAGGTGTAGAACATTACATACAGATTTAGGCGACAAGATTAGGAATTTTGTGTTCATGACCGTGGTTTATTTGTACAGAGAGAATTAGCTCTTGATTGTGAACCGCTATGGCAAGACGAAGGTTAAGTGATCGTGTGAAATGGCAAATCATAGGCATGCATACCACTGGTATGTCATGCAGAGAGATTCGCAGACAGCTGAACATTAACAATACTGTAATCAGTCGTTTGATTGCAAAACATGGGCAAACTAACGAGGTGAAGGACAGGCCTAGATCTGGAAGACCGAAGAAGACTACTGCCCGTGATGATCGAGCCCTAGTACGCCTTGTTAGGAGATCTCCATTCACCAACAGCAGAGTGCTCAGCCAGCAATGGGAAACGCGCAATAGAGTGTCAATGTCTACCGTCAAAAGGAGACTGTATGCTGCTGGCATGAAAGCTAGGAGACCTGTCAGACGTCCTCTCCTCACTGCACACCACAAAGAGGAGCGTCTGAGGTGGTGCAACGAAAGAAGACACCGGAACATGAGATCCTGGAGACGGGTACACTGGTCCGAGGAAAGTCGGTTCCTGCTTCATGCCACAGATGGTCGAACTCGTGTATGGAGGTCCAGACGCACGGCGTACGACCAACGTAACATCATGGAAGAAGTTCCATTTGGTGGAGGTTCCGTTATGATATGGGGGTGCATCTCATTTGATTGTAAGCTGGATCTGTTGACTGTACCTGGAACACTAAATGGACAAAGATATCAAGATTCCATACTGGATAGAGTTGTGGTCCCTCATTTTGTAAATCATGCACCTGGAACCCACCCTATATTCATGGATGACAACGCCCGACCACATCGTGCTAGAGCTGTGCATGAATACCTCCGCCAGAATGCCATCGAAACCCTACCATGGGCAGCAAGGAGCCCTGACATGAACCCTATTGAGCATATCTGGGACATTCTGGGAAACATGGTGAGAAGGAGGGATCCTCCTGTGCAGAACCTACAGGAATTAACAGACGCACTCCATCTTGAATGGCAACGAATACCACAATGGCGTATCAGTCGGTTGGTGACCAGCTTGAGACGTCGTGTCCAGGCCGTCATCCAGGCACAAGGTGGATATACCCGGTATTAATAATGACAGTCTCAAACTCGTGCACAGATGTTAAACTTCGTTTTCAGACACCATTAATGACAATCTAGCCACGTGTGTCAACTGTAGGGCAATAGTTGTCAGTTGTGTCAAAGTAACCATATTCAGGCCTCGTTTTCAAGTTCCAACAAAAACATACAGTGTTTCCCCACCATCATAATCAGCATTCCTCTAGTTGCATTATTACCTCTTGCACTAAGATGGATGGGTACATAAATGTTTATACTATTGCTTTCTTCATAGCACATGAATATACCCTCGCATGTGCGTAAAAATAGGGTGGTGCTTAACTTCTGCACAGGTGTATATATGCCAGGGGCAGTGAACAAGGACTAACGTGACGTACAACATTCTATAACAGCTTCCATGCAGGTTATGGATGAAATGGCTATGATAATCAGATTTTGTTTTTAACTCTCTTTAATTCTTTGAACTCGATATACCGAATTCAAAAACTCATTGACAATTTAACAAATATTCCGAATTTGTTCAATAGTTTGAAACTCATTTGACTGGAAGCTGTTGCTGCCATTGGCAGCAACAGCTTCATGTCAAATTCGTTTCAAAATATTCAACAACCCAACAGCTTATCTGGAGATATACATTGGAAATTGAATTCTAGGAATTCAGGGTTCAAAGGGTTTATATCACAATGGGCCTAATGGTCGTCAGAGTGACGATAATAGATAGGCCTGCCAAATCCGTAATTTCTGGACGTATATACGGGTAGTTAATAACATGGTTGCCAGTTTAAATGAAAATTACCAATACGTCCTTGGTCTCAGTGTATAGGGGAATGATTGAAGACGTAGAAAGGTATAATTTCGATCCGACTTTTAGAAGACTTCCTGCCATAAGGTATTGTTCGCGCGTATAGGCCTAATCTTTTCTTTCAATTATCTCACGAATCATGATTCTCTATATAAACGTGTAATGAAGGCATCATTTTAAAAATGACGTGTTTATATCGCTTTTATACCATAGAAAGGACTGCGAAGAGTTCGGATGCTAATACCAGCTTCCTATTTATGACTACCGGGTGTACACGTTCGTTATGCGAGATAAAAGCCGTAGAATCGTCATGATAAATGAATTATCAGATAACGGTAGCCGCAAGATAGGCAGCAAATGATACGGTAATTATGTCCGTTTTGATAAAGACGATCGTTCGTAGAATAGGCATACGATGATGATGATTATTACGATTATAATGAAGAAGGATAAGCCTGAAGAAGAAGATGAAGAAGAAGAAGAAGACGATGATAATGATGATGATGATGATGATGATGAGGAGGAGGAGGAGGAGGAGAAGAAGATGGAGGAAGAGATGATGATGATGATGATG